>JAHXMU010000385.1:432711-443108 GCA_019455685.1 Philornis downsi | reverse complement strand
GGCGTTGCCAGATGGGTCCGTCGAATATGGGCAACCCTGTATATAGGAGTGGTGAAAAAATGCAAAATCATCGATGGAATCAACATCAGCGTTTTGACACGCCTTTTTGCAGCTTTCCCACCAGATTCTCTATAGCAATGAAAACTCTTTTTACGTCACTTTTATGATAATAATTTATAATTTATAATTTGTCCTCTTAATCCGAATTCACGTGACTTCTTCTTCTTAAGTGGCGAATGGAATAGACATCCTTATCTATTATAGGCCGCCCGTAAAAATAATTCCCAGCAATTCGATCTTCTGCGCTTCTCCTCCTATTCGTCACACCAAGTTTCGATAGTATTTCAAAAGCCTGGTCCTTCCAACGGAGTTTTGGTCGCCCTCTTCTGTGCCGTCCATCGAATTCGTTATCGAAAACTTTTCACACCGGCTCATCGCGATTCAACGATAACGGTTTTCGATTGACGTTGTCGTAAGTGACCCACTTTCCATCCTCAACTTTCTAGTAACCATTCGCTTCAGGAATGGGTCGAATTTGTTGCGATTCAGCAACGACTCGCAGATGAAAATTCGGCCCATGAGGTTTGTTTTTTGCGTTATCTCGTACGGCACGCATACACCAAGCTTCTTTTTATTTCCAGCTTTATTCAAATAGTTCCAAATAGTTTTTTTGTGCAATGTTTAGCTCCAGGGCAACCTGCATCTTTGACGTCAAAATTAGTGAAACAGAATCGACGAAAATAAAACTGTGCATGATTGGCAGTTACAGTATCAGGACGATAAACACTTTTCACATTTTCAATCGCCTAGGTGGCGTTTTTGCCCCTTTAGCGGCGAAAAGCTGTAAAATTTGGCGTATTTTCTCTTCGCTCGGTGCCCCTTTTTGACATGAGCTAAAACAAAACCCAGTCAAGCAATCACTATGTTGTTTGAGTAGTTTTATTTAGAACGAAATCTTTTCTTTCTAACGCCATGTAGCGTAACCTGATTGCACTTGTACACCACGAGATACAGATTGCTAAAGCCATCTATTGGAAAAATAAAGAATATCATTTTATAACAGCGTTGTCAAGGCGTTAGTAAAGTAAACTTGAACTATTAAGGAATAGGGGATTGCAATTTTGGGAGAATTATACAGCAACTGTCGACTTTTTCTTATAACCTAGCGAAAAACCCCTCTAAGCGGGCGTTTTAAATGATCAATTGCCCGTACTTTTTTACCAGAATGTACAATCGCTCATCCCGCCAACCCCGTTTTTATAGTTTTAGACAACATTTATATAATTCAGTCAAAACAGCAAGAAATTAGTTATTTAGAGCTCACAATGATTTAGCAACAAGTAGCTGTCAAAATCCGATTTGAAATCTGACACTTTGCTACTTGGCAAATTTTACATTCTACGTGACAGGCAATAGAACTAAGCCAATGGCTGGGGAACCTACAGAGGGGGAGTATCCAATTTTATTCATTCGTAGCACGCAAATTATCCGGACCCTTGTAATGAATACGAGAATGAATGAATGGTGGAAAAGAAAGCTAAAAAGTGACTTTAGAAGAAAACAATCATGTTACGCCGCTTCCTCAACCCTCACCATTAAAACAATCCAAGCTATGAAGTGATTTCCCACCAACCAACCAACCAGCCAGTCAAGCAAACTGTCAGCCAATCATTCCACGCCATCTCTAAGTCAAGAGCGGTCAATGTTTTTTATTCAATGTTGCAGTCATCACACAAAGTAGTTTTACGGAACAAATATAGATGTCCGTCTCCGCCGCTCCTATGTTGCTACTGCTGCTGCAGTGAGTCCAGTGTTTATCAATGCGGTAGACGCGGAATGCATAATTCCATGAAATATGCAAATAATGTCACAGGCCGTGATGAGGAAGGGAGGACAGCAAAGCAGCGACGGAGAAAATTATAATGAAACTGCATGTGAATGAAATAGTTAAACGCTTTATAAAGCGAAATGAAATCGTTAAAGAGGACAGCAGGGACAGCGTAAACAGAATACAACAAGTTAAGTTAGAATATGTAAAAAAGGGGGGAATAAGGTCACATTGCTGCATATGATTTGAATAAAAAAAAACCGAGGATCTCTCACTGCTGGTCCCTCAATTGGTATCAATCGCTTAAAAAGGGTGACTGGTCTGTGAATGGATTCTCATGATTATTTATATAAAGCAAACTGCAGTGGTTTCTGATGGACATACACCCGGGGAAATATGAAATAGTTAAGCAAAACAATAATATAAAAATATCTCATAATAATAAATTCGTGATCAAAAGGAAAAACGCGTAAGTGGTTTTTTAACACAAAGTCAAGTTTATATAATATTTAGAAATTTTTTTTGATGAACGTGACTTAATTATTATCAAAACATAACTATTATTTGATATTAGCGCGATTGAGGAAACTATCACCAGATAGGACGCTCCTCTTCCGACTCTTATAGAAATTGTAAGCAATATCTGACAAATTTCACAGTCAGAAAATTTTCTGAGGAATATGCTTCAAATACTAACAAACTGGGCAGTAGTAGCTATTATTTGACATCAGTCTGATTGACGAAACTCTCGCCAAATAGACATCATGGATGCTCCTTTTCCGACCCACATAGAAATTGTTACCATTTTTTTTGTGAAAAATTTCATATTCAGATTTCTTTTATGAGAATGGCTTAATTATTGTTAAACTAAACAACAGAAACTATTATTTAACACTAGTCCAATTGATGAAACTCTCTTCAGATGGCCTCCATGGACACACTTTATATCCACATAGAAATTGTTAAAATTCTTTGAAAAATTTCATATTCACAAGATTTTTTTTTTGAGAAAATAGCTTAAATATGACTTAACTACTCAGTAATGGTTATTATTTGCCCCTACTACGATTAATGAAACTTTCTTGAAAAGCTCGCACTAATCATAAATATTTTCTTAAAACAATGTTGGAATCTTTGCGTAATCACACAGATTACCCTCGGTATATGTCTCTGAAATTTTTGTGGGATATCATGTGTACTGTTTCCTATCAGCTGAATAAATTTTATTTAAATATCTCTTACAGATAAAGAGATATTCACGATTATTAGCATATGTTCCATATCTAGTATTTCTATTAAACCTCTGGCACTGTTAACCAGAATGGTTTGTGACTCCGCTAGTTAAAATACGAATTTAACGTCAAACACATGTGTGAATAATCGGCAGAGTTGCCACTCTAATAAGTACAAATCAGCTCAAGTCACAATAAATAGTCCAGTTTTGAGTTGCGAATTTATCTAAGATTGATACTATACAAGAATGTGATGCGATTGCAAAGTATAGTTCAATTTCAGTTTGCGGTTTCCATTACGGTTTCCCTAGTAAGATTATCGTTAAATTAAATTAAATTAAAAAATTAACTTCAGATTTTGAATTTATCTCAAATCGTAAAGGTCATATGAAATTGACTGCCAGTCTGTACAAATTAGAAACAAAGAACGCCAATTCAATTTTAAACCACTCTATCTTTTAGACTTTCCAAATGTTGGCTTTAATTAGAAAAATTACTTACAACTTAAAAAATATATCTTCAATAATTATGCAGTTGAAAAACATGACATGGCCTATCATTTTTTGCTACAAACTTATAAATATTTCAGCAAAGTTATTACAAAAAAAAAAAAACAAAGTTATTACAAAAAATTGAAATCAAAAACACGATTTGATCAAACAAATCACAGGCCTCCATGTGACTTGATTGTGGTCGCTCAGCTGTTGGTCGGATAGATGGCAGTTTCACATAACGTCAGCGGTGGTGGCAGTACTGGCGGCGACGGTGGCGGCAGCAATAAAGGTGGTAATATTTTGCCTCATGCTTGGCTTCCAATCAAATAACGATCGCATTTATTTATAGTGGCTGATATTGCCGCCAACCGTTGCGGCTTAAATTACTGGATTTCAAAGCCAGGTGCTTTCGAGCCTGGCCACCCATTCGTCCGTCCATCCATCAGTCAGTCAGTCAATCGTTATATCGACGAAGCGTAATGTTGTCGAGTGTCAGATTTTAGTATATTGCAATGCCAATACTCATACTTTAGATGTTTGTTATAAATACATCCACATATAATATATATATATCGATGCAAAAAATAAGAAATTATTGAAAAAATTTGTTATAATGTAACAAGTTGTATTTGATATATTGATTGGTTATATCGATATTACCCCAAATGGCGGCGAACTGAGCAACAAACATTAGATTTCAGTGGAATTTCGTGTTTTATAATTAACAAATTTCACAACAAGTTATCAAGGATATCAAATTGCAATTATGGATTCCAGTGAGAAGAGAGAGAGGGAACTCTGCAGTTATATAAATATAAGTGATGTTGACACTATGCATCAACAAAGAATGTCTGTCTGTTTCCTATAGACTGCTACAATAATTTACCTATGGTTATGGCATATTGGCAAAAACTTATAAACTTGTTCTTGGATGATTTCTAGTTTAGGGCGATATATGGTCAATAGGTGGCGACAAGCAATTACGATAAAAACAGTTTGTGCATGGAAAACTGCTATACAGCCGAAAGTATAAGCGAACTTGTAATAAAACGAAAACTGATAAATATTTTCATTACAAAGATTTTAATTTTCGTAGCATTGTCGTCCATAGAATCGCCGATTATACTTGCGATACTTTCTCTTCTTGTCAGCGATGTCAGAATAAGTCCTCAATAATGTAATCGAACTATAGAAATTTGTGGTTATTGGAAAAAACACAGATTTCTACATTAAAAAAAATTAAATACAAAAATTAAAACAAAAAAAAATAAATAAAATAAAAAAAAAATAAAAATAATAAAATAAAAAAAATAAAGTAAAAAATAAAATAAAAACAAAATAAATAAAAAAATAAAATAAAAAAAAAACAAAAAAAAAATAAAACAAAAAAATAAAATAAAAAAAATAAAAAAATAAAATAAAAGAAATAAAATACAAAAATAAAAGAAAAAATAAAATAAAAAAAAAAAAAAAAAATAAAATTAAAAAAAATAAAATAAACAAAATAAAATAAAAAAAAAAATAAATAAAATAAAAAAATATAAGACAAAAAAAACAGAAATTTATTTGGATATAAAACAGGTTGAAGAAAAGGACATCAAGTATTAACAATGAACTACAAAAATTTATTGAAATCAGAGTAATATCTTTACGAAATATGCTATTACGGCCAAAAACTAAAATCAGTTTTTTGTTTTTTCCGAACACTTATGTCAACATTTTTTCAATTCCCGAAGCATGCCAAAAAGCTACCTTATGGAATGGCCTCCAAAGCAATCAGTCAACTGTGGAGCGACATTAGGCGAGTTTTTTCTTTTTTTTTTTTTTGAAAAACTCCCGGTTCCAAAGCCTCCAGCCTCTTCTTTTTGCGAATAGCTTCAAGCAAAAGGCACGTAGCTGTCAAACAATATTCATCGTTGCCAATATGACGCGGTGGAAGAAACTCATAATGCACAACAATCTCTTGATAATGGAAGGAAATTGTCAGGATAACCTTGATATTTGAGCGACTTTCGAGCGATCTTTTCGATCTTGCTTCATCTTTGGCATATTTTGACATTCAATCGATTGGATGATTGTTTCTGGAACATAACCGGCCTATATTTTATCCCGCGTAACAATGCCTTTTATATACATAGCATGCTGGTAGCCAGAAATCATCTTTTCACAGATTTTAATGAGAGGATTTTTCCCCGAAAAAAAATATTGGTTTTGATGTTAATCAAAATTTGACTCTGAGGCACAAAATATCTTAATAACATGTTTGTCTATTCCCTATAGACTGCTATAACCATTAACATATAGATATGAAACGTCGGTGAGGTCTTCTGTTAGGGATGGTTCCTAGGATAGGGTAATTAATAGTCGATAGGTGGCACAAAAGCAAATCCCTCAAATGAGATTTAATCGTACCTAACAAACTCCTACATGGTACATCGTATGACATAATGCTTGTGATTGGTCGTGACACGGGGTTTAATATACGCGACTATTTTGCATATGGGCGATTTCGAGTTCCGACACAACCATCAATCTTCAACTAAGCGACGATTCAAAATTCCTGACGAGTAATCGACATATCTAACGAAAGATTTTCAAATTGATGGTAGGAATCGTTAAGAAGTAGATCTCATTCAATTAATCTAATAATAGAATATGTGACAGCTCTCTGAATTTGGAGCCCTTCCATATCCCAATCAATGTACGCGAGGAGACTCGTCTTTAAAAGTTTATAATAAAACAAAAACTGCCAAAGAATTTTCTTATCGTATCTTAGCTTGCTGTAAAACATGAATCTATCACTGCATCCTGGAGGCAAAAATATTCTAGCAGTTCCTGGCAGAGGCTTCAAATAGTCATACTATGTTGATGGAATTATACAATTATTGCTAAATAATTGATACCTTAATCTATTTCCGTCCATTTGCTAGTGACTGCTATAACGACATCTTTGGCAATGAAATGTTGGCAAGTAATTGTGTATTGTTTCCAGATTAGGGTACTTATTATCCGATAGGTGGGGCGAAAATCCCAGAAATTATTTAGTAAATTAAAATACTTTGCTTTATCGCCACACAACATAAATGTCCATATCATCCGCCGCCGTACTGTAGGGCAAAAGGATTCTAATACTTCCTTTCTCTACCAGCCATTCTACTTTGATATAAAGTTATTGAAAAAGATATTATATCTAAACGACCAATGGCTGTGGAACATTGGCTAGTAACTGTGCGCTTGTTAGGTACGATTTCTAATTGAGGGCAGTTATTGTTCGATAGATGGCGCGCGAACAACTTCAGTTGGTGTATAAACTAATGACAAAACGAAATCTGATACAATATTTACATTTCGCCAATTATAGAAATCCTTTTGTAATCTGAACAATTTTATTTATTATAACACAGTTGTCTTTGGAACATAATTCCACTACTACACCGGAGTTTTTCTATGCAGACGAAGCGAGAGACATTATATACTTCTCCTCGATTTTAGTGGCCTTCCATCAATTTGTCTAAGGCCACAAATGTCATTTTCCACGTTGTTTGATACAAAATTTTACAAAGCGTTGCTAATTTACAAAGTGTGTACAAAAAAAAGCATTAATATTGTTGGCAACACCACCACTACCGTAACTATTGGGGCCACAACAACATTTACACTGCTGTTGTTTAGGGATGAACTCATTTACGAGTTTGTTACATTACCGTGTAGGCACCTAATGAACGAACCGAGCGGGATTCAGTTTTATGTTCCCTATTGTATTTTCAGTGAAACATTTACAAAAACAAATGCAATTTCAATGGGTCTGGGAGGTGGGAGGGCCTACAAAGCATAAAGTGCAAACAAGCATAAATGTTATAGAACATTACCGAGAGTATATAGCTGGCTAGCACTGTGGCAAATAAGGATGGAGGAATTGGAAAATGATTCTTTCTTTTTTTCCTGGAAATTAACTTAAAAAATATCTCTGTAAAAACTATAATTTGAAACTGCAATAAAAAACGGCAAAAATATAAAATATAGAAAACCTTATCGATCTTCTCCAGTTGAGATTGCAAGGCAGATATTGGAGAATGTAATTGAAATTCGTAATGGTAATTTTTTTAATTTATTTGCGTACTAGCTTTTGGGGAAATTTTATGAAATTTCGTATGTGTTCCTCTGAGAGTTCAACTAATGTTCGACAGACGGCGCGCGAGGCACATCACCGAAATTCATTTCTTAAGGAATTCATTTAATTCATTATTTCTACCCACAGAAATATCAGTGTTTAGTAGTTCAGCGTTGAAAGAGAGGCTATAAATAGAGATTCCATTTGGATGCGTTTTTTTTTTTTTTTATTTTCTTATTATTACTTTACTAATTTTGTTCAATCATATACGATGTGTAATGCACCAAATGTTAAAAATCCATTATCCATTAATTACATCCATTAATTTCGAATGGGAAAAGTAATTTCGTTTAAGGTCAATACCTGCGTTAAGGAACAAATTAACTAATCGCCCCAATAGTCAGATTTTTCCAGTTATGTTCTTGGTCGCGGCGTCCATAGAGTTAATTTTAAAAAGTTTTTTTATGCTGAAGTATTTTGGTCCGCTCACGCAACATGTTACCAATTTATTCGCTGTTTGATGTCTTAAAACACATCAATGGTTCAATACAGGCCATGATTCATCCAACACGGAAATTCTGATGATGTACCCTTAAATTAAGGATTCGGTTGCGATACAATTCGCGGGAAAGGTTTGCAGATAAAATCATGTAGTTACAAACGGATGAATCAGTACTGGCATCATCATATGGACCCATCATCGTTGACGGAGAGTATCGGCGTGGCATGAACAATGAGCTATGTATATGCCGACATCGACGTGGTCAAACGCATTAATATACGAGTACAGCGATTGCGTTGGCTGGGTAATGTTGTGCGGATGGACGCAAATGCTCCGGCACGGAAAGTTTTCGACAACGAACTTGATGAACGGCGCAGAAGAGGGCGACCAAAACTCCGTTGGAAGGACAAGGTTTTTGAAATACTATCGAAGCTTGGTGTGACGAATTGGAGAAGCGCAGAATATCGAAGCGCTTGAAATTATTTTCTGCGGGCGGCGTATAATAGATAAGTAAACATCCTTATCTTCCAGTCACCACATAAGAAGAAGAACAAGAAGACATCCATCCCACTGCGTAGGAGTACGACAAAAAGATTTTTTCAAATTCATACTTTCAAGACAAAATGAAGGGAAGTAGACAAGACAAAATGAAGGGAAGTAGGACAAAAATGGTACCATCTACTAAAAAAAAAATCATGAATTTAGGATCGCACATTCATCTATCGGTTTACGCTCGCAATGGGAAGATTTTTGGATATCTGTGGGAAAAACAGAGGACTAACATCGTGCAATCTTCAATAACAGGCGGGTTACACAGGAATTTTTTGAAAATATGCACAATTTGGGGAAAACGGCAAAAATGGTTTTATCGTCTGCAGCCAAGTGCGGAAGCTGCAAGCACCAAAATTGGGATGAACATTCTTTCTTCCTACTGCGCGAAAAAAACTGTTTATTTTTAAGCTCGTACTTTTAAGGGGTCGTACAAGAAAAAACAAATCGAACAACATCTCATAAATAAAACTAGGAGAGCATTTCCTTAAAATAAATCAAAATTTACATTTTTAAGTTGTTTGCCTGTCTTATTTATAATACATCAATCCTAGAGCTATCGTAAAAAAAAAGTATATTTCGGAGAAAATGTGTTGCTGTTTACCTACCCTTTGCCAATTTGTACTTTCATGCGAATACCCTTAATGCTTAATGCCATTTCAAATTTAAAATTTCTACCGTCAGGCTACTCAATATTGTTATATGTGCATTGAAGTAGCGATATTTCAAGAATGATTCAAATCATTTATTTAAAATAAATTCAAATTCATATTTTTAAGTTGTTTGCTTGTCCTATTTATGTTATACCAACAGAAGAACTATCATAAAACAGTATATTTTTGCGAAAGCCGAAATCACTGTTCGTCCAGCCAGCTGTGAATTATATTCTATTAACAATAATAACAAATGATTTTTATTAACAATCATTTATTATTGCTATTAAAACAATCTTGAACCGGATTAAGAACAAGAATTATATTACATTGACTTTCGACAATAAATTAAAAAACAAACATATATTTCTGGGAAAATGTATTGCTGTTTATATATCTTTTGTCAATTTGCACTTTCGTGCGAATGCCCTTAATGCTTAATGGTTTAATTTGAAGTTTCTGCCTTCAGGCTACTCAATATTGCTTCATCTGCAATTAAGTAACAATATTTGAAAGTTGCTTCAAATAATTTCTTTAAAATAAATTTAAATTTGCGTTTTTAAGGTGTTTATCTGCCTTGTTTCGGGGATAACGTCTTGCTGTTTATTTACTCTTTGTTGGTTTGGTGGACTTTCGTGTGAACGTTCTTATTGCTTAATGCTGTTTTTAGATTAATTTCAGGTTTCAACGTTCACGCTGCTCACTATTGTCTTTTCGGCAAAGCAGTAGCATCGTGCGAATGGTAAAAAAAAAGTACATTTCTGCGATAATGTATTGGTGCTCATTTTACCCTTTCATCGATTTGGACTTTCACGTGAACATCGTTTATGCTTAATGCTATTTTTAGTTTAAGTAGCATCTAGTGATTGGTCCTTCAAATCATTCCCTTAACACATATTGAAATTTACGATATTAAGGTGTTTGTTTCGTCCTATTTACATTACATCAACCGAAGAAATGGGGAAAAAGTAAGTATATGGACTATATGTACAGGGTTGCCCATATTCGACGGACCCATGTTTTAAAAA
>JAHXMU010000385.1:422177-432311 GCA_019455685.1 Philornis downsi | reverse complement strand
CGTTGCCAGATGGGTCCGTCGAATATGGGCAACCCTGTATGTATATTGCTGTTTATTTACCCTTTTTGTCGATTTGCACTTTCGTGGGAACTCCCTTAATGTTTAGTGTGCTCAGCGTTAGGGGGCGGGGGGGGTTCATTTTGCTGGGATGCAACAAACAACGCCCAATGAGTTCACCGTTGTTGTTCTTATTTCGTTTTATTTTTTGTGAAGTGAATGCTCACATGGTTTCGAGCACTTACAAAGAACTTCTCGTATTACCTTGTGATGTGTTGTTTTTTTTTTTTTTTGTTTGTCATAATTCTATAGTTGCCACCATCATAAAAATCAACCGTCCACAAACTTACACACACACACAATTCTCTTGACATATGCCGGTTGTCAGTGAGGAAAGAGGAAAATATGGATAATGATTTTTTCGCCTCAATTTCATAGCCTCCTAGTCTCTTGGTAAAAATCGAAATGAGTTTCGTTTTTCCTCCATTTGGAAATCTCTTAAAACGACTACAAAGAATGTGTTAAAAGCATACATATATAGAAAAACGACGTATTCAAGGGTATTTATAATTTTTACATTTACAACCAATGACTTTTGCTTTCAAAACATCGGGTATGAAGGGGATTTTGTAGCATATAGAATAGAGCTATCTGTGTGTGTTCAAATGGGAGACGGGATTGCTTTAATTTCCATTTTTGTTTGTTTTTGTAAATCCATAAAACCCTAATTTCATATTATTATTGTATAATATCAGGTTCTATCTTTATCTCTTTTTTTCTTTTCTTTGACTGAGAAGGATATGAATTTTCAAAAAACGCCCAGAGATTTTTCGTAATTTGTTCATTTTAATGATAGTCATTAAGTTTGGTTTAAGGTTGTTTCATTGCCTTTCTAACATCCCTGGCTTCATATCGATTGAGCGGGCAAATGAATGAGTAAAAGTGACCCAAACAATCATCGCACACTGCTTCGTGCCCACACAATGATTGGCAAAAATAAAAGTAATAGCAGATAAATTAAATTTAGTTCAATCTTGCTACGTCATGATCAAGAAACAATCGTTATTCAGCCCCATTAAAACTAAGTCTTCTAAAACAGGCCACAAAAATGAAATAATGGGCCTATTACCACTCCATAACTCCCTACTATATGACATTATGCCGACCAAAATTATCGTAAATTAATATATTTGTAGTTTGTATTCGAAAGAGAAATTTGGTTAGAATCGAACCTTGTTTTTATGTACCACCATAACAAACGAATCTCATAATATAAATCCCCGATTTCGACAAAATTTTGCACATGTTAATATGTCTGTAATCTACACATAACTGATAAATTTCGACGTAAACGGCGAGCCAAACATTCTGATACAGCTAATACAAATCGGCCAGTTGCATAAACTACCTTATATGCAAGTAAAATAATAGACCTTTTATCACATCATAACAACCTATTAAACGATCTTATGCTGAATAAAATTTGCATAATTTAATATATTTGCAGTTTCCACTTGAGTGAGAAATTTGGTGGGAATCAAACCCTGCCTTTTTGTATCTCCCATATAAACGGACGCATGGACCTTGAAATTTCGTCAACTAAGAGCAAAATATGGATGAAATCCAACCATGCCTTCTTGTACATCCCATACGAATAAATCGAAATATAATGTTCACTACAACATCTCATTGGCAGACCTAATTATGATCAAACATTAGACAACTTGATACATTTCCTGATCTTCCCCTAAGTGCGAAATTTTACAATCGGACCATGCCTTTATAAGCGAGAAAAGTCAACCGAAGCCATACCAAGCGAAAACGACGGTTGTTCCATTATAGTTTGTAAGTTTTTCGTCAGAAATTTGTTCACAATAATAGCCCTATGAAATAAAGCGTTAAGGCTGGTATTATACTGACTTTTCGCGTTGAGACTCTATTTAAAAAGAAATGGCCTTGGAATTTGAAGCGAAATTTTTCCAACAGACAGTACTATGTTTTTTCACATACAAAAATTTCCTTATTTGGCAACGTCAACCTCTTTTTGTTGATTTCCAACACTGAAATCGAAATAACATATATTTTTACAACGCAATATGTTTGATAATACATTTGTAAACTTAAAAATGAAATAGCAATTAAAAAAAAGGCACAACTTAATAATTTGACATCTAATATTAACAAACATACTATGATGTAAAAATATCAGCTGTTCCGATTTCAAAGCCGCTAAATTTTTTCCCTAGCAAATAATGTTTCGTGAAATTCTTCCCCAGTGAAAAAAAAAAATTGTACCTAACTTTATCATGTTGCAAAATCAACGAGCTTTTACCACAAATCTAATTTTTTTCGATAAATTTGAATAGCGTACAGACAACATTGTCTATTCGCAATCCCACCATCTGGCAATGTTTCCGGGTGAACAACTCCGTGATAATCAAAGAAAACATTATCTTGTCTTTTGATCGTAATAATTTCGGGGTCGGCACAATTGGCATGGTTGACTGGTTTCCATGTCAAATTCGTAAAGTCATGTCTTACCACCAGTTATAAGTCAGGTCAGAGCTGACTCTTTCTAGCATATTTCCAACAATCTTTAGTGATTCGAATTTTTGAAGAAAATTCAGATCTTTCAAAACTAGACGAGTGTAAATGCGTTTCGTACACAACAATTTTTGTAAAATTGTACGAACTGATTCGAGAGATATGGAAGAATCCAAAGCTATACCTATCAAACTTAAATGAAGATTTATTTTATCGGTGTTAAGTTTAGTTGAGAACTTTGACGACCGGCAAATTTTCCACCCCATCTAGACTGTTATTTTTTGTTGATGGACTGTACCACTCATATGCACTTGTTTATGATGAAGTCGATTCACTGTAAGCCTTCTGTAACATTTTCAGCAATTCACACGCGAAATTCTATTTGCTATAGAAAACTTTTATCCATTACAAAAGTCGTAAAACAGAATAAAAATCAAGAAGTGTAAATAAAATAAATGACAGATCGCGCTCAGACAGCTGTGTCAACTAAGTAACAAAAAAATACCTTTTTGCGGTATTTTTAAATAATAAACATCACATACTTTTTTGACGGAATACATATATTTATATTCTTATATAGGTATATAACATTTATTATTTATATTCTTATATATAGGTTTGCGGTAAAAATTTTTCATTCTGTGTCTGTTCTATTTTGAAAATAGTAGTTCGAACTTGTAGAAAAGTAAACTAAAAATTCATTTTTTTCTGATACGTCAAACTTTGGCGATTTTTGTGCCTTTTCTGCAGAAAAGTTAAGTTCACATAAATAAAAAGTTATTTTGCGCAAAAGTTCTTTCTTTCGTTTTTTGTTTTGATTGAAATGGTTTAAACTGTTACAGAAACAAATAATACATTTTCATATTTTTTAATTTGTACAATCAAACTTCGAAACTGTTTTCGGCTTTATAGCTAAAAATTTGTCATTAGACTTGTAAAAGCCATAACTTTTTCAAAGTTGTGGCAAAGATTTTTCAATTAGTTTTTTCTTATTTTCAAAATAACGTCCCAAACTGTGAGAAAGACTAAAAAGATATTTCACTTTATCTTCAGAATGTTCTTTCTTGCTTTATTAAACTTTGACAGATTTTTGATTCTCCAGCTAACATTTCTTTCGTCAAAGTCATTTATAACAATTGCATTTGGGTTTTAATAAACTTTATCTGGAAATCTTCCAAATAAGAAACAAGAAATCCAGTAATCCATTAGAAAATCGATTATTGCGAATTATTTTTGTACAATTAAAAAACCTGTTCCTATCTTTCCTCTAAAACCTCTACATAAAAATCCGTTTTTATATTTCCTCTAAAACCTTTACATTTAGTGCCCTCTGACGGCTCTGAAACATGTTAAATCTACAAACATCTCTGTGATTTCAAGCCATTGTTTTAACAGGGTAAAAAAAAGTAATAATTCTAATTAGAGTTGGGATATTTGAACACGATTTTTGTCCTTGGCACGAAACACTATGCGTCATGGCTTCCTTTGCCTGAAACATTAAAATAAATCGATATGGATGAATGAAATAACAAACACAAATATGGATCGATTATTGCCTCAGATTTGTATGACTTTATTTCGTTAGTGCCACATTTTGCCACTTCTTTTCTCTGATGGTACGCCTTGGAATTAAATTTCGAATTTCTATAGAAATCTGTGGATAATTTTTCTTCCTTTTGTTTCCGCTTAAAAAGCAGTAGAGGGAGGGCGTGGAACGACAAAAGGTTATACGAATAGTAGTATATCTTATATCTTTACAATGTCCACTATGTTATCATAAAATTATGGATAATTTTTTTCTGGCGTGTCTGGTGTCAGTCACACTCTTCTCCTACTAATCCCTGCTGCCTCTTTTAGGTGACTACAATTTATTGCCAATATACTCGTAGATGGGTTTAATGAACTTTATGGTTATTAGTACATTTTTGTTTAGCCAAGGAGCCGTAAAATATTGACGTTTTATTTAAAAGATTTACTTTAATTTAATCTATAACAAATTATGTGAAGTTAAGTTTATAATTATGGCATCTCTGGATGAAATTTGATGGTTAGGGGTGCCATCAGAAAACTTCTTCTTACTTAATAGGAGAATGACCGCAAATCTTCTACGGGGGAAATATTTATATGACGTATTAGCGACAATTGGGAATCATGTGAATGTTTTTGAGACTGACACACAGAAATCCACGCGTTGGCACCTGGAAAAACTGCACAATGGTATAATTTTCAAAAAAGCAACGCGGAAACAAAACTGCAACTTTTGAATGGCGAATTCAATTTGAATAACGAATAAAAGAGACATAATTGGAGTGCAGTAAAACTTAATTTCTAATTCTGAGTTTAATTACTGAAGCTGCACAATCAGTAGCCACATTTAGCTTATTCGAGTGATCTGTTATATGGTTTGAGTGTTTTAAACCTATGAATTCGGCCGTAAAATATCAAAACATAATTTGCGAACTTGTATGGGTTCAAAAAGTTCAAAGGAACCCAACAAATGTATATAAATTCTATTAAATGCTTGAAGATAACTTAATTCAAATACAACCAACAATGACGCAAACCAATGTCTATTAGACATTTAACAGAGCTGCGAATTCTATTAGACATTAAGCCGAAATGGCGTATAGCTGGTATCAGTAGTTTGAAAAAAAATATTTTGCTGAAAAGTGTTTTAAGTTTCAGTATTTTTATTTGAGCCATCAAAAGTAAACGATCTCAGTGAATTTTTAAAGATGAGAAAAATTGGTCACCGTTGTGTAATTCAATATTTCCATTTGAAAGGTCGCAGTCCAACCAATATTAAAACTGAGCTAGATTCTACTTTGGGAAGGTCTACTCCTTCGTTTACGACTGTACAACATTGGGTAGCAGAATTTAAACGAGGTTGTATGAGCTGTCAAGACGAACACCGTAGTGGTAGTGGTCGGCCAATTGAGGTATCCACGCCAGACACGGTTAAGAAAATCCAGAAAATGGAATTGGATGATCGCCGGCTAAGCTAGCTGAAGTGATAGGCATTTCAAAAAAGTGATATACATCATATATTGACCGAAGATTTGAAGATGAGAAAGCTGTGCGCAAGATGGGTGCCGCGCTTGCTTCAATGGAGCAAAAACAGTGTCCCGAAGTTGTTTCAGTAGAGTTTGGTTGATTTGGTGATAATTCACCGCAATAAAGCTGCATTTTTGCTTTGATTTATAACCATGGATTAGACACCCCTTCCACCCCTTCAAACCTGAGGCAAAGGAACAGTGAAAGCTGTGGACTGGAATGGGAGAATCGTGTCCAAAGAAGCTGAAGACGGTTCCATTTGCAGGCAAGGCCATGGCGTTTGATTTTTGGGATACGCATGGGATTATTTTTATTGATTATATTTAAAAAGAATAAACCATCAGCGGCGAATATGATGAAATAGCGGAAAAAAAGGCGCATTTGGCAAAAAAGAAAGTGTTGTTTCATCAAGACAATGCTCCTCTTCACACACCCACTATTGCGATGGCAAAATTAATGAACTAAAGTTCGAATTGTTTCATATTTCCATACTTGAAAAAATGGCTCGGTGGGAAAAGATTTGCCAACAATGAAGAGGTAGAGTCTGTGATTGATGGCTATTTTAAAGAGTTTGAGAGTTCTTACTATAAACAGGGTTTAGAAGCTATTATATTATATAGAATATCGCTATTATATTATATAGAAGATTATGTTGAAAAATTAAGAAAATTATTCCCAACTTTTTTGTGTCTGTTAAAGTAAAGTGGTATGTTAAAGGCTGTAAAGTAGTATGTTAAAGGCTTCCAATTTGGGGAAACGAGGGCAAAAGCGAGAAAAGAGAGTTTAAAATATAAAATCGCTAGAAGCAACCTTCTAAAATTGTTCTAAAATATGGGGACAGTAAATACTGTAGTTAATCTTCAAGCACTTTTAAATGAAGCACATTTAATTTGTAGAGATTATCAAGGCAACCCTCATTTTTCCACAGTGGGTCATAATTTATTTTTGTATACAACTTTAACATTTAGATGTGCATTCTGAAATCGTTCTGAAATATAAGGAAAGTAATTTCGGAAAGTGTATTTCAAGAGTTATTACCCGACATGTGTTGGATGGGTCCATTACTGCGTCACAGTGGGCTAAATAAAATAAAAATTTTGAAAATTCTCTCAAAGACTTTTTGCACGATGTACACCTCGTTGACAGAGAACCTTTTATTTGGCCACAGTTAGCCAAAATCAAGTTTCAAATACGATTATAAGATTGGAATTGAGGCTTTCTGAAATTGTTCTGAAATATGCAGATACCAATTTCGGAAATTATATGTTTAACGCTATTAAAAGCAATTTATATGGTTGATAGAGAAAAACAGATCCCCTAATAGAGTATCAAAAATTGTGACATTCTGAAATAGTTCTGATATAAAGAGATAATGAAGTTTGGAATTACCTCTCAAAGGCCTTTAAATGGTGTACATCTGATTCGCAGAGAATCCTTTATTTAGCCATCCTGAAACAAAATCAACTTTCGGACACAATTTTAAAATTGAAATTGAAGTTTTCTGAAATCGTTTTGAAATATAAGGATAATAATTCCCTAAAATGGTTCTCAATGGTTATTATTTGCAATATTTGTGATTGACGCAGAATCAATGAACCACAAAATACCAAAAGGAAACTAAATAGAAAATAACAAATTGCTGTAATCTGAAACCGTGCGGAACTCTGGAGATAGCATATTTTAAAATTACTCAGCAAGGACCTTTAAATGATGTACATCTAATACGCAACGAATCCTTTACTTGGCCATGCTGAAACAAAATCAATTTTCAAACACAATTTTCAAATTGAAATTACAGTTTTCTGAAACTGTTCTGAAATACGAAAATAATAATTTTGGAAAGTATTTCTCAAGGCGCTTCTCAAAGATGAATCATATATATGATTGATAGAAAATCTTTGATTTAGTCACAGTGGGACACCAAATACGAAAAGCAGTCTGAATAGAAAACAGCAATTTATAACAATCTAAAAGTGTTCTGAATTCTGGAGATAACACGTTTTGAAATTACTAAGCATGAACCTTTAAATGATGCACATCTGATCCGCAGACAATTCCTTATTTTGTTACAGTGGGCCAAAATGAGTTTTCGAATATAAGTTTGAAATTGAAAATGTGGAATTCTAAGACTGTTCTGAAATGTGAGGACTGCAATTGCGAAAAGTACATCGTAAGGACTGTTATCCGCCATATGTTTGGTTGTCGGAGAATACTTTACTTGTACACAGTGAACAAAATACGAAAACAAAAAACAAAACGCTAAAAGAGAAAATCGCAAATTGCGACAATCTAAAACTGTTTCGAAATCTGGTTACAGCAAATTCAGAGAGTACGCCCGGAATATTTTCTAATCTAGCTACTGTTAGTAAGCTGGAGCTAAAAAAGATATTTAAAATGCGGCAATTCATAAGACAAGATAGAGAAAGGAAAGATAAATAATTTGAAAATGTTTCACCACCAGCGTGTAATGACCTGCTTATGAAACTTGACCAGCTGTACTAAGCTAAGCTAACTAAGCTAACCCAACCCAAACTCTATCCTCTATGATTAACCATCACCGTCTTAAATTCATCTTGCAATACCCGCATTAATTTTATAAATTATGCAATTCATACTCATCATCTCTTCTTCCAACTTATTCTAACGCTTTTCCCCCCTCTTTAAATTAAAACACTCATAGTAGTGCTAATGAAAAACACGTTTTGCGCTAATTATCCTATTTTTCATCTTCAGCTCAACAACAAATAGGAGGAATTAACGCCCCTTCTTCTCAGAATCCACCAGACCTCATTTTGCCATGTGCCGTTTTCAGTTTTTCCTATTTGCAGTTTTGAAAACCTAAGTAGGGAAAGCAACGCTAATTAATAGTTTATAAGTTTCACCAATTTATAATGTATACTTTATACATACATACATATACTATATACAAATGCACAAACATATAAATGTATACCTTACATCTATAGTTCCGATGTTTACATTTTACATAAGTCTGAGCGTTTTTCAACAATATTTCACGCTTAAATTGTGTTTTCATCATTAGAGAAACACAAAGAAAGAAATGAGAAACGTTGTTCAGACGGAACTCTGATCTGAAAAAGCAGCACAATGGAAGGAAGAAGGGTCGGCAAACACTTCAACGTTTAGTTTCTGAAGCTCAAATTAAACTGGCCGTCGTCTGTCTGCCTTTGAGGCCGTTACATTATTGCAGAGTTTGTTATTTTTTCTTCTTTTTCTGAAAACAGAGACTGCAGGTAATGACGCAATAGTGATTAGAAAATAAACTTGCCATGAACAAACTCGATTATAATGAAAGGAATAAAATTGTAGGGGGGAAAATTAAATTTCGTTAAAAAATACTTAAGCTTAAGGTTAAATTGAAACAAAATCTATATTTTTTATATGAAAATAAAGCATACAAATGAATTAGCCAATTTTCCACATAAATAATATATTACTTATTCTGTCTGTACAGTGTTTTTATAAGAAATCTGTCAAATAGGCGACATTTCATAATGGGGTGTAATAAATCGATCGATTTACAACTCTGAAATGCCGACAGCTATCACTATGCAACACTGGAAATTCGTAATTCAAACATGTTCCTTTTCAGGCAATATTGAACAAACATCTTTATGCGAATTGTGTAAGATTCCAATTGCCAATTTTGCTACATAAAATTGTGCAATCATTTATTATCTAACAAACAACAGATATTTAATGCCAGTTTTATTATTAGAGATGTAATGACAAACCATCACAAATAAATTACAGTTTTGCACAATAATCAACTGGCAATCCTTCCGTGGTGAAGTTATCAATCGATAATTTTTCTAAAAAAAAAAGTTCTCACATTGTCAAGTCATTTATACGAAAAATTGGAAAATGACCAATTGTGTACACAAAAAAAAAAAAATATAAATAATATTTTGATATTGATATAAAAACTTATTATCAACTGACAACTGAAAATGCCATTAACCAAACAGTTTTCTCTATAGAACATTTGCAATCGATAAAGGCAAGGTTATCAACCGACACATTTCCTATACGAAAAATTATTAGCTAGCAACTATTCTGTACGACAACTCTGGGATCGACAACTTTTCTGTACGAAAATTTTGCATTTGACAACTTTTCTATACCAAAAGGCCATAGACAAGATTTCTGCAAAAAAAAGAAGACCATCGACAAGTTTTCTACAGAAAAATTCTCTAAAAACAGTTTGTCTATACGAAAAACTGCCAACATCGTCAGTTTTTCTATACGAAAAACTGCCAACATCGTCAGTTTTTCTATACGAAAAACTGCCAACATCGTCAGTTTTTCTATACGAAAAACTGCCAACATCGTCAGTTTTTCTATACGAAAAACTGCCAACATCGTCAGTTTTTCTATACGAAAAACTGCCAACATCGTCAGTTTTTCTATACGAAAAACTGCCAACATCGTCAGTTTTTCTATACGAAAAACTGCCAACATCGTCAGTTTTTCTATACGAAAAACTGCCAACATCGTCAGTTTTTCTATACGAAAAAC
>JAHXMU010000385.1:410210-421777 GCA_019455685.1 Philornis downsi | reverse complement strand
AGTTTTTCTATACGAAAAACTGCCAACATCGTCAGTTTTTCTATACGAAAAACTGCCAACATCGGAAAATTGCCTACATCGCCAAGTTATACACCGTCAACTTATCAATACGAAAAATTGCCTACTCAAATTTTCTATCGTCAATTTTTCTATCTGAAAAATTA
The DNA here is from genome assembly GCA_019455685.1 of Philornis downsi. Taxonomy (NCBI): domain Eukaryota; kingdom Metazoa; phylum Arthropoda; class Insecta; order Diptera; family Muscidae; genus Philornis; species Philornis downsi. The sequence continues at coordinate 421,613 of JAHXMU010000385.1, read as the reverse complement.
ACTACTACATCTATCGAATCTGTCGAAAATCTTTAATGTAGAAAATTGTTGATTTATAACATTTTGTACAAAAAAGACATCGCCTAATATTTTGTCTTATAGGAAAATATCGAATGAAATATTGTGGATGGATAAAAAACCAGAAATTTCGCGCACTAAATTAAACTTTTAGTTTGTATTTATCACATATTTTTACAACTATCTATTTAGAATCTGATTAGAATAGTAGAATAGTTTGACTACATCGCGATTTGAAAAATTAATATAAAATAAATTTTATTTTTATTTTCGTAATATTTCCCTTTTGTTTGACACTTTAGTGATGGATACATTTTGTGCGATAATGTGACATTTAACAATTATACTCGTATACCAAATTTGTATTCTGGTCCCGAAAACCGGATCAAAATCATATTAAATTTAGATTCTAAAAAATTATGTTCAATATAGATTCTACAACATTTCATTACGTGGGATCGATTAGAAAATATATTTCTATAAAAATCTCACCTTAAACTAAGAAAAATTTGATATATTATATGTGGAAGACACTGCTCTTGATGTCCTTACCTGTTTATCTGATAATGAATCAGTACATCGTCCAGGACATCGGTGCGGTTATCTATAGTATTGGATATATATATATATTGGATATATATATTGGCAGAACTTTTGGCATATGCCTAATTTTGCACTTGATACACTTGACGGTTGAAATAACAAGATCTCGTTTACAAAGTGTCCAATTTTTATCATATTTATCTGGCAACCACAACTGATCTTTTTTATTTCTCAAACATTATACAAGTTTCCATTGATTTTTCATTTGAAAATCACGTTCACTTGACGCCACCTAAAGACTAAAAATTGTACTATTATGGAAATTATTCAAGACATGGAAAAAGATCGGGCTTAATTTATGTTATTGATATGTATTTGTGGTATGAAAAAATGCGTTCAGTTGTCCAGTTATACCTCGATGTGGCCGTATCAAATTGCCACATCAATTTTAAAAATTATTTTGCTTTATCGCAAACAGAATTGATTTGAAATTGAATGAAAATGTTCTGGAGAACAAAAATATAAATATAAACATTTTTGTTGATCACATAAATGTTTATAGTTTGAAGAATTGCTCACATTGATCCAGGCACGGCCTTGATTGCCTTACCATATCGATACTCGTATGCTTAAAATATTTCAGCTACATCACAATCTCTGCGAATATAGCATAGGTGGCGATGTTTGAAATTTACATCTCTTTTAAAATGGTGCGAAATGTTTTACAACTTTGTAAATTTCGAAAGTTTTTTTTCTGCTTAATTAAACATTCACTTTTAAGCAAACAGCTCACTTTTTTCTTACAAAATTTTCAATTGAAATATCAACTATTTTCTATAATTACTTAGTATTCCTAAAATATCATTTACAAAACTTTCCCTTTCGCCGAAAACCAGCAACAATAAATTGACTACACATTTTTGAGCACATGCCAAAAACCGAACAACCGAGCTGACAACAACAAATGTCAATAACTAATTTCACTGTCAAATTACAGTGAAAACAATTGTCAAATAATGCCAAAGTATAAAAAACAGGCACACACACAGCAGACAAACAGTGCAAATAGCAAATTACAAATGCAAAAATAGATAGAAAAATAAGCAATTGAAATATTTAAAAAGGTAAACCACCTTTGGACAAGAGGAAAAACAAAATTGAAAATAACTGTCAAAATAAATAACAACGGTAACAAAACTACAGTAATGCGACATAAATCCATGCATGACAGTAATATTACAAATAAACTTGGAATCATTTGACAGATTGCTACAATCAGGCATAGCAAGTGACAGAGATGATTTAAACATAACCATCACCAAATGCTGGAGATGGGTAATGGAAGTCTTTTTTTTTGTCACACACTGAAAAAACAAATGTCATATTTTTACTCCAAATTGCCATCCAAATTGATTACCCCATCAGACAAATAGTGGCGACTGACTGATACCTATAAACTTGTTGGCACTCCGGAACTGGAAGGGGTGAATGCCAGACAATGATGATAATTTTATTAACATATTTGAACATGAATTGCTTTTAGTAGTTGTATTTGTAAACACACTCGTACCTATTGCAAATTTCTCGTAATACTCACACATATAAGAGGACGGCGGGTGCAACTCGTCTCGTCGGCTTTGTGAAATAAATAAATTTATTAAACATGATTTGTGCGCCACCTACCGTTTCCCTGCACATTAAGATTTGCAACTTCCAGGCATTTGCCGCTACGTCACTTTATGCTGCCTCAGAGTTATTGAGGATTAGGCAGGGAGATTCAAACGCTCACCTCCTCGATCTTCTACATATATTCGGAGTGAAAGTGAAAGTTTTGTTAGTGCATTTTGCCGGCGTCGCCGGTTGAAGTTTTCGTTAGTGTGTAATCGAAAAACTGTTTGCTTAATTTTTATTTTTGCCAAACATGACACAGAAAGAGGGAGAGAGGGAGAGACAGGGGGCCAGAAACAACTGTAAACTAACAAAAATATTGTTAACTGTCATATGAAAAATAAATCGACATTAATTGGTTTTTATTAAATTCGAAAAAAAAGAAAGAAACGAAAAAAATATAATTCACTCACGAACCACAAGAAAAGCAATTTTACAAATTTGTTGTGATTATATTTTGTCATTTATTGGCGACGAACGACGAAAAGTAAAGCAATAAATTTCATGAATTGTCAAGTTTGAGTGTGACGGTAGAAAAATGCAATTGAAATTTAAATTGAAAGCAAAAAAAATAAACATGTAGTTGATGTATTAAATAGGCCTTAAGTGAAAGGTACTTTAATTGTAGCTTTAGTACTTTAATCGCTCACAAGAAAATGTTTAATTGGAGATGTTAAAAATCTAAGATTCAATTGAAGAAAACGTTTGTGGAGTACTTGGAAAGGTTAATTATTTTTGGAGATTCATGGAATAGTAAAATTTACAGCTTAATAAGTTATCAAATCATAATTATTATTAGTTGTGTAATTCCCAAAAATATTTCTGGCAAACAGTAAACTTGCTCTTTTACCATTTTATATTTATCACATATTTATCATATACGAGTATAGTACAGAAAGTATCCGATAGGACAGGAAGCAATACATATGATTCACATATAAACTTGATATTATTCTATGATTTTTAAGTTATTCTCACAAACCATAAACAACTACTTAATTTCCCAATTTTCGAAAGAATACTGAATACAATGAATATTCTACCTATGTATAGGTATATGAGATATTTATGCCAAATTTCGGAATCATAGATCAAGAGCTGCGACTTCCGTTGTTCTTTCGATAAGCGAGCATAGATTTTTACTATGATTATGAATATATATACGAGTATATACTTTGTGGGGTCTCAGATGAATATTTCAAGTTGCCAAAGGGTATATAAAAATCGGCAATAGCAACCCTAATAAAGAGATAGCGGAACAAACACAGACTGCTTTTCAACCAATACAAATTTGAGAGAAAAATCAAAGAATTGCTCGCTTGTAAATTGATAAGAAAATTGTCACTTCTTAACTTATCAATATCAAATTGCAAATATCAATTTATCACATCTTACAAAATCGTATATTGAATCCTAATTTTTTTTCCAAAGAAAGAATGGCAGTTCGTAAAATTATGGGACGCTTTTACCGTTTTTTCTTGGGAAATTTTCGATTCTTAACTATCCGTACAGGAAACTTGTCTGTATTTAGCCGTCGATACTTACAACTTTCATTGGAAAAATTGCAGATTCAAAAATTTATATCTGATTTTTAACCTTCTTATAGATATTTTCAAAAAAAAAACTTTTCGATTGGCAAATTTATTCAATCAACATATATTTGGCAATTGTAGTTCTTCTGTGGAAACTGTAAGCAACATACTTTTTTTATAGGAAACTTGACGATTCACTACATACGAAATCGGAAATCGAATTAATTTTTTTTATATTTGTTTTTTTTTTATTTATTATATTTTATATTTTTTTATATTTTTTAAATTTCGTCTCCTGAATTATGTAAATTATGTAGGTACACTAAATCATTTTGAAAATTATCTACAGTTTTACAGAGATAACGATTTTTCTGAGAGAAAAATTTTAGTTTCATTTCAGTTAACATACTACAGTTAGTGTTCGATAGATGGCGATTCAGTTTTATATGTGAAAAACAGAATGTGATTAGCTGTGTGATCCGTATAGACAACACACATATACCACACATCTGATTGGAATAACATTTTTGCAGATTTTTGTTTACGTTGTTTATGTTGGTTTCCAAGATAGTTGAGTTAATACAGGACGACAGTTAACGGTCAACAGGTGGTATGATTGTCTGTGTGACCCAAGTGGACCCTACACTAAGTCAACCAATTGCCACGAAATTTTGGGCAAATTATTGTTTACATATCAGTTTCACAAAAATGCTTTTGGAATACTGTAAAAACTGGTTATGGCAAATTGGAAGAGTAATACAGAAGGCCAAAGCGCATAGAATTCTTTTCTGCGTGCGGCACATTATAGTTAAAATTTTCTATTCCAACCACTACCTAAGTAAGTACAACTAAGGTGAGATAGGTGGCGCATGAACAGACAGTGCAATTGACGAACATAACAGTGTGTTTTCCCATACGAAATTGAAAACGTACATCATAAGACAGTTATCCATAGGCCTAAAATTTCAATTTCTATTTTTTCTCCACTTCAATTACTCTCAAGAAAAAGTTGATATATAAAAATGTAGCTATAGCAGTAGCTAAGAGAGTAGAAATAGAATACTAAAATGACTAAGAGAAGAAGTAGCTAAGAGAAATTTAAAACTATCCCTTAATTTTTTGTAGTTCGTTTCAATTACCTACATTAAATTGGAAACCAAGCAGAAGTAGAAGTAAATTTGTTGCGCATTTCGAAAATAGACAATGACGACTTCGTTTGCAAAATACCCAATTCTCTGGCATTTACTTTTTTTTTTGGCAAAACAAAAAAAAAAAAATTGAACTTGAACTTTAAAACAATTACATAAAATTATACGGGAGTCTAGCTCAAATCAATCTACTAATTTTCGGTAATAGGAAGAGCAACACCTACCATTAAAAAAAAAGAACAAAATTACGCTTCAAGATTTAGATTTTCCATTAACAATCTTACTTTTTTTTTCTATGAACAGACGGCTAAACAGACAGACTGAAATCGTTTTTCTTAACAATTTTGTATTTGTTCCTTTGACCGCAGACGCTGAGAAGGCACAGAGGTGAAGTTCAGTCTTCTCGAAATGTGAGAAGCAGAAAAACGGAGCTGCTTCCGTTGGGGAAATAGTATATTCATTGTTTGTTTTTGTTTTACTGCAGAGATTTTGCAGCAACGCCGCACACAACAACTCACCCCAGGTTCCAGTAATTCTTTAACTCTTTCATCGGTTCTACTTTGTTCTCATTTTCTCTTATCCCATTTCACTTTGAAATTCGCTTGGTGGAAAAGGAAGTTCATGTTATTCGACATAATGAAAGAATCGACAAAAAAAAACAACAGCGGCAGTAGCAGCGAGGAAAAAACGGAATTCTTTTGGATTAATTATGAGAAACGTCGTGGGAAATACTTAGGACTGTGAACCGACAAATCCATAAATTATAGCCACAATAAGGGGGGCATCAACGACGGCACAACGACGGCACCGGCAATCACTCAAGACCATAAATATGGCAACGATTATTGCCAAGTCGTGAAGAAGTATAGAATGGAGAATGGTTTCGCCGATAGAAATATTTGTATATCCTGATGATTTATTAAGAGATTTGAGACATTTGCCAATACTTCCTGTGATCACATTTACGCATTTCAAAGTTGCACCATAAATTTCCGTAATAACATTATTGTGTCATCGTCGCTCTATTCTTTAATGTTTTACAGTTGAGCCTGCGCCCACCCTAGCGCACACTCTCTGATTGCTGCCCTGCTCTCATGTTTAAAATGTAATTAAACCCAATTGAAATCAATTAAGCGTGTGACTGACATACTCACCACAGCATCTTTCTCTTTCACGTTTTGTCTTTGGGCTATGCTTACCACTGCGGCTAACTAAGCTTGACTTTGCAATGAACTGACTGACATAAAAATACCATCGAGCTTTGTACTACGACGATTGTAATGAATCATATTTATTACTCAATAACTCCTCTATTCGGTGTGTGTAACAAATACACCAAAACATTATCAGTTTACCATCACGCAAAGCTGCTTATTACACTGAGAAAAATTACAGATAATCTGTTACTTTATAAATGTTAGCTATTCGAAATCTACCCTTATTTCATTTGAACAGTTTTTTCAAAGGGAAGATATCTCATTCAGCTATAATTTCTCAAAATGGTACATTTATGACGGATAGGTCGCGTACCAATTTGGTAGCAAAATTTTTGTATCTAAAAGATAATGTGGCACTCCATGTGTATTCCGGTCAGACTGCCATAGTGTCCACGCGGTTGCAGTTGAACGTTAGCAGTCTATCGTGTTGCTCGCAAATTCAAGAATTTCAAATTTCTAAAATAATGAGGAATTGCCCCGATAATGCTCGATAGAGGGCAAAAATTAACTTCTCAACCTTAACAACAAAATAGCTGAAAAATCTATAGCATTCCCTTATTTCATTACAAGAAACAAATATATTTTTCCAAATTACGACGGTTGCAAGCAAGTTTTGGTTACCTTGATAGGGATTTTTCTCTTAATTAGTACAATTTATGACGAATAGATGGCACGTCGCTTTTATATTTAAAAGATAGTGAATGGATTTATATGTGCTTCACTCGACCTCCTATAACGTTCCTTGGATTGCAGTTAAACTTTGGCAGACTGTTGCCTACAAATTGGGTATGGTTTCTAAAATACCTCAACAAACATACGACAGCAAGTGAGCTAGCAGGTCATTAAAGAACTTTATATATTTATATGTTGCACAGCTAGGGCACTCAGTATTTGTTAATCAAAAATGAAAATTTATTAATCAGAACAACGTTTTTTGCGAGAAACGGTTTCTCAAACACTACGACTAATACTCGAAAGGTGTGTGCGCTTTGTACAAATCCCAATACTATTCATCCGATAGCAATGAATTAATAATATTCAATTGTCTGTGTGGTCCGCACACACCTCTATACCGCTTATCCAATTATATTGAAATTTTAGCTGATTTTTGTTTACGTCTCTGCAACGGTTTCCAAAATAGTGAACTTAATATACTACAGCTGACGCAGAGAAGGTGATGCTTCGATTTTATGCATAAAAAACAACATGAAAACGGGCGTCCCTACGCCAAACAAGCGATAGCAACGAAATTTTGAGCAATTTGGTGTTCACATGTCAGCTATGATTTCCAAGAAAGCGCGTTAATATATTGTAGTTAATGCTACATAGATGGCGCAGCAGTTTTACTTATAGAAAAGAAGAAAACAATATCCCATTGCCTGTGTGATCTCTATTAAACAAAATTAATGCCTCTCAGCATTTTTTTTTAAAGAAAAGCTGTTGTGTCTTTAATTTATTTTTAGATTTCTCCGATTTTTTTCTTTTTTTCTTGAGAAAAATTCTTGCCTGCCTTCCTTCTTTCAGAATAGTTGTTTCTCAACTTCTGTTTTAGAAACTGTGTTGCCTCAGATTTATAAGACATTACAGTCAATATGCCACACTTAACGCTCGATAGATGGCGCCCCAATTTTACATGTAAAACAATATAGGATTGTCTGTGTGTTTCGTACAGACCCTTATAATATTTTTCCGATTACCATGAAATTTTGTCGAGTTGTTGTTTACGTGTCAGTAATGGTTTTTAAGACAAAGCAATTAATATACTATAAACATCCTACGTATAAAATATGCAGGAATTATGTGTGTAGCAGGTGGGGTTCAATTAACCAAATACCCATGGTTGCCACCTCTACATTTTTTGTATAACAAGGTTTTTTGCACGTGCATATGTTGATTAAAAATATTGTAATTCCAACCTACTATCAAGACTTTTCTCGTCATGTATTTATAATTTACTGCATCGTACAAAGTTTCGCATTTTTTGCTCTTTTGTTTTCTGTTTTACAACTAAATTGCATCACAATTTCTACGGATCACCGAGGCGCAAAACCGGCCACTGTCTGAGTTTCCTCGGCTGCCGTTTCAAACGGGCGGGTGTACGCTAACTCGAACACTCAGTTATATTTTAAAATAAAACCCATTTTAAAACAAAAAGTAGCAGTATATTATTGAAAAGATCAGTGTAAGCAATCGTTAAACTTGACTGGCTAAACACCAACATGTTAGCAAAAGGCGGATTACGCCAGATTATGAAACAAAAACAAGAGTTAAATAACAACTACGCAGATATAATCGAAGATCGCTAGCCCGCCAATCTATAAAAGCTAACCGTCCATTGAACTCTTGAGGAAATCGTGACGCATAGAGAGAAAAGAAAGAGAGAGTGCTAAAAACAATATACTCCACTGATCTATAATTATATTTAATAACTTTATGATGTGTGACTAATGACACCCTGGATTTATTAATAAATACTCGACATGATGATTGTATAGAAATTTGCAATTATCTGGGTAAAAGTGTATCTATTGGTTTAAACGCAAAGTTGTTTATGAGCGAGTACTGAAATTAATGAACAGCCATTAATACGTACTAAATGTGTAAACATCCCATAAACTGAATAAGAATTATAGAAATCAATAACACTTTTCCACTTGTTGAAATGGGAAACAAAAAACACTTACATTGGCAAGAACACTATCATCAGAATGTCCATCACTTTTCTAAATCCAATGAAAGTTGACAGTAGACATACCTGAAAGAAATAGAAAACAGAAAAGTTATGCTAAAGAATAATTTTATTTAAATAACAGAATTTGTTGAAAACAATGCACGTCCGTGCCAAGATCTCTAATTCCAATGCGGTTTCAAATCCTATATGGACAACCTGCCACTTCGGCAGTTGATGGTAACACTTTGATTTACTAAGCTTTTTACTAAAATAAAACTGTGGTGCCTCTGACGTTTTCTTCCACAAAGATTTGTAACAAAGGCAAATAGTTATCTCCCAATTTTTCTACTAGAAAGTTGATGCTACTCAATTTTCCTAATAGAAAAGTTGAAAGCACCGAAATTTTTGCCAGAAAAGCTGGTGCTTCTTACACTTTCTGGCAAAGCAAATAATACCTCTCAACTTTTCTGTAAGAAAGTTGGTGATTCCAGAAAAGCTGAAGCATCAAAACTTTCCTTCCAGAAAGGTAAAAACATCTCAACCTTTCTTCTAGAAAAATTGAAGCATCTCAGGCTTTCTTTTAGAAAAGTTGAAGCATCTTAATCTTTCTTCTAAAAAGGTTGAAATATCTCAACCTTTCTTCCAGAAAAGTCGAAGCAGTTCAACCTTTCTCCTACAAAAGTCGAAACAGCGCAACTTTTCTTCCTTTTTTGATAGAAAAGTTTGTACTCCTCAGCTTTTATAATAAAAAAACTTAATGGCTCTCAACCACCTATTACAAAAGTTAATGACTCCCAATTTTTCTAATAGAAAAAGGTAACTTTTAACCTTTCTAATAGAAAAGTTTGTAGCTATGAACTTTTTTAATACAAATGTTTGTGGCTCCGTATTTTTGAAACAAAAAGTTGGCACTTTTCAACCTTTCTAATAGAAAAGATGGTGCTTCTGAAATTTTCTCATGGAAAATGTGGTGCCTCCGAACTTTTCTCTTAACATTTCTAGTAAAAAAGTTGGTCCCTCTCAACTTTTCTTTTAAAGAAAAGTTGCTGTCACTCAACTTTTTGTTTAGAGGAAATTTGGTGCCTCTCAACTTTTCGTTTAGAAAAAAGTTGGTGCCTCTCAACTTTTCGTTTAGAGAAAAGTTGGTGCCTCTCAACTTTTCGTTTAGAGAAAAGTTGGTGCCTCTCAACTTTTCGTTTAGAGAAATATTGGTGGCTCTCAACTTTTCGTTTAGAGAAAAGTATGTGCCTCTCAACTTTTCGTTTAGAGAAACGCATGTGCCTCTCAACTTTTCGTTTAGAGAAAAGTTGGTCCCTCTCAAATTTTCGTTTACAGGAAAGTTGGTGCCTCTCAACTTTTCGTTTACAGAAAAATTTGTGCCTCTCAACTTTTCGTTTAGAGAAAAGTTGGGGCCTCTCAACTGTTGTTTTAGAGAAAAGTTGATCGTTTATAGAAAAATGAATGTCTCTTAGCTTTCCTTCCTTGTTCCTTGTCTTCGGAAAGTTAATGCCTCTTAACTCTTCTTGTAGAAAGAAATTTCCTGGCATCTCCATACATATTACAACATTCTTCCGATTGCGATGAAGTTTAACCAGATTGTTGTTAACGCATTAATACAATTAATGAGAGATAGGCGGCGCACGAATAGCCTGAGGACAACATACATATATCAGCTTTTCTTGTGGATTAAGTTGGGTGCCTCCGTACTTTTCTAATACGAGTATATGAGAACTACCCATCTGCGCCTATTCATAATTGACTTGGCGTCAGTAATAAAACAAAATTTAATATTTTATTTTATGTAAAGAGACCAGTATAAAATTTTATGACATAAAACTAAAACGATGTCCTCGAATATTCTTGCAAGAGTACAAAGGCAATCACAAACAAATTATCTTTGGGTCAAAGTGTTCCCTATTTAAACTTAATTACATTTTTAACACAGTTTCGTACTCAAGTGATATACTCTACTCTCTGTTTCTCTCTCTTACTCTATTGATAAATTTAAAAAGATTGTATAAGCAAAAGCGTTTATATAGAATAAACGCAGAATTTTTGCTTTAATTCATAGTTGGTCCTTCTTTTATGTTTTTGTCCTTCCTTTCGATTCCCTTTGTTGAGGGCTGTGTCAGTCATTATGCTTCCATTTCTCTGCAGTAGAAACATTGTGAAATGTTGGTCAACGTGTGATGGGTGCTTAAGTATCATTCAGTCAGACAGACATGATGAGTTCTCCGGCAGCATATGAATAACTGCTTGAGTGACGATATGATTAGTGAGAGAATGAGTGATTGCGACTGCTGGAACTTTGCAGAAATGCATAACTGACTGACTGAACACGAACGACTACGACAAATGACTGCATGACTGGCTGCAACTAAGGCGTTGTCTGACAGTCAGTCAGTCACTTGAATTCACTCGGTTTCATTTCATACGTTTTGTTTTCTTTCACATCTTTTTTTTATTTCTGTGTGTGCAACCATAAAAATTGTGTCTTTGGGTGCACGAATAACGAAATGTCGCTGTTACTGTTGTTGCCACATGTCACCGGTTCTTTAGTATTCATATGAGTGATAAGTCGAAACGAACATAGATATAGAGGGGGG
>JAHXMU010000385.1:317096-400065 GCA_019455685.1 Philornis downsi | reverse complement strand
TAATAAATGAAATAATTTTGAATACAATATGGATATTGTTTTTTTTTATCGCGTTTTATATTTGTAACAGAACATATGGCAGGACTAGGTATATTTGATTTTCAAGTAATAGCAAACTCGAGAAGTGTTTTGTGATGTCACTGAGAAAGAAAAAAGTTTCATATTGATAAGTATATTTCAAAGTCTACAACCTTATACCGACTATTCCTAACTCGTTGAAACATCTTGCGGCCCACAGTTGAATAGTAACGTTGCAATGTTAGTCGCATCATATTTATTGAAATAACTCAGGTGCCATCTATCGGATGATAATTGTTCTCTTCTAGAAATCATTCCAAGTTTAGCAATGCTTAATCGCAAAAAACAGGTAAATAGTTTACGAGCCTATAAAAAGGCAGACGTCCATTTTCTTTGAACACATTTCAATTCGTTTTTCCTACAAAAAAAGCAAAACTAAAAAACATAGAAACTGCAAATACCCTTTCCTTGCGGAAGCATCGCAAGTCAATATCATTCTAGATGTGTAAAGTTTATGCCTCGTATATAACTAATATTTAATTGTAGAAAAGTTCGATTCTTAAACCATTCGTAAAGAAAAACTGGCATGCCTGCCCTGACCTTTCGTGTACAAAGGTTGATGTCTGCTGTTATGACTTTTTGTGTAGAAAAATCTATGCTTCCTCTTTAGACTTTCAGAACAGAAAACTTGGTGCCTGCCGTTCAGACTTTTCATATAGAAAAGTTAATATCCGGTCTTCGAAGATTTCGTATAGAAAAGTTGGTACGCCTCCTCCTCTGGGTTTTCGTATAAAAAAGTTTTGAGCGGCTCCTCCTCCCCCGACTTTCGTACAGAACCCCTCCTCCTTCTCCGACTTTTCGTATAGAAAAGTTAGAGCAACTCCTCCTCCGAATTTTCGTATAGAAAAGTTGGAGCGTTTCCTCCTCCTCCTCCGATTTTTCGTACAGAAAAGTTGGAGAGCCTCATTCTCCTCCAATTTTTCGTATTTAAAAAGTTGGAGCGCCTCATCCTCATCCGACTTTTCGCACAGAAAAGTTGGAGGGTCTATTCCCCCTGCGGTTTTTCGCACAGAAATGTTGGACGGTCTACTCCTCCTGCGATTTTTCGTATAGAAAATTTTTCATAAAAAAAGTTGGAGTGCCTCTTTCTTCTTCAATGTTTCGTACAGAAAAATTGGAGTGAATCCTCCTCCTCCTCCGACTTTTCGTATAGAAAAGTTGGAGCGTCTCATCCTGTTCTACCGACTATTCGTATAGAAAAGTTGGAGTGTCTCATCATGCTCCGACTTTTCGTATAGAAAAGTTGGAGCGTTTCATCCTGCTCCGACTTTTCGTATAGAAAAGTTAGAACGTCTCATCCTACTTCGACTTTTCGTATAGAAAAGTTAGAGCGTCTCATCCTGCTTCGACTTTTCGTATAGAAAAGTTGTAGCGCCCCTCCACTCACTTTTCGTATAGAAAAGTTGAAGCTCCCCCACTTCAGTTTGTGCTCCTCTTCAGGCTTTTTATGTAAAAACGAGGTAGGCTTCTGCAACAAATTTTTCTATTGAGAAATTGGAATCTCTTTAATGTGTTAAAATTGCTTTTAATTAAGAGACAACGAAATATTACAAGTGTAGTGGAATTCCCACATTTATTATGTGCTTTTAAACAGGCAATTAAAGATAAGAAGAAATTGACCCTTTTACTTTAGAGAAATCCCCCGCTGTTCTTCCTCCTGTTCTGTACTAAATTTATAATACTCGCACTTATTGATTCCCAATGACTCAGTATAAATTTTTCATCAAGCATTGTTTTGGATGTAGCTTCAACAGATAATTCCGTTTAATTACCAGATCTGCCGTATCAGATGAGATCTTGTACAGCAGCCAGAGTATCTAATCAACACAAGAGCTCAAGCAATCATCAACCCCTTCTCTCCTTCTCTTGAAAAAACCGCCAGAAACTGTAAATTTTTGTAATGCCATGACGAGTGCGCGCGTCTTTCATATCGGCAAAGCAGCTTACATCATACTCAAATACGAATCTTCAAAAAGAAGTGTAACATGAGATCTTTTTCCAGTTGAACATTCAGTCAGTCGTTCGTCTTCTTTGTTTGCAGCACACTCACAAACACACAGACACATACGATAGTTTGCTGTTTCATGCTCCAGATGCGTTGTTCGAAAGAAATCACCAAACCGTGACTAAGAATTTCATAGATACTCCCGTACTTCACGGAGATATCAAGATACCTTGCGGTACCATGAAGTGTTCAGTGTAATAATAATCACTGGCTTTAATAAGCCATAAAAAAGAAGATGATGGCACACGGTTGCATACCTCAACCAAATAAATTGTTCCAACAAAGGTAGTCAGTCAGACAGTCAGTCACTAATGTGATATAACACGAGATCTTCATGAAGCTACAAGAAAGAGAAGGCCACAAACAAAAAAAAGTACACATATTTCTGTACAAAATGTTGGTGGCTACAAATTATTTAAGAGAAAATTTGAAGATGCGATAATTTTTAATTGAGAAAACTTTGATGTGCCATGTTCATGTGCCTAAAGATAAATTCGAATTCAATTAGCAAAAACGCAGTCTGTATTGAGATAACATATTTCCTTTGTGGAGTAATCAATGCTCTATTAGAATATTTAAATTTGTGCCATTTAAAAAACACCTATAAAGTATAGAAATATTGAATTCGTTCAGAACATTAGCATATGTTGTTGTTTAATAAGATATGGTAAAAAGAAATCCCTTAATTTTCCAATTCCCCTTCAAACCTTTCCATACAAAAGCTGGCGCCTCCTTTGCAGACATTTCGCATAGAAAGTTGGAGCGTCTCCTTCTCCGACTTCTCGTATAGAAAGTTGGTGTCTCTTCTTCGGACTTTACGCATACAAAGTTGGTGTCTTCTCTACAGACTTTTCGTATAGAAAGCTCGTCCGTCTTCCTCTGACTTTTCATATAGAAAGTTAGTGGCTTCTTTGAAGACTTTTCAAGTAGAAAGTTGGTGCCTCCTCTTTAGACTTTTCGTTTACAAAGGTTATGGCTCCTCTTCAAGCTTTTCGTGCAGAAAGTTGGTGCTTCCCCTTCAAATTTTTCGTATAGAAAGTTGGTACGTTCTCTTCAGACTTTTCGTATAGAAAGTTAATACCTCCATTTTTAGGACTTTTCAAACAGAAAGTTGGTGCTTCCTCTTTAAACTTTTCGTGTAGAAAGTTGGTGCCACCTCTTCAGACTTATAATAAGCTGGTGCCTCCTTTTTAGGTTTTTGTATAGAAAGTTGATGCCCCGTCTTCAGACTTTTCACTTAAAAAGTAGGTGCCTCCTCTTCAAAGTTGTTTGTTTTTTTGAAATTAATGCTAAAGTTAATGAGGTATAGAAAGTTAGTGCCTCCTCTTTGGACGCTTCAAATAGAAAGTTGGTGCCTCTTTTTCAAACTTTTTGTGCAGAAAGTTGGTGCCACTTCTTCAGACTTTTTGTATAGGAAGTTGGTACCACCTCTTGATGCCTTTTCTTTAGACTTTTTGTTTAAAAGTTTTCAGAGTTTTTGTTTAGAAATCTAGTGTTTCCTCTTCAGATTTTTCGTACAGAAAGTTGGTGCCCCTTCTTCAAACTTTTCGTATAGAGTTGGTGCCTTCTCTTCGGGCTTTTAGTATAGAAAATTGGTGCCTTTTCCTTTGACTTTTCGTACAGAAAAGTTGGATCCTTTTCTTTTGACTTTGCGTAATGGCGAAAATGTTGATAGAATACCGGAAACCGTCAAGTTCGACTGTCACGTAAGCACTCTTTCAATTCCCCAGAAGCTAAGCATTACACAAAAAAACCATTTTGAACCACTTGAATAAGACTGGATACAAAAAGAAGCTTGATGTGATGCAACTAAACCTCAGGGGCCGAATTTCCATCTGTGGATCACTGACGAATCGCTATGAAATCCACCCACTTCTAAAGCGGATGGCCACTGGTAATGAAATGTGCGTGACTTATAAGAACGTCAAGACAAAACAGTCGTGGTCGAATCGCGGGGGACTTATGCGAACTGTGGCCAAGGCAAGCTTGAGGTCAGGAAGTTTTTGCTGTATATTCGGTCCGTTTGACCGAATTTAACATGAGCTGCTCCCCTGCTGCCAAAGTCTTAACTAGGTGCTGTATTGGCAATTGAACCGTCTGAATGAAAGTTTGACCAATAGGAGAGGAATTGTGTTACGTCAGGCCGCACCAAAAACGGGTTGCCAGGAGCCGCTGGTGCTTGACTGGGAGGTTTCTACGCATCCACCATATAGTCTGAGCCTGTTAACAAGTGGCTACCATCTTTTGCTTTTGGGTGGTGAATGATTTTGCTGGTGAAAATTCGCCACAAAGGAAGCTTATGAAAAATGACTGTGCCAGATTATTCCCAATGGGCGCGAAGATTTCTATGAGAGAGAGGCATAATAGAGTTACCTTCAAAAGTGGCAACGAGTTATCGAACGAAACGGTGCATATTTGACCATTCATTGATGGGATGCTAGAGAACTTTTTTATATGAAAATTACGCTTTTAGTATTTTTGGGAATTACATTTCCGCATGAAAAGAATGTTTGTGATGGAGCGTGATTTTGAAAAGTTATTTGGTTTAGGCAAATTACTATCCTAAGTGGAAATGAAATGTCTATATGAAAAGAATTTTTTTTTATAAAAATAAAACATTTTGCAATACGAAACTATCTTTTTTTCAAAGAAATGAAATGAAATGAAATATGAATGTTGATTTTCTGTACGCTGTTATTATATTTAAATCAACTTTTTTTAATTTCACTTTTTATTTTATTATAAAATCATTGACCTTTACACGACCACCAACTTTCCCAGTTTCACAAACTGTTGCTTTTTTGTTTGTTTATTAATAAATGATATTGATTTTTCAATTTCTATTGAAAGTAATAACTAACTACAGCACTAACAATAAATTTTTCCTTTGTTTGCTGCAGGAAAATATCGTGATTTTAAGTTAATTTACGACCCAAAATGCATCTTCATAATAATCGTTTATAATATGCGAGACAGAGAGGGTACGATGGCGCGCAGAAACATTCATGGCCGCATTAAATGTGATGTTCAGTGGAGAGTTTGGAAAATTGTCAGTGGGGTCTCAATCACGCTCTATCTACTGCTGTTATGCTCACTCAATGAAACCATTAAAACATGCTGTGAGAGCATCTTGCAATGCCACCGCCATCATCACAATCCTCAGCTAACCTAAACATCCCCCCGAACTCCACCAAACGAATCTGTGTGTCTGTGAGTCTGGTGCAACACTCAAATGGTCATGGACGCTCGCGCATTTTGTTGCAGCATGTGGCGAGAATCCACCAAAGCGCATTTGCTCCTCGCGCCATGGTGTTAAATGCAATTTCCGACAGTAACAAGAAAGAAATCACTTTTGCTTTATGTTTATATTTTGATGATATGCATTTGCTCCACACACAAGGATAGGATAGAGAAGAAAACAATATTTTTTCTGAAACTGCTTTCATTTTACTACTGCAACACAGCAATATTATTTCTTAGGAACGAATCTTCATTCCTCATAATGCATCTTGAAGATCACAAGTAAATACACCCTGGGTTGCCGTTGTTTTGGAGAGCATTCAAACATTCGTGTTCTGTGGAAGCGTCAACTCTATACTGCCAGTTCATTGGCTGCCTTTTTGTCAATGACTGTTGCCTCAAGGGAGACCAATGAACGTTCAATTAGTTGAAACTGTTAATTGGTGAAAATTGGACGTGAACATCATCATGGGGCCACTTACTGATTATTCTTTAAGAGGAGATGAAAAATTCAAAATTTAGAGAGACAGGGACTCCTTGAAAAGTAAAATTTCGTGAAAATCTGTCAATATTTTCCGATATCCACAGGGGCCGCTAATACGACCAAAATTGATACCAACGAATTTCATGCGATCATTAGACATTATTATAAGATACAAGACATTCATTATTTCTCCAATAGATGGCTTTAGTAATCTGTATCTCGCGTTGCACTGTGGGTGGTTTTGGAAAAAAAGTGGAAATAAATGTGCAGCTTCTAAACGGGTGGTCCAGTTCTAACGGACGTGCTAAAATTGTGTTCAACAATTTTACACGTAAACATATTGTATAGGGTGGCACTTAAGCAACATTAAGATGGGAAGACTCAGCACAGAAGAAAGAACCAAACTTGTTCAATTTTACTTTGAAAGTCAGCATTCGATTATTCAGATCATATCGAAATTTCTTTCATGTTCGAAATGCTCTTAGCGCTCCAACAATTTACCGATTGGTTCGGCGTTCTGGGTAAGAAGGGGCTGCCTGTGATCTTCCGCGTGCTGGAAGATCTCGTGCAGTTCGAAATGAAGTGACCATTCCTTGCTCGAGTCCAAGGAAGTATTGAGGAAAACCCCGATACTTTCACCAGGCGACGTTCTCAGCAGTTAGAGATGTCTGGGCGGTCTTTGCAAAGAATTTTACATGTGTTACATCTTCATGGTTCACGAGTTAAAACCAAATGATGCACAAGAACGCATTCAATATAAATCGCATAATTCCTATTTAAAAAAAACCTTTAGAAAATTCCAAAAGTGACTTTTTTCTGTTTTTTCTCTATTAAAAGAATAGAGAATTCCCTTTGCAGAATTATTCGCAATACATCGGGCTATAAAAACCAGGTCTCCTTTTTTTACACCAGTGGTGCGTTTCGAAAATCTACGACTGAAAGGTGATATTTCTACTAAAAATAAGTCCAATTCGGTAGTTTCAATTCTTGAAAAAATTTTGCTTTACAATAGCCGTTATGGGTTACCCTTCACAAAAATATAAATGCATTATATAGGTAACAAGTTTTTTTTATAATTATAAAAGAATACTCGTATAGGTACTTTTTTCGGAAAAAATAGCGAAAAATCTACTTTTTTGATTTTTAACTTTAATTACGTATTACTTTTGACTGAGTGATTCTTTTTTCTAAATTCTTTTTTTCTAAATACTTAAAAAAAATTGGGAACATTTTGTTTCCGCTATTAGTAAAAGAGTGAACTAAAATTGTTATTTTAAAGGCCGAAAAATTCCTGAAGTTTAAGAGATAAACCATACATGAAGCAATGTTTTTTTTAATATCTCAACTAGAGGAAAGCGTACAGAACAACTTTTTCTAAATCATATAAAATTGAAAAAGATGTATCGTTTTAAAATTTTCAAATCCTAAGGTACACTACTTTGAGGCATTGTGGGTCGGGCACCAGGCTTTAGAAGTATTAAATCCATATTTAAAACTTAAACTCGACTACACCTCTGCTATAGCCATATGAAATTTCATCAATATCGGAACACCCGTTTAGAAAATGCAGATTTATTTCCATTTTTTTTTCAAAATCATCCACTGTGAGTTGTATAATTGCCACCAAGTTACGTTAGATGACGTTAGAAAGATAAGATTTCAAACTCAAAAAAACTACTCAGGCGCTTTTGTTTTTTCTTGAGTCACCATCGTTTGATTGCGCAAAGGGCAAAGGAAAAATACTCCATATTTTACAGATTTTCTTCATTGATTCCGTTCCGGTAGAAAAAAAAAAGTCGATAGAATAATGAAAATAGTCCGGCCGGTTGTCCAGCAGCTAAACATTGCAAAAAAACCTTTGTAACCACTTGAATAACGCTGAATACAAAAAGGATACCGCCGCTGGAGTTAACGCAAAGAAACCTTTTAAGCATTAAATTTTCCTCTGCAATTCACTTCTGAAATCCGACAACATCAGCAAATATCTGAAGCGGGCGGTGGCTGATCGTGGAAAATGGGCCACTTACGACAACGTCAAGCGAAAACGTTCGTGCTCGTATTGTGATCAGCTGGCGAAAACGGTGGCCAAGCAGGATTGACCAAGCAGACCATTACAGTCTGTTTGGTGGGATCGGCAGGGAATCATCTGCTATTAGCTTTTCGAGGTTCCAACTTTTCTATACGAAAAGTTCGTAGCTCCAACTTTTCTATACGAAAAGTTCGTGGCTCCAACTTTTCTATACGAAAAGTTCGTGGCTCCAACTTTCGTATACGAGGTTCCAGAAACAGAAATTCTTGTAAGTGGGCTGAATGTGAGAAGCTTCTTTATATCAATCTTGTTCTCTTTTTATACAAAAGTATGAGAAGTCAGCCGAAATTTTGTGTCACATTTCGATATAGCTCGAAGCCTACGTCATGTTATGTGAAGAGTACGAATTGTCATGGTATCATGAAGAAACATTAAGAGCGAAAATTTTGCAATACGAAAAATTCAGGGCCCACAGATTTCTTTAATTTCATTTCGATGATAAAACGTGCCTATACTCATAACTCGAATTTCGTTGTATTTTTTAAAAATAAATAAATTCTCCGTTTGTTTCATTCTTAAATTTGTTATTTATGTTGTCCTAAAATAGGTTTTGTTTTTTAACTGAGCACAGAATAATATGTGTTATTGAGTTACTGGGCAAGGCAACTTGCGTAGTGTTACGTTATTGAGTAAGCAAACAAAAAAAAAAACAGTTTTTGTAGTTTAAGCTTGGGGTGTTGAGTATAAAGGATGCTGTCAGAGGTTAAACATAAATGTGGGGGCTTAGAGAACAACCATTCGTATAAAAAAGGTGGCTGTCTTAAGATGGCATTTGATAATGTTAAAAAGCAAATTCCAACTTAGTATTGAACAATTTCTTTTGCATACAATCCAAAAGCGTTGCGTACGTCTATTAATCTAGGTTAAAACATTATGATTTTCCTTCATCCGCTCGTTCGTATTTCATTTTAGTTGGTTTCTTAACTCGCTGTCTCAAAATCATCCGAAGAAATGGAATTTAAAGACAGGTTAACAATTGCTTTTATCGCTGTTAAGTTTAGTTTTTAATTGGCTCGATATAACGAAAACGCCACATACTACAATCAAGAGAATTAAACTCTCGCTTGTATGGCTAAAAGCCATAAAATACCCATCATCAAGTCATCACATCACACATCTTAAGCATTTCCCCATAATGAGGAGCAGTTTTCTAATGAAAAAGAAAACAACAAAGCTGAGACAGAGAGAAAACTTGGTCATCATAAGTAATTTTCACTTAACACAATTCTTAGGAAATCAAGAAAAAAAAACAAAAAAAGCGAAGTAGGTATACTTATTATCAATACAATTGAAAAATACTTTTGTTTGAAATGTAATAGAAGAAAAAAAAAATGGCCGTCTGTCTTTCGTCCCCCTTCTCAAACATTTATGAATTATTTTCTATCAGTTTTTTTTTTTGAGGCTATCTTTTTGTCGAAACTGAACTGTTCATTAGGTGTAGGATGTCATCGATTGTTATCAATCATATTGTTGGGCAGCGGCGATCAAGTACCCATATTTCTCTATCAAATTAATAAAAATCTTTTTAATGTTTTTCAAACTTTTTATGTCCCGCATTTATGAGTTTGTTTGTTTTTTTCTGTTTTACTTTTTTTTTTGCTTTCTTTGGAACTTCAATGAATGCCTCACGAGGGCCTCTGCTGCATTTGCCCTCTTGTGTTTGTGACCTTTTTCTGTGAGTATTTGAGATGCCGGTCATAGTTTTCTATTAAATGTTTAGATTTGAGAATCCATGACAATGTCAAAAGCTTTTTTTTCTACCACCACTGACATGATTGATAGATTTTCATTGATGTATCGCGACAGGGATTTGATGTCGTTGGTTTCACATGTGGTGAGAAAAATTAATGTTATCGCTATGGAACGAGAAGGAACGCTCAGGAGAAATGTGTACTTCAGGAAGACGGTTGGAATGAGAAATTATAGACATTAATATGTAGAGTCAGGGTAATGTATTAAAAAGAAAGTAAATTTCCATTGCAAACCACCAATTGAACGCCTCAGGACCACTTTTCAGATGAAATGACCTTCAACGTTTTTAGTTTCCGAGTCATCGATATTATTAATCAAGTTAATCAAGCTTCACCAATACCATAATTCCATAATTCCAAATGAGGGAACATTTAAGAGAAATGTATACTTACTTCAGGGAGACGATTGGAATGAGAAACTGTAGATATTAATATGTAGAGCCAGAGTAATGTATTGAAAAGGAAAATAAATTTCCATTGGAAACCATTAATGGAACGCCGCAGGACCACTTTTTAGATGAAATGACCTTGAATTTCCGAGTCATCGATATTATTACAGTGTTCCGTTAATTAAGCTTCAACCACTCTATAATTCTACTAAATCCTAATAGTAAAATATAAACCAGGACGATGATAAATCAATAATAATCTTTAAAAATCCGCAAGAGCGTCTATTCTTATGAACTGCAGTCCGCGAGAGGGCGCTCGCTGTTTGGTGACTGCAGTCATATGGTCACATGCCTTTTTTTTGGCAAGTATAAGCTGTTTGGTGTCAAACTTATCCAAATGGCGACCAGAATGGGAAGAAGTCCAAGCGCTTCTATTCTCTGCATTCTTTCATCAATTCTTCACTTCAAGTTTTTAAATTGAAACCTGGTCCTTCAAGCGGTGGTGGCCATCGACAGCAATCAAATCTTTCTTTTCTTTCCAAGCTAACAACGTTAGTTTTATTGACGACGGTGTTGAAATAGATAAATTCTTCCACCATCTCAATATTATATCAGGTAACGTTCAAGCAACTTGGTTTTGTTTTCTTTTGTCGGCAAAGCCAATTTTAGAATCTCCTACTCAATGCATGAGTAGCGATCTTTAACCGACACAAGAAATCGACAATTCGATATTTTAAATAAAAATAGATGTAGTAGAAATAAATCCATTGTTTTTGCATGACATTGAAGTCTTCATTTAGCGTACATGGAATAATCCGATTTGATTCACGTTCTATTCGGTGAATTATTGCCATTTTGGAGGAAATTTCGTTAGGCCTCTCTCATACAAAACCTCATTTCTGTTGGCAAAATACTGCAACAGCCGAATTTTACAAAATTCCCTTGAGACTAGTTTTTCACCACCAAAATGATTCGCTATATATAGCAACAGGCTGTAATTGCTTAGAGCCAGTGCCGGTCTGTAAGATGGATGCACAGAAACGTCCCAGCCAAGCTCCCGAAGTTTCTAACGAGTCACTATCGATGTTTGTGATCTGTGGTGTTGTCTTGATGGAACACAATTGTTTTCCTCTTAGTCAAAGCTGGTCAATTGGTTCAATTCCTTCCTACAGACGGTCTAATTGTTGACAGTGGGAATCCGACCAGTTTGCGGAAAACACCTAATAATCAATGATCCTGTCAATCCCACCAAACACATAGTAAAAGTTTTCCGACCATCAATCGCGCCTTGGCCACCGTTTACGCAATCCCACCAAGGTTTTGTCGTAAGTGACACATTTTTCATCAGGAGTCACCATCCGCTTCAGAAATGCTTCTTTTTCGTAGCGATTTAGCAGCGATTCACATGTGGAAATGCGGCTTATAAGGATTTTTTGTGTTAAAACATATGGTTGCTCTCACACATGGATCTTCTTCTTGTATCCAGTCTTATTCAGATGGTTTAAAATGTGTTTTCTTTTTTTTTTTGCGAAATCTTTAACTCCTGGGCAGTCGAAACATTAAACTATCGGCATTTCCAGCAATTGGCCTTCCATAACGCAGTGCGTTTTGGACATCAAATTTTTCGGACGCCTGGCTTGCGTTTTCGCCTTTTTGGCAGAAAAATTTTAAAATAAGGAGTATTTCCCTTTAGCGGTGCACATCTTTGAGGCGCGTTCACAGAATATTGGGCCAAGCCATCATAAAACTATCTGGTTAGTTTTTGAAGTATGAAATCTTATCTTTTTGATGTCAACTAGCATAACCCGATCATCACACTTATACAACGCGAGATATTACTGAAGCCAGATTATTACTGAAGCAAGATTACTAAAGCCACCTAGTGGAAAAATAATGAATTTCTTTTTGCTATACATTGTACGATACTACGTGAAGAAAAGTATTTTTAGCGCTGATGTGTGATGTTTTTTAAGCAACACGTTGATTTTGCTCCGCTGTTTATAAAAAATTTAATCATTTGGAAAATATTTTCTCATTTCCAAAATTTCGTTGAAAATAGAAAAAATTCTACCTTTTGATGTCTTTCAAACGTCAACTATCTTTTGCAACTTCACTTTTCGATTATCGAAAATAATTTCCAGTGTTTTTTGCGATTACCACTTTTATACAGCAGTTGCTTTCAGCGCCATCGGTGCACGTACGACCTCGTTTAAAGTCAACAAACTATTGGCGAATGGTTATTTTCGACGGTATGGTTATTACTTTTTATGCCATTGCGAAACATAAATGATAGTTTTGTTTTTTATCAAAAGGTAATTCAACGAATTTGTTGTTTCATTGCATACGAGAAAGCTAAAAACTGTAACTCAAACAAAGATGATCGAAATAGCATGACATTTTGAGACGATTGAAATGGACGAAAGTTATCATCTGTTTTCAGGCCACATTTGTTTGCAGCAAATACAACTATACGTTGTTTTCGACATCTCTCTTCTTCATGATTATGAGCAAATTAGGAAAAATTTCACTTGTAAAATGGCTGTCAAAATAAAAAGGTCATGTTCATCGATTTTTTGATGCTGGTGGTTTAGTTTATCAAAACTTAGAGGCATATTATACAAGTATAAAAAGAGACTCATTATTGAATTATTTATCTCGACGTTCTATTTAAAAAACATGGCATTTTTTAAATGTGCATGAGGCACCAATGTTTAGCCCACCTTCATCAAAGGTGAAGTCACTTAAAATGTACTTAAAAAATTTAAAAAATAAGTATAATGGAAGATTGCCTTCGATTAGTGCTATCTTGACTACAAATTAGTTAATTTATGCCACTAATAGTGCAATTTAGCCTATTTAAAAAGCGAGCCTTAATCAAAAGAGTTTAATCGGAAATATAATTACACTTTTTAGACCACTGCCTGATATGAAGAAGTGGTGTCATTGTACGGCGTGTGTCATTAATTCAAGGTAGCTATCACTCAGCCACCCACGGTATAAATACGCGGGGGCACTTTTTTGTACACAGCATTTGCACAAATATCAAACAAGAAACTTTTATGCGCTTAGAAGTGTAAAGATGCCATTTATTCAAAGAAATTGAAAAAAAATTGAATGTGAACTTTTGAAAAATGACATTAGCACAAAAGAAATGAAATAAAAATTGCCCTCAAAATAGAAAAAGCAAGTACTTTCTTAACTCCCACCAGCAATGGCAACAACAGAAAATGGCAATAACGAACACAAAGTAGAAAAAAGTGTGGGAGGCTAAAAATAAAAGACACAACAAAATCTAAAACATGTTTTGAAAAAAAAAAATCAAATAAAAATGCTAACATATGCCAACTTCGGGATAGTCGAAGGGGAAGCAAAAAGATAACGAAAGACATATCATACGAAACTTACAACCGAAATAGAAAAAAATTCATTTTAGGGAATAAAATAATGCTGGCGTTTTTGGAATAAATATTAAGATTGCCGCGTGCGTCAGAACTGAGAGACATTTTAAAACAAATCCCCGAAAAAGTGACAAAAAAAACTTCATATATTTCGATGCGGGAAATAGAAAGTGTACGGAAAAGCAAGAGCATAGAACGACTGAGCGAATGAAAAACGGAATGGAACTTTTTGGGTTGCACACAAATGAGAGATTTATGACGTAGATGACACTACACAATTTTCCAAATTTCCTCAAGCTTCCATCAATTGAGAACTGCGGATGCTAATGCCACCGATCCGGACAATAGCGAACAGTCTGCCGTTCTCTGTTACAAAGTAGTGATGTTAATGTTGATGATGGTGTGTTTTTTTTTACTTTCATTGTCTGAACATAGACGTCGTAGATGGCAATGTCGATTTCGTTGTCGCTTGACAAAAGATTTCAAAAGATGTGAGGATGCCATATTACATGATGCTAAGCATTAAAATGCAATAAATTATAATATTAAGAAGCCACATAAAGAGAATGAGAAGAAAATCATATAAAACAAACACACCAACCCTGAGCATTGCTGCACATTTATACAACACAGTAGCTTCAAAGACTGACAGCAACGAAAGTTCAATGTCAATTTTGAAATTTGACAGAATCCCCCTCATTCTACGGGAAAGGAAGGTGAAATCATTTCAGCAATGCCTGTGCTATATAGAATACGTGAGGAGGGAAGACAGGAAGTGTAAAAAGATAATTTTAAAGTTTAATCATAATATGAATGCCCACCACCACAGGGGCCCACTAAATCTCTCAAACAACTGTTTTTAATTAGTTGATGCTACGTAAATGATTGACAAAGGAGATGTGTTGCGGAATAAGAGCACCAGAGAGTGAGAGGGAGTGAGAAAGAGGAAGAAGGGGAGAGGGATGAACGCATTAAATTGTCACAAATTATTCAGAAATATCAAAATATTTCTATTTTTCATTAATAATGTAAACAATATTTGTTATTTATAGAAATTCTTAAGTTGTTTAAAGGCTATAAAGAAAACAACAAAAAAATTCGAAAAAAAAATCGAAAAAGTACAGGATACTGCCATTTAGAAATCTGCCTTAAAGAGGTTTTCAAAGTAACTTGTGTGGTTTGGATTTTTTGGCACAGTTGTCCTCTATATTGAGATGCGAAGTTTAAGCCCGATATGCCGCTTAGTTTGTTCACAATGCCCGACTTTGTTAACTCATCTTAAGTGCGATTTTTGCGATGGACGAAAACGTCGAGCAAAAAAATTGTCTCAATTCTTGTATTGCAAACGGAATTTCATATGTGAATTGACACCAATTTGCAGTTTGCACAAGATTTGGTGGAAATTGGCGTCGCTCTGGTAGGCCATCAACATCTTTAATTGAAATTAACATCAATAAAGGAAAGAAAATTGTGACTGAAAATCGTCATATACATAAGTTCGAAAGAGATAAACGCTTAGCTTTCTGTATCTCAAAAATCAATTCGAACCATTCATTTTATTATATACGATAGCTTAGGTATAAAACGCATTTGCAGCTGAACTAGTTCTGAAAGATCTGAATTTTCTTCAATTGCATCAATCGCGTAAAAATCGCTGCTAAAGCGGAACCATTCCAACCCAGCATTATATCTGCTAATCAGACATTTGACACACAAAGTGGTCAAAAACCATCGTATTGGCGCCTTCCAACTGAGCCGAAGCCGATAAACCCACATCAAAAACGCATTATATCCGCTAATCTCAGACATTTGACACAAAAGCCGTCAAAAAGCATCATATTGGCACCTTCCAACTGAGCCGAAGTCGATAAACCCACGTCAAAAACGATCAGAAGTCCAGGTATTGTTGACTATTTCAAGTGGTAAATAAAGAATTATGCCTGGGTACTATGCGGGGTTTAAGAGAGCAAATCCGTCAAAAAAGGCCAGTTAACATCGATAAAATGAAGAAACGGTTACGGAAATACGCCATTTAATTTTAAGAGACTTTTGAGAGACATCCGCTGAACTGTCCCACAAATCAATTCGTACCTCTCGACTTGTTTCGAAAGACCTGAATTTAAAAAAAAAATGTATTGTCTTTACAAATTCAATTCCGTAAAGTGTACTAAAACGGTTGAGTTCTGTCCCAAATTTCATAAAAACGGTGATCAGATATGAGTTTGACACACAAATCTGCAATAAGTTTGGGAATGGCGACTATCAACTGAACCGAAATCAAAAAAAAACACGTCAAAATCGATCAAAAGATAAGGTAATTTCGAATATTTTCTTTGAATGCCTTGCTGCTGTGTACTCGAAATTCTTAATAAAAAGACAGGCGATTAATAAAGAGCATTATCTAGGCTTTATGCGGGGGTTGAAAAAGGTCGGATTTGTGGAAAAAAAAAGTTTTTGGATTATGAAATATCATAACGCGCTATGTCAAAAGGCTAACAACAAAACCTTAACAAATATCGTCAAACGAATGTCATATTTGCCTGATATGGCTCCGGCCAACTTTTTTCTCTTTCCAAAACCGAAATTAGCATTCGCGACACCTGAAGACACAAAAGAAAATTCGATTTGAGAGCTGAAGTGTCTTCCGAAAAATTCGTACGAAAAGGTTTTGATGATTGGGTATTCGTTGGCATAAGTGAATTATTTCACAAGTGAACTATTTTGAAGGCATAAAATTTGGAAATTGGAAAAAAATATTTTGTAATTTTTTTACCAACTTTCGGCGCTTTTTTGACAGAATTTATATCAGTTAATGCCAATTTATAGAAATATTGACAACATGCTGCAAAATTAAGCAATTTGCCACAACATTTTTAATGGTTAGCCATCATAAATATTTGTTTATGACCGCACCACCATAAAACCTCTCATACCGAACGGCAATCTATACACGCGCATAGTTGCCACATCGTTCCCTTTCTTTTTCTGGCAATGCCACAAATATTACACACTATAACACTACCACACTGTTACTTTATTGCAAATCAATAAAAGACAAAAAAAGAAATTATTGTTTTTTGCACTGTAGTAACTCATAAAATGTTACATCAGAGATCTCAGCAGCATTTTTGTTGTTTTATTTTACTACCTCCCTTTCTCTATGTTCCACCAACAATCTCCTTTACTTATTTCTGTAACATTTTTTCCACATTTATGTTTCAATAAGTTATTATGTTAATCAGTCAGTAACCGCCGAAGCAGAGGAAAAATGAATGAAAGAAGAATGTAGTAAAAAAAGAAAACTTTTATGGCCAGAGCACATGTAACATAATATATATGTACACAGTACGTTTCATGAGAATGTAAACAGAGATTTTTATTTGAAGTTCAAATAAATGCGTGAGAAGAAAGCTTTATCTTATTAAGCTATCTAGGAAACGACTCAATTTTTGTTTACTCATATGATATGAAACAATGTTTAGATAGGCAATGTGTCATCGATCGAAACAAGTATTAATGCGAAGGTCTCTGGTGAATACTGCGGCTGGGGTAGTACTTATCGGTTAAGGGTTTTTAAGCAAGTACGTGAAGTGTTGATGGGTATTATCATGCAATCGAATAATTTTGTCGTGCCTATAATAGTAATGACACGGTGGATCATCGCAGTGGGTACAGTTTTCATCACCAGTGATGACTATATGATGCAAAAGACCCCCTCGCTTATGCCTGACAAGCAATATTTCTAGGTATCGGTTCATAGCGAGAAGACGGTCAGCCACCAGTGTCACAGGCGACAATCAATAGATAGGAAAACCACGCAACAACAGCTATGCTCACCTCTAGAAAATTAGAATGGTTCGATGTGCTCTTAAACTATATATAGGGTTATCCATTTAGTAGTTTCAAAACCGCTGATCTGACAAGACTATCAGCTGCTAAATACCTGTCATCTGAAGTGTTATTTATTTAGTGATAGATATATATTTTTAGTGATAGATAGATATTTTTTCAAAAACTATCTCAAAAGGATCCACTGCTGCAACCAATCCAGAAGCGATCATTTAAACGACATTGTATTTAGTACGTAGTGGCAAAATCCAAGCATTATAATGAAATAAAAGTGTAATCGAAATCACGTGTGTTTTTGTTAAGCTTTACTTGAAAACGAAAAGTGGGCAACTCTTTACTTTTTTAGTTCATCAAAAGCAATGAAGGCAGGAAATTGACAGATACGATTAGAAACCACATCGTTCCTACGTTTTACAGTGGCACCATTCTCATTGTGGGCATGATTATTACAAAATGCAGTGGATAGTTAATTAGAAAAGCCTAACTAACCGTGATTTTGCTTCTGAAAGGGGCGATACATCGCATGGGGTAATAAACTGGCTTCGCGCACATTGCACATTTGAAGCAATGTGCAGAATAAATGTTAATTTGTTCATCAGAAGCGAAAACCCCATGAACCTGTTTATCCTACAAATGTCCTTTTGCGTACAAACGCAATGATGATGTATTGTGGATGACGATAAAAGTGAGAAATCTTTTCAATACTTATCCCTTTTTGCAACACTTGTCAATAGCTTCTATGTGAGTACCCACTTTGTTTTGACAATAACTAAATTTCTAAAAATTGTCATTTATGTTTGAAAATAAAACTGAATTTCTAATGAAAAATTAATATACACTTTTTTGGTGTTTGATGATTTCGAGAAGAAACCACTCTAATTTATGCACAAATGGCTTCTATTTTCGTTGAAGTTCAAATATTTTTAAACATGTACGAAAATAAAATTTGTGTTATTTCGTTTCGAACAAAGATTTAGTTGAAATTGAAGTAGGTTACATTTTTGCGCAGAAATTGATTTAGATTTTCGTATAAAGGAGAGGTTTTTAAATGGAATGATAGGTTTTATGCTGTCGTAGAATTATGAGTGCAGCCAAAATCCAGAGCAAAAAAAACATTATAGTTGCTATCATTATAAAAGCCAATTATAATACTGCGGCTATCATTCCGGGTTGCAAAAGCTGTTTGAAATTCAAGGCTACCGTTATATGCCGCGGCTGATTTAGTACCTTTTTAAATGCTAGCAAGTTGCAGAAAAGTATAAGCTAAAATTACTTAGAATGAGACAAGTTGGAGGCCACTGTTTATTTTTAAAACTGATGGATACGTACAAAAAGGAATGAACTTTCATAGTTAGCCACACTATCGCCCCAGGGAGTGGGAACAACGAATCTCCATTTGTAGCCTCTTTGACCATATTTTCACTAGTGGCTTTTTCAACTAGTGGCTTCTGTCCCCCATCTATTCTCTTTGTTCATCGGTTAATACAAAAACAAAAACAAAAAACCAAAATTAATTCCTACATTATTCTCTAACAAATGACGAACTTTTAAACTTCGTAGTATTTTCTTTATTTTTTTATTTATTTATTTTTTTTTTTTTTTGTTTTAAGTGGGAAAAAATTCCTGGGACATTGTTTCTTCATGAAAACAGCGTTACTAACTGCTTTTTTGCAGGCTTCCAGCACTTTTTACGCAACAAAATGTTCGATAAGATATTTGTAAAATTGTGTTTGTTTTACATTGAAATGTCATTACTTTATTGGTCAATTATTTTTATCGATTGTTTACAATTCAGTAGCGCACAAATCAGTGTTGGAAAAATTTCCACGCAAAAACAATAATGCAGCCCGATAAACAAAAAAAAAACAAATTAGCTTCAGATTTCACAAATTTCGTATATAGAATTTCACCATGAAATATCCAGCATAGTACCAGGATCAGTTAAAAATAAAAATTTGTACTATTAAAAGCGAAAAACTATCGGGTTGTCAATTTTTCGCTTTCAAAAGTAAAGCTAAATAAAACAGGCATGAAGCTATGATTTCGATGAAACTTTTATATCATTATAATGCTTAGGCCTCGTGATTATAAAATACAATGTCGTTTAAACGGCTACCTCTGGAATGTTTGCAGCAGTGGATCTTTTTGAGGTAGTTTTCGACATCATTTTCCCATATTTCGAACGGTATCTCCAATGAATGTTTGATGATTACCCGTGTAAACACGGTCTTTTATGTAGCCCTCACAAAAAGGTTTAACGGCTTCAAATCGCATGATCTTGGTGGCCAACTGACATCGCCAAAACTTACGTTTTTTGGGAACTTCTCATGCAATAAAGCCAAAATCGGTCATGTTGTGTTGCTCATGGCACCGTCTTGTTTAAATCACGTATCATTTTGTTCATAATCTGCAATTGCAGCCCAAAAAAGTCAGTAATCACACGACAATAGAAATTCGGATTATCCGTCACACTTTCCCTAACTGAAGTGGTATTTTCGGCAGTGCGTACATTGTGATGACGTCTTTTCAAATTTCTTTATAATCTTGCCAATTCCTTGCACAGTAGGTCGATTATAACGACCATAATCGCCCTGCAATGCACGGAAAGTAACAACGGTTGGATCACCACTTTTGTGGTAGGTTTTAACTATTTTTCATTTGTTAAACCATCCATATTTGCAAATGGCACACCTTTCAGTAAATAAATAACACTTCAGATGACAGGTATTTAACAGCTGACTGCCTTGTCAGACCGGGCGGTTTTGAAAAAACTAAATGGATAACCCCGTACTTTTTAAGGTGCTTTTTGATGCCATTTGCCCCATAGCATTTATCACCGTGCTGTACCATAAATGTCGAAAAGTACTTTTTAGCGTGCTTTTTGATGCCACTTCCGTCATGGCATTTGTCATCACTTTTGTCACCCAAACAACGTTGCGCACTTCGAAAAAGGACAAACAGCATGAACACCTTAAGCCTTATCATCCCCATTCACTTGATATCTGCATCTATACAATACAACAAATGCAGCAAATATTGTGTCATATCAGTCAAAGATGAAAACGGTAAAATTCAGGAATTGTGGAGTTTCTGAAGAAATCTGTTTTGGCCACAACTTATGCAATCTAACGTTATTGGTAGCCATTCAAATTGCATGTAGAACAATCGTATGGAAAGTTATCGTAACTTCTTCATAAACTTCAACGGCATAATGATACGTCGAGGTTCCCCCCTTAACTTTACGCTTCGATTCTTTAAAAGTTGATTGGCACAATTATGATGTGTGTTGGGATTGCTCTTGCTCTTTTCCTCTACCCACTTAATGATTTTTCACATTTGTATAATAAATAGTTTTACAATATTTAGTTTATTGGTGTCGTCATTGTTGTTGTTGTATAACCAATCTATATCATCAACATGATGATGAGGTTAAGTTGATTCTTGTGGTTTTCGTATTCCCAACCCAACTTAATAAAGAAAAAAAAAACGCTTATAGTGATTTGTTAATGATGACAACGATGGCGATGATTATGATGATGTTGATGATGAATCCAATACTTTTGCCTATACCGATAGTGATAATGTTGTCGTTAGTTGTTGGTGATTAAGATCATTAAATATAGATTGGCGGCCATTAAGTGGTTGGCAATTCATTTTAATCGTTTGATAAACGAAAATATTTTTAGGCACTCATTCTATATTATCTGTGGTTTTGTGTTGCGCTCAGCTTAACAAATCACACAACATACAACAACAACATACTTGCTATGTTTACAATGAGCTATTTAAAAAGCTGTTGCTCTGTTGGCATACAAACTTTGCACAACTATTATATGGTCCTGTGGCGCAATGGATAACGCGTCTGACTACGGATCAGAAGATTCCAGGTTCGACTCCTGGCAGGATCGATGGAACCCTCCTTTGCTTTACCGCATTTTTTATTACTTTTATTTTTATATATCGTATACATATTTCGGGATACTAAAAGTTATGGCGACAGAATATTAATTTTTTATATACCGAATACCGGAACCAAATTTTGGTGTTAACCGAAATCTGCAGTAAAAATATCTTATCCAGTCGTTCTACATCACACGGAGCTTTAGGCAGAACGACAACCTACCGTATGAACAATACGTAGTCTTGGAGAGGATTATTCAATAATAAGCCATATATAGGTAATACTTCCGTACTCTGACGTTAAAGAGATCATTGACCGAAGACTGCAAGATGTTGGAAGGCTGTCCCAGATATTGAAAAAAAAAAAAAAGTTCGCAAAAGATATCCCTGTACCGGCGAACAAGTAGTGTATTCGTTTAGGACGCTGTGTGAAAGTTGAGAACTATAAACTTGTCCCCGATATTAATTAAATAAAAAAACTTTTGGCAGTATCACCAGATTTTTCTTTTTTTTTTAATAGAATTTTTCGGAATATAAATTTTATCTACAAAACTTCAATCCTTCCATATATCGAATATCGAAACATTGCCAAAGTCTTCAGTGAAAACATTTCATCCAGCCGTTCTACACCACGCCGAGCTTTAGGCAGGTCGATAAACCACCATGTGAATTGTTCAACATACTCTTGGAGACGATTATGAGAAAAGCTGCGGTTAATATATAGCTGGCAATATATTCAATAAAAAGCCATATTTTGCTTCCCAATGCTGACATTAAAGACATCAGCGAAAGAAGATGTTACTACAGCCTTTTAAGACATTAAAAAGAAGTTGGTAGGCGATTGCCCTGTATCGGCGAACAAAGAGTGTACTCGTCCTTGAAATAAAGCTATTCGAAAAAGTTCTATAATTACTTTTGCTTTGGGTTGCTTAAAGTAACTCAAGAATTGCACCCTTAAGAAGTTTAAAAATTTTTTTTGTTTTTTAAATATAGTGACTTTTCTAATATCTCATATTAATAAGGAAAAATTTTAAAAAAAATATTCTTTAAAAAAATGTATGCTTGCATTGCTTCGGACTTCGCAGCAAGGTTTTTCCAGGAAAATACAAAATTTTTCAAATATCGTGACTTTTCTCATGTCCCAATATCATTAAGGAAAATTTTGAGAAAAAAATGTATTTAAATAAGAAAAAAGTTAAAAAAAATGTATGCTTCCATTGTTTTGAACATCTTTTAGTTGTTTTTGGGCAAAGTATTTAAAAAAAATTTAAAAAAAAATTTAAAAAAAATTTCAATTTTTCAAATATCATATCTTTTATCATATCTCATATCAACATGAAAAAATTAAAAAAAAAACCTTTGTTTCGAAAAAAAATTAAAAAAATTATATACTTCCATTATCTCGGACATCCTAGGCGAAAACTTACAAAAAAACTCACCACTTTTCAAATGTCGTGACCTTTCTGACATTTCACATCATTAAGGAAAAATTAAAACGAATAATTTTTTTAAAAAAAGTATGCTTCCATTGTTTGGAGTATCTTAGTTGTTTTTAGAAGACGAAGACTTTCCAAAAAATCAACAATCTCTCAAAAAGCGTAACTTTTGTCGTATTTCATATCATTAAAGAAAAATTAAAAAAAAAAATTAAATTATTTTTTTACAACAATTTTTGTGCTTTCATTGTTTCGAACATCCTAGTAGTTCTTAAACGACAAAGACTTTCCAAAATAAATCTATAATTTTGCAGACATCGTGACTTTTCTCATAACCCGTAAAATTACGAAAAAATTAAAAAAAAGGAATTTCTTTTATAAAAATTTTATGCCTGCAATGTTTCCAACATCCTGTTTGTTCTTCAAGGGCAAAGTCTTTCCAAAAAATAAACAGAATTTTTCAAATATAGTGGCTTTTTCCACATCTTATATTCTCTGCCTTCAAGTTTTTTTAGATACCCATCTTTTTCTTAAATATCGTTGTTTCTAAAAAAAAAAAAAAACTTTTTTTAAAAATGTTTTTTCCCAAACTCTACTCTCCGGAAATATTTAATGTTTATCATCAAAACTTTATTCTCTAGAAATATTTGATAGTTGTCATTTTTAAAATATTCAAAATTCAATCATTTTTCCAGCTTTCATTTCATTTATTTAACAGTCTTGTAATTTAAAGCCTTTTGGCCAAGAAGAAGTTTCAAGAAATTTTCCGACAAAATTCAAAAAATATAAAGCATCTTGAAAAAACATTTTCGCATTCCAGTTTTATGGTTAGAAATATTGCTTTGTCATCCACAGGACCAATAATGCAAAATTTAAAAAGTTCTTGGTTTTTGAAACAGCTGTTTTTTTAAAAACCCCATTCCTACATGAATTCCGAAATTGCTGTAAGGTAATTTTTCAAAATGTGTTTGGGGTTTTTCCTGAATATTATTTTGAAAACCTGCGGGCCTCTATAAAGCTTAGTTATTTAACCTTGCCAAAATATGTTCGCGAGAACGATAAATTATATTTAACATTCCCTTATATCCATAATTTGTAAACTATAATAAAAAATGTACAGGCTCTTATCCTACTTATTAGATCGTAGAAACACAGAACCTCTTAATCTCCAAAATCAGTCAGCTATATTAGACTGTATAACTATTTGTAGAGAATATAAAACAATAAAATTGACCTCGTTTACAACAGGCTAAAACCACATTTTCAATTAAACAGTCTTCATTTTGAGATGTTTTTCTATTTACGTTGACTCTAAAAACGTTGCTATTTCCATTTACCCGCAGCAATTTAAATCCCCTATTCTGAACACGCATCATTATCGTTAGGGAAGCCCCTATGGGCGTTCTCCCATTTGTATTGCAAACAACAAACATCATAATTAATTTTGAAACCCTTTTTAAAATGTTGATTTTGTTGTACCACACCTCAAAAAGGACGATTCACACGAACAAAAACCAACAGCCAAAAAAGGTAAACAATCAGCAAACAAATTTTAGGGATATGTGCAAACAAGGACAAAACTACCAGTAGTGCGGGGGGCGGAATTGAACAAATACAAATATTCAAATTATCACAGAGACGATAAGAGCTGAATGCGGAAAAAAATAAAAAAAAAAACATAAAAAAATGTTGAGCATTCAAATGCTAGCAGAGAAGATATATAAATATTTGGGAGAAAATTCTAAAAAAAGGACACGAAGATATATAGGAGGGCAATAACAAAGAAGAGGCTTTGATGTAGAGAGCATATTATACAGATTACGTATAAAGTGTTGCCAGAAGCCCGCAAAAATTAATGTGCTGTATAACCTCAAAGAATGCATAATAATTATGCTAAAAACCGTGCAAATTTCCAACAGCAAGCGCTACAAAGCCTAGTTAGCTGTTGTCATTGAAGTATTTTGCTTTTTTTTGTAAAAAATCCTAAAGCAAGCAGCGACATACCCCAAATATAATATATCGATTTGATGTTTTCTTGAAATTTTCGCACGTTAGGAAGTTTCAGTTCTCCTCACATTTTTGGCCTTAAAGGCTTAGTATTACTGTTTTTTTGATAAATAAATAAATAAATATATAAAAATTCTGAAAGCTGCTATTTACTAGATAATAAGGTTCACTTTGCATAATATACGAGTACGCTATTGAATGAAGCCTTAGCAGAATTGTCGATTACAGAATGCAACAAATAGCTAGCCAATGTTTAGTATTTTCCGCATAATTCAGCATAATTACTGACTGCAACAAAATATTTTAGAATTTGACGTGTTTCAGGCTTTTGAAATCTCGTTAGTTTTTTTGATTTCGAAACACAATAAACTGCTAGTCAATGCAAGATTTTAACTGACTGAAAAATTTCTATTTTAATTTCTCAAAAGTTCAGTTTAGTTTGCTTTTTTTTAGATATTGTGATTTTATTTAAAACTATATCGAAGATTTTATTTATGGTTGGAACCAGCAAAATCAAAAGCAGATATTTTGATCCGAGAATTCAAAACGAAGGTATATTTCGTGCACTTTCATTTCTTGATCTAAATTGGAAATGAAATTTGATGTTCTAATCCAAACCATTTATTCTTTGAAATCTATTTCATCGCTTCCAATGTTCCCCTGGCAGAATACATTTTTGCCAAAGTTTTTTCCTATCATCGGTAAATAATCTATCTTTCGGTATAACTTTCGGAATGCGATACGATTCATGTTGATCCCAAAATAGTCTCTCCGGTGCGGTTTTTTGAGGTTAAAAACCGCCAGAAATCAGACTAATGCGATGGCTGTGGAACGATATTATTTGACTTTTTAAAAAACAACTTGCGGAGAGCCAAATGCTTAAGCGGCTTTGGCGGGATCTTTTTGGTCTCGCTTCAGCTTTGTCCAGATATTCACTTGATTGACATAATATATATAATATATTTCGAAAACAATTTTTACATTTTGGAAGCAGTAGTAGGGATTTCAATCAATGAATAAATGCCGTAGTTGTTGAAAAAAAAAGTTAACGCGCCCATTATTCTAAATCAGATAAGTGGACGGCTTAGTTCTAGATTAGAACAGCACAGCAAAAACGATAAAATATTGTATAAAAAAATACAAGTCAGTGAAAGACAAGAAAAACAAATCTGGCAGCGCTGAACAGCAGCCGAAGTAGGAATTCTACATATATAATTTCAAAAGCAAATCCTGATAAGATGAATTCACAAAATTCCCCCAGCGTTGATAGTTGAACAAAGACATTTTGTAAGGACTTTAAATTTACAGTCTTTTTAAATTTGACTAAAACTTTTTTTCATAGAAAACGACAAATTAATTTTTTTAAGCGGAAAATTATATAATAATAATAAGAATCGCGCCATTTAAGAAAAATATTTTTGCCTAGAAAATGCTGCCACAGGCTCGGATCCAAATGACTTTCGGATATAAGAAAATCCTGTCGATTTCCCTAATTAGTCTTTAACCTGCGATGCCATTTTCTAAACAAAAATATTTATCTTTAAATGACGCGATTATCGCAAAATAATTTTCCGCTTAAAAAAATATAAAAGCTATGTATGTGAAAGATTGGGCAAACAGTTTCGCCTATTCGGTAATATTTTTAACTTTTAGGCCCGTAAACTGATAAGTTAGTCCCGCCCGACAATGTTTTGTACTATACTACGATTTTGTAAAAAAAAAATTTGTGGTAATTTCTGAAAAAAAAGAATATTTTAATCAATTTTAAGATTTTTAATAAAAATGATTTTCTGACAAAAGGAATTTAAACTTTTACCAACGATGATATAAATCCTGTCAATGTTTTCTCTCATTTGCATACAGACAATTGGCAGATGCATAGGCCACCTGCAACTTTTGAAATCTGCCTTTGATTCTTTCTTTTTTATTATTATGCAAATTTTGTTTTCTTTTTCTTGCCGTTGGTGCTGAAATCGATTTGTCAGAAATTATGCTAAACAACAGATCAAAATATAAAAAAATCGCTAAATTTCACAAAAAATAATAGCATTTCAGAAAAAAAAGTGCAGTGTCCAAAAAAATACGCCATAAGAATATAGAAAGTGCAAAGCTGGCATCTCTGTATAAATCCCTTAAAAGTATATAAAAAGAGAGTGAGCGAGAAAGGGCTAAAAGGACACACCACATTCTCTGGTGTTTGTGCGAAGATAACAGTGGTTAAACCTATCTATTCTAAGCAAACATATGGCAAAAGACAAGAGCACTTAAATTTAAGTAGAGCGCTGTTAGTTTAAGGGACAATTGTAAATCAGTCAAATAGAAAGTGGAAGAACTCGCAAATATTTGGCAACCCTTGCTATGAGTAGGGATTTACCTGATGTTTGACAGGTTAACTGCCCAACTCTGTTAATACTGCAGCAAAAGAACTCACCTTATTTACATTCGTTGTTGTCGAAGGTTGGCATTTTCAATATTAATCCATAAGTTTTATTGGCAGTTTCTGTAATCTCCACACATTTTCTTCGTTTATGACTCTGAAAACAAAAGTCAGTCCAAATGGACAAAATTGACCGCACACACAAACACGCACACTGTCACCACTAAAGTAAGACTCAATTTCGTCTGCTACTGAGGGCGCTTCACTGATGTTTGATGCAGTACTGTCGTCGCTGCTGCGACGTCGCTGTTGTCGGTGGTTTTACTTTTCTGTGTTATTAGAGCTCCCCCAGAAAGGGGCGTCGAATGTTTCGTAGCAAGAATTACAATGAAAACTCTATCTACTGAAGATGCCTATTTTATCAGCAAGCATCAAAATGAAAACAGCAACAACAATAACTGATGTCTTACTAAGGGAAAAAAGCAATTAGATTTTTTGACACTTGATTTTTTCTTCCTCTTCGTTCTTCTTCGGCTATTCTATTGGAACGCCAGTAAAAATGAAAACTATTTTCAATCAAAACTCCCGTGTTTTTTTTTTGGGTGACCATTCAAAAAGAAATTCGGTGCAAATTTTCACATAAACAATTCTACGACGACTGAAACGGAGGACAACTTTTTCCTCGCCCAACACACATTCACACCCGCTTGTTCACTAGCAGAATTTTCCAATTTGAGCATTTGCCTTTTTAATTCCTGTTACACATTTACATTAATATAATCAACCGCATAGTTTTCTTTACAATATGCACAATTAAATCCCTGTTTGAGTTATTTTATAGAGCAGCATTTGTTTTGACAACAAACCACAAACGAGGTAGCAGCGATTCAATTCTGCTTATATTTTTGCAGCGAATATCTGCAAATATACAAAATATACGCGTAAACAACACAACCATCCGCTAACGTTCTCAACCGACCGATGTCTTTTACAACACTGTTTGGAAAAACTTTTATTTTGTAAATGAGTGGAAGGGAGAGAACGAAAAAAGTAAATGCGAAGAGAACTGTGGGAGCCTACTGTGAATGTATGCTAATAGCGTTGCCATTTTGCTTGTAGATTATAGTTACCAATAGCGACTTAAATATAGAAATCAGAAAATGTGTAGAGAGCGCACATAAATAACCATGGAGAAATGTAGGAGGATTTATTTTTCGCTATATAAAAATTACGTGGACAATCGTTTACAGAGGTCTCTGAAATCGCTAATTGGATAAAAATTTGTTCTCAAATTTTGAGTAAAATTTAATTTCTTTGTTAAAAGTCTTTCCAAACTGAAAGCATCATCTTTGAAGAATAAGGGCTCATCAATAGCGACCCGAACACACTTACAGCATACGCCCCATCCCCGCTATCCCATCAGCTCCCATCAACTGGCAAATAGCGATTGGAACATATTTTATGTTCTCATCCATTTCATGTTTTTATTCATATTCTTACAAATGAATGGCAACAATATGCTTCGAGACCAAATTTTATCCAAATTGAGTGGAATTTGCTTTTCTTTGTGCGAAATTGGTATGACATGAGAGCAGCAACGGTGTCGTATTTTTCGATTATTCACGTACTTCCCTGGCGGAAGAGTTTTTCCATCCAAATAATTTATCTATATGAAATCTGGTCTGTGTAGATACCAATATCGATTCATGGTACTATGCTGACTTTTTACGGTGAAACTACATTGTACAAATTGAAATGCTTGTACTAATTGTTAATTAAAAAAACAATTGCATATTTAAGAAATTTTCATTTATAGGTTGATATTTGTAAAATAGTTTAAAAATCTGCACTATTAAAAGAGCACTACTTTCTTCATATACAATTCGATTTGATTTTTCAAAAACTGGGCAGTATTTAAAAAAATTGTAAAAATGTTTAAAAATGATGCCATGCACTTTTTTGGAAAAAATAAATTCCAATTAATTGCTCCTGCATTTGTAATATTCAGTACTACCGCTACATATACATACATACATATGGTCTAGAAAATAAGTACACCTACTTATTTTTGCTTTGTGTTTAATTTTAGTTACTTTAGCGGAAAGTAAACATGGCAATTATTTTTTATTTAAATAACTTTAATATGGTAATGCCTTTAAAAGTAAAAACAAAACTGGGGCTTTGGGGCTTCCCCGTTGTTTTCATTGTCAGTTTTGTTTGGTTGTGATTTTAGTACTTGGTCACAAATATAATAAATACATTGCTCAACTCTTTAATATTTTCGCAGTCTGCTGTAGTCTTTTTGGAAAGGCTAAAATAACTGTTTATCTTCATTCACAACAAAATATATAGTAAAAAAAGCAGCCATGGGTTGGAAAAGTCATTGTTCTCCGGAGGAGAGAAAAATTGTTTCAAGACTAAGAGAAAGTGACAAAGTCTTCGTTCTGCAGCAGAAACCGTGAATCGGTCGCTATTTTTTGTACAAAATGCTTTAAAGCCTAAAAAGCCCGTCGAAACTCGCGGGACCCAAACAAACTTCAAAAACAACAGATATCCGTATTGTAACACTTGCGAAGAAGAACCCGCTGCGTATTCAAGAGCGATTTCAGCAGAAATTGAAATAGTAATTTCATCGCGAACGGTTCGTCGTAGACTTCAAGAAGCACATCTACAAGGACGGATAGCCAGAAGGGTTCCTTTGCTTAGACAAAAAATTTAAAGCCTAGATTGGTGTTTGCAAGAAGTCATTCCAATTAGTCCGCAGGAGACGGTGAAAAAATGGCGCAACATTTTGTGGAGCGATGAAACATAAATTAAACAAAATTGGAAACGACTGTGCCCTGAATGTTCGAAGCCCTAAGCCCTGTTCGCTTTACAAAGAAGACGGTCTGAGGTTGTTTCCCGTGGTATGGTGTCGGTCCGATACATCGAATTACCGACACTATGACCAGATTCCACTACAAAGATATCTTGGAATATACGATGTTGAATTATGCTGTGTAAAGTATGCCTCTTAGATGGACATTCCAGCAGGACGACGATCCGAAGCATACTTCTAAGTTGGTAAAGGATTGGTTCTAAGATAATAATGTTGCCTTTCTAGACTTGCCAAATCAATATCCGGGCTTAAATCCAATCGAAAATCTTTGGGCAAAGTTGAAACAAAGAACTGGAAAGGAGGTTCCTAAAAATAAGGATCAGTTATGGAATTTTGTTCAAAACACTTGATGTGAAATACCAGTAGAAACCTGCAGGAAGCTTATTGCCAGTTGCCAGCATGCCAAAAAGAATCAACAAATTAATTGAAAATAAAGGTGGATGATATACCGGCGTTTAACGAAACTCCGGCAATTTAGCAGGAAAAACTTGATATTTTTTACTTTTTTGTTTATTTCAACTAAATGTACTTATTATTTTTTCCAATGTTTTTTTGATTAATTTCTTACTTTTTAAAAAATACTGAATTTAACTTTTGTTTGTTGTTATTATTTTGCTATTTATTTTTAATATTATAACAAAAGAGAATAGTATTTATTTTTTCTTTAATTTAAGTAAATTTTTTTCTAGGAGCCTTTAAAAAAAATAGTGTATTTATTATTTTGACCACATGTGTATATAAAATTGAGCAATGTTATTAATAAGTCAGTTAGTTGTACTATCATCCAATTATTCATCTACATAATCATGCCAAAAATATATAAAATTAAACAACCTCCTCCTCTTTTGCTTTTAACTTTTGCAATTTATTGTTGTTTATATAAAAAATTGATTTCTTTCTGCTCCTGGCATATTAAACACGATTTTACAGGACTTTTCTTAAGAATTTTCTAGAATATTTGGTTTTTACCCCTTTCACACTCTTGTTAACCATCTAAATGAAATAATATTAAATGTCAGGATAGCTCTTTTGTTTTGTAATCTAATCGGGGAACAATGCTTCGCGGAAATATGCGTCGGAATCAGACTCAGAGCCATCAGTATAATCATCAGCATCAGCATAATCATTCTCATCGGCTTTTTTACCATACTTCCTTAACATGTGCAATCTATAACGAGCATAGGCCTTCCCATAACGTTCCGCTTCTTGGCTATCAATGTGTTGACAAAAAGTATCCTCATCGGAATCTGTGGGACGTGTGTAATAGTCACGACGATACGCTCCATAGTAGTGATCCTCATCGTCACTGGATCTAGATTCATATTCTTCGTCATCATAGTCTTCTGCAGCGAATACATTCAATACATTTTATATTAACATTTATTTGCATAATAGCGTTCTTTCTTGCCATCTCTCCTTCTTACCAAATACAAATCTATCTAAACGTCTGGCCAATGACGCTTCACCATTACTATCGTCGGCATCATCATCATGGGCGCCATATAGGGCTCTATCATCATCTTCATCGGGATATTCATTAGTGAAATAATTCTCTTGATTAGAATCCTCTGAATCGTATTCATCATCTTTATCATCATCGCCGCTGTTATAGCAATCTTCATAAATGAGATCGAATGGGCGAATACTGAAATAAATGGAAATGTTTGTATAGGTATATAGAATAACAAAATTAACATGATTAAAAGTTTTGGCTGAAGCTGCAAAATGTCCAGGAAGGAATAAAATTACAATCAATTCATAGAAATTGAGAATGGGATAATTGCGGGACATCAAAATCTGCAGATTTAATGGAATACAGCCAAATTATTATATTTGATATGAATATATCTGCATATATTTCATATACTTATAAAAATGTATTTTATATATTAAGTATGATAAAATGTGAAAGAGATTACCTTTAAATGGAATAAAAAAAATTAAAATAAATAAAATGAAATAAAACTGTATCCTAAACGATTTTGATGAATATTCCCATTGATACATTTGAGGTGTCGACGACTTTAAATTCTGAGTGAACACTTCGAGTGTTATATGGACTGACTGTAGAGAGCTCATCTATCATCTGGGTTAGCTTGGACATTTTTTTTATCGTGTTGTAAAGATTGTAGTGTTATGATCGAATTTCTCTTCGAAAGGGCTACAAAAATACACGCTTATATGTGCATATTATTTCTTATAGCTTAGAAAATACGCATTTTAGAAACGTTTGTTTTATTTGAAATTAAAAATAAAAATCGAAAAACACTATCTGAATAGCCTGTTTTAAAAAACTCTTAGATCATTGTATTAACTGTGGTAACAAAAATATCTTCCACGTGACAAATGACGAAAATTTGAATTTAAGATTTGTGTAAAATAGCACAAATTTCAAACTTTTTTAGTAAGAGATGTTATCTGCTCCTTAACGATATCGGTTAATATATTTTTGTTTTATTTTAAAAGCTAAAACGGCGTAGAATAATTTTAAATAATTTTAGTGCTAAACATTTGACATTATTGGACAAAACCCGTATATTTTAAGATGAAATATCTACAAATGGAAAAATACATTTTCAATTAAATCCAGAAATTTGCAGCAGTTAAACTTGAATTTTTATGGGTTACTCCGTCTACATGGATTTTATATCCACAGTAAGCAAAAAACATTCAAATTATGAAATTAAAACAATCAGATAAAAACCTTTTTGCCAAAGATCATGTATATCCAGCAAGTCTTGAAACTCTTATAG
Organism: Philornis downsi; assembly: GCA_019455685.1. Classification (NCBI taxonomy): domain Eukaryota; kingdom Metazoa; phylum Arthropoda; class Insecta; order Diptera; family Muscidae; genus Philornis; species Philornis downsi. The sequence continues at coordinate 367,431 of JAHXMU010000385.1, read as the reverse complement.
GTAGTACCGATATTTCTTTTTTTAACAGTAATTCAGATTTATATCTTTTGTCTACATATTGAAGCGTGTAGACCTGAATTCATAGTCTTTTCCTGCCGTTTCCTGAATATGTTTATACTTTTACTCCTATTTGCACCTTCTACTTTACAGTTAACAACTTTACAGTTCCAAATTGTTCAGTAAATCACAATATGCATAAATTGAAATAAATACTACTCCAAAGAAAATGTAAAAATGTATATAAAATAAAAATTGATCACATAAAATCATATATTTAATATCAACCAATAAATAAACCAATAATTAACAAATATCACTCGTGAATGCAAGAATTAAGATGTTAAAGAATATTCTCCTATGTCATCCGCATATGACAGATAAGTCTATTATGAAATATTGTATATAATACATTTAAATTTCTAAAAGCTCATTTTCATATTATTCTATAACTTTTTTTAAATGTATTGACACAAACCCAATTTTAACTGGATTTATTTTACATTTACTATTCGAATGATATTAAACTAATATTCTCTTTCTGCAATAATTCTTCATTTAGTTTAGTAACTTGAAAAGTAGTTGCAAAAACTAGTAGTTCATTTGTTCAGTTTCTTGGGTTATTTTTCCTTAGTGACGTCCTCCTGCAGCACTTTCTCATGTCAAAGTGTTGGGAATGTACAAAATCTCGATAATTGCTTCCTGGATTTCTTCGTAGAAGGATAGTGATGTTTATAATATCTGTGCTCTGCCGTGAAAATTGTGCCACACTTTCAAAAAAAAAAATATTATTCTATCACATTTTTGAAATGTATTGACACAAACGCAGTTTTAACTAGATTTTATGTTTACTATTCCAATGATATTAAACGAATGCTTTTTGCAGTGATTCTTCATTTAGTCTAATAGTCTAAAAAATAGAAAGATGTTGACGTTTGTAATCTTTCCTCTGACCAAGAACATTGTTGACCATATTTTTCAAAAATATAATGCTATAACTTTTTTAAAATGTGTTGACAACAAATGCAAATTTACTACCATTCGACAATGCTCTCTTTTTGCAGTAATTCTTTATTTGGTCTAGTAATCTGAGAATTGGTTTGAAAGTATCCAAGAGACGTATTTTAGCTATATTCCCGTTTGTATTTCTGCACTAGTAAAATGTTTTATCTATTACTAAGTCTGTTTACTCTTTCTAAACAGTCGTACAATATGATCCGATTCTACCTACAAAGCGCAAAGTTTCTTGAATTCTTCATCTTCAACGCTTGGTATACTTTTGTGTTTTAAATCACAAATATCACAAATATTATTCTATAACATTTTTGAAATGTATTGACACAAACGCAGTTTTAACTAGATTTTATGTTTACTATTCGAATGATATTAAGCTAATGCTCTCTTTTTGCAGTGATTTTTCATTTAGTCTAATAATCTAAAAAATAGAAGGATGTTGACGTTTGTAATCTTTTCTCTGACCAAGAATATTGTTGGCCATATTTTTCAAAAATATAGTGGGAATATTGTGAATTTAAGTGTATCTTCATCGATTGTCCTTCTCTTGAGAGGATTTGAGAACTTTTGATCTAGTTTCATAGTATAGGAGACATTCCTTTACAGATGTTGTATTTGCTAAAGCATTGTCAAGTTTGCCATTAATCATTGTAGCCTAAATGTAATTTTTACTGTTGGAGTATATTTGGCCAAATGTCGTAAAGTACGTCGAATTTGTATTGTTAGTAAGGCTTTCAAAAGTGTTCTAGTGTGTTTTTCCGAAAGGAGAATAACAGATAATGGGCCACAATTTAATTTAATTGTCATTAAAAGCACGGATACTACTTCTATCATGAAATAATCCTAGACCTGCAAGAAACACTTTGTGATGATTATAGGCAAAAACCGAGTAGCATTTTCTGATGACAACATTTTGTCATGTACTTTAATATAATACTTTTTTAGTTTTATGGGCCTACCATATCCGTTGTTACGCAATATTGTTTGATAGTTCAGTCAAAATAATTTATTATTCTTGAATCATACAATGCAAATACAACATAACTTAAAACTTGGTTTAAAAATCAAAAAAAGGATATGAAATGAAACAACAATTTCTGTTTTGTTTATAATTTTTGCAATTTATTATTTATTTCAAAAAAATCTTTGTGTTTTTCTCTTGACTTAAATAAAGTTTTACAGGATTTTTATTTAATTCTTAAGAATTTTCTTAGCAGTTTTATTTTTTGGTTTTTAAACCAAGTTATCATTAATTTATTCCATATATATATATATATGTAGATATATATAGATGTATATATAAAGTTATATGTAGAAAAATCGTAATAAAAAATAATAAAAATTATCATATATATTTCATACGTGGGGGGTCTTATTAATCACAAAAAACTTGTATTCATAGAAGATAAAAAAAAGAAAAATAAACTATAATAGAAAAAAAAGATTTGTTTAAATGGTAAAATATCAAATAGTTGAATTGTTCGTTAAAGGAAGGAACATTTAAATGTCTTTGTATTGGCGATAATAACGAATAGAGCGAATGAATGTTACCTCCTCTGATAAGACTATGAAATTTCAAATCGAAATGTAAACCTAAGTAAATTTTCCAATGGAACACTGAACACACATTCTTTTTTCTTTTTGTTTTGATTATAGTCAATAGCCAGCCAAACTTGACGGCTACAAAAGAATATAAATGTGTGGGGAAAACATTAGCAAACAATAAAAGCACACAAAACACAAGCAAACAAAAAGCAAAACCAAAACGTTCTAAATGATTTCAAAATAATATTCCTTGTCTGGACATAATTGAAAGAAAAAGGAATTAATTTCGTTGTAAATTTTATTTGTAATCTCCCTTCAAATAAGACAAATAATGTGGTAAAACTATCTGGCATTTTATTTTACGGTTCCACAAACCTATTTTCCAAACTAAAATGCCGAAAAGTTGACTTAGATCGAATAGCAGATTATGAATGCATGCACCACAGCACAGATAATCTCGTTTAATCATAAGTTTCTATAATCAATGCTCAATCAAACGCAGAACACTTGAACAAAACTTCGTAAAGCGGCAATTTTATTCTCACATTCGAATTGCAATGAATTGAGGCAATCATATTAGAAATAAAACATTAATTTGAGTAAGTTTGTCCATTTAACAGAGTTTGTTGGCCAATTTAATGAAATCAAACCCACAAATAATTTTGTTTTATTTTAGTTTTTGGTACCCCACCCCATCAAAATTATAACGAAATTTGATTCTGTTTCCGATAATCGGAACAAAAACTATTTCATGTATCCAAAACCGAAATTAATTTCGATTCATATGCTCAAAACGAAATTAGGAGCAATTTTGATTTCGATTCAGTTTATAAAATGATTTTAAGTTAAATGTCATTTAAAATTTTTCAATTAAAAAAATGTTAAATAGCTGAATGTTAAATGCCGAATGAAAATGTTAATTAGCTGAAAGTCTGATACCGTAAAACTCATAAAATACGTTAGCAATCTTGACAATTGAAATAAAATTTTGCTTCTGTTTTATACATCCAAATGAAACTATAGGAAATGTTGATTTTCATTCATATTAAACACAATTTTAATTCTAATTCAATTTATGAAACATTTTGTTTATATCTCATTTAAAAATTTCCATAAATAGCTGTGAAAATGCCTGAAAACATAATAATAATAATTCAGAAAATAAATTAATTGAAACAGTTTTATCTTTCTGCATGGAAATGCAACTACATCAGGTTTCTGAACTGATTCAGATTAAGAAACGAAATCATATAAAACTACTACTTCATTGTGGTCGACCATGGCGCGACAGTTGGTATACGAGTACGCGAGCATCGTTCCCATAATCTCGGGTTCAATACCGCAATACCGATGTGTCTGACCAATACCTCGAGTAGTGAAATAATCCACGTCTGTTTGAAATGCTTCTCAAACTGTGTACGTTCGGAATCGTCGTTAAACTGTACGTCCCTAAGGGTGAGTCTAGAAATAGAATGCGTGTTTGCTGCTCACTGAATGTGAGAAGCTCTGTCATATCCCATTTAAGGGAATCTGTTCACTCTTTCGTTTCAGGTTTACAAATCAAAATATCTTCTTCATAATTTTGATAAAGATTAGCTAGCTTCATTTCAGATAAGAAATGAATTAATGTGTGAAGTAAATGATTCTTTTAAATATGAATCAGAAACATATATCGAATATAAGTATTTACGATATAAATTTACGGAATAAATTTCTTTCCAATTTTTTTTATTTATATTTTAATTTCCGAATTATTTTTAGGTTTCAAACTCAGGTTCTCAAATCAAAATATCAGCTACATTAGTGGCTCATAGAGTTTGAATCAAGAACCTGAATTCGAACCCTAAAACAAATCTGATCAAGAAACCGATCAGTTTCTAGCTTTATTTCAGACAAGAAATTATTTAATGTGTGAAATGAATGATTATTTTAAATATGAATCAGAAACAAATTTCAAATGTTTACACGATATCAAAACCGAAGCGAAACAGAACTTTGAAACCGAAATTGACTCCTTTTTTACAGGAACCTTCACATCAGTGGCAGCTATATTAGTAACTGATATTTTGATTCGAGAACCTAAATTCAAAACCTCAAAAGTAATTCTGATCAGGAAAGCGAATCGTTTCAGTTTCTAACTTCATTTCAGATAAGAAATGAATCGATGGATGAAGTAAATGATTGATTATTTTTTATTATTTTTAAATATATTTACGATATTAATACCAAAATGAAAATGAACTTTCCTGAACGTCCCCCCCTGATTTTTCACTATATAATTCATTCACTTTCCGGACAAGGAAATTTGAATTCCCTTTGTTTCGGGAAGATGATGACTAATGAAGCAACATAAAAAACTCAACGAATAGTACAAATATAATGAATGATAATAGAAAATGGAAAACAAAACTTGCATTGAGAAAGCTACAAAGATATTTCAATTCAAATGTAACATATTTGTTCATACGAATAGTCTATGTCTTAACAATTAATATATCATACAAAGAATTAGCGGTTTAGAGGCCGAATCCTACGGTGGCTAGCAATGCAAATGTGGAAATTCTTCAGCAGTTCGTGCCCTTTTCTCTATATATTTATTACATCAATCAATCATCACCTTTAGAATATTTCTTTGCACATAGTTATAGGAAACCATTATTTTTTGTTTGTTTTTCTTTTTGCTTTTAGGATCATAAATAGAGTAGTTGTAGTAGAAAAGATTCATTGTGGTGGCTTTGCTTTTGATGGCTGGTATAATGATGGTTGTGCAGAGGGACAATATGTGTTTCTATTGGATGATGCTTTTGCGCCGCCACACGCTTTTTATTCAAGGTGCTTTTATTGTACGCTCAAATGTTATATGGGAGAGGAAGGAACGAATTACCAATAGTAATGGCGATGGTGGTGAGTGTAGTAAACTTCGTTGTAATAATTAAATGGATACTGTAGCCTTTTATTAGGAATAGAATGGGGAAAATAAAAACAAAAGAACAAAATACAAAGAAAATTAAACGATATGCAACGTTATTTTACTTCAGAGAATTTTAAAGATGCATAACTAAACAGTTTTCAGTTCTTCTATACACTAAAATTTGGTGTCCATTAAATGCCATAATCTTACGAAATGGAATTATCAAATCTATTATATACATATATGTTGTGATTGCGCTCGTGTCCTATGATAAACCTTATTGCAGATAGTTGGGAATGCCAGAGGGAGAATGAAAAGGAATTGCCTTGAGTCGTAATAATTACGATTTGTTAAATCTAATTTAGAAGTTTACAATAAAACAAATCCATTGCATCTCATGAATAGAATACGAAAGAGCTTCTCTCACCATTTTGGCTTTTTCTATGGAACTTGCAATATATCGATGATTCGGAACATCAGTTTAAGAAGTTTTTATTAGACTTGTTCGTTACTCGATCATTTGAAGTGTTTTTTAAATATATAGAGGAGACTGAATGACAGTCGACGCCCAAATCCACGATCATAAGTTCATTAGTCGCTTGTTCTTAACTTGAGACAACTGCAAGGCAAGTTTTCAATACTTCTGTTTGAATATAACTATTTGATAAGGGATAATCGATTTTTCGACAACGGTGATAAGATATTTTAAGCGTTGTTCAAAATCTCAGAAGTTTGTATACCAATATTGTGAACATTAAATAATTGAATTATAGACGCCGATGCTTTTAGTGTGCAAAGCTAAAATTTAAAAACTAAGAGAAAAAGCTACTATTTTAATATCGGCAAATAGTAGGAAAGACTAATATTTTAATATTGACAAATAGTAGGAAAGACTGCTACAGTAGAACTCCAATTATCCGAATCAATTGGGACCGGACCACATTCGGATAATCAAAAATTCGGATAATTGGATTTTTTCTGAAAAAAAGGGGATTTTAAAGTAAAAGAGCTTATTTTTGGCATTGTATGCATTAGTAAAGTAAAAAGAAGTAAAAGTACATAAAAATAAAAGAATGTATATATGTACATAGCGGAACGAAAGACAAAAGCGATTCGGATAATCAGCGATTCGGTTGATCGGAGTTCGGATAATCGGAGTTCTACTGTATTTTAATGTTGACAAAATTATGGATTGTAGGAATTTTCAAAGTGTTAAGTTATTCACAATGTACGTATAAGTATAAATGTACGTATAAGTCTCTTTTACTTTTAGCTTCTTTCTGTTAGCTTTCAAAGTTACCTACAATCGCTACTTATAACGCCAATTCCCGAAAATATATGATTTCAAATCGATTCCGCGGACAGTAAAGGGCGCCTCCACATTTTCTTTTCAAAATGGATAAAATTGTAATGAAATGTGTATACCTCGCAATAACTATAGTAAGTTGAAGCAGAATCCTTTATTTAATAAACAGCTCTTCTTCCAATTTTTCTGGTCTATATGGGATTGCGACTCTCTTTGTAATCTACAGAAGACTACTACTTTTATAATGTCATTAATATGGATTGTGAGCATTTCCAACGAACTATCGGGATGTTAATGTCCATAAGTCATTGAAATGTACCTCATCACCTCGCTGGCTTCTGCTCCAAACTACTGCACATATCTAAGATATATACGTAATAAACTACAGTAAATTGGAACAGACTCCTTTATTCAATAAACATCACTTCTTCTAATGTTCAGGAGGTTTGCTTCAATATTCTCGATGGCTTTGCAATACTCGGAAAAAATACCAGTGGATTTATATTAACAAGATACATGAGTTGTAAGCATTTCCAAAAACATTTCAATGTTCATAAACAATTGAAACGTTTCCCCTCATTTCGATTACATATATGTACTATTTATTCTCTTTCGCTCTAAGTTTCTGCACATACATATATATGCAGATGGGATTAGAATCCCTTATTTATTAAACAATTCTTCTTCTTCGACTTTTGAAGTCTGTTAGGTGTTTTGAGCCGCTTCGTAAGCCTTAAAAGAAAGACAGCTAAGCTTGTGTTGACAATACACCTGAGTTAATATGCATTTCCAAAAAGCAAATGGACAGCTGTCCATGCTCATAAATCACTGAAATGTTTCTCCTCACCTCGTTGGTCTCTGTAAGGTTCTGTAAAGTAAAGCAAATTTGAACGGAATCTTTTAAGTTAATAAAAAGTTACTTCTACATTAGGTGCGCAACTAAGTTTTCGCTTTTTATATAAAAATGCAACTGCTTATCGGTAGGTCCTACTTGTTCCCATCTCTCTGGCAAAGCCTGAATTCCGTCACGGAAAAACTGTTCATCTTTTGAGGCGATCCACGAATCTAGTCATTCCTTGATGTCGTCATATGAGTGGAACTGCTGGTCAGCCAGTCCGTGTGCCATCGAACGGAACAAGTGATAATCGGACGACGCAATATCTGGAAAATATGGCGGATGGGGTAAGGCTTCCCATTTCGCTATACTTTTTTAAGACAATGATTGTAATAACTTTCACAGAATTTAAATACATCTTGTCAAGCGATTGAAACTTCTGAAATAGCTATTTATGTTTTCTATTCTCGTTTAGAATACCCGCAAGATCTGATCTTGCGTAGATTTTAGGGCTCAGATTTCGACACGGCATTGCTAAGAAATTTCAGATCAGATCGTTATTGTTTCAGCTATTTTGTGGAATAGCCGATTTCTGCATATTTAAAAGCCAATAGTCCATGAAATCAACGATAATGTAAAACTTTATGAGAAAAGTTTTCGAAAATATATAGCTTTTTATAGATTTTACCTATTTTTAATGTTGAAAGCTCTCAAAATTTTTCATTTAGTTGAATTTTTCTTTATTTACAAGACCCCACCTTTAAAGTTTAGTCTCACAATTAGGGCAGTTCAAAATGAATGTGCAATAAAGTTTTATTACTTTTCTAAATTTCGACAAAACGGATACATAAGAATTTAACTAACATATTTGTTCTTGCTCCAAAAACGGTGATGAAAGACATGTTCTTCCAAAATATGTTAAAATTGAGTTTCCACCCGAACAGAAGCTATTAGGTAACGAATGATGCCTGCATGACTGTGGGCACATCTCTTAGAATCCCCATTTCATCCGTCATCGATGTGTGTTTTATTGTCATGGCTTGCCATGTTCGAAACTGTTTAGGATTATAATATTAATGATTCATTAAACATTGATAAGATTGCTTGCATATCTCTCCGCCAAAATACTCACCAAAAAAACATATTTTTTACTCTTGCCACTAATTTCAATAAAGAACTTCATTGATAAAAATACGATCTTAACTACTGGTAACTAAATTTCATCTCAATATGTTTATATGTATATTTATTTGTTCGTGAAAAATTAAATCACTACGAAGTTTAGTTACCAGTAATTAGGAGCGTATTTTTATCAATAAATATCTGAACTGTTTATCTTGAAACCCATTTGAAAGCGTTGAAAAAACGTTTTTAAAGATATACTCAGAATGCAAGCCTGACAAAACTTCAATTGGACCTAAATGTGACGTTTGCAGTTGTTTAGCAGACGTATATACATATGTGTAACATAATTTGCCTTTTGCAATCTCAATACAAGAAATAATAACCGATAAACGTGTCTGTTATTAAGGAGGTTTGGATTTTTCTTCTAAGTTTATGATTGGCTTTTATGGTCCGACGAAATTGGGTGGAATTTGCATGTTTGGTTACACAAATCAGTAACCAAACAGACAGCTATTCAAGGTGTCTTTCTTGTATTTACGTGAAAAATACATAAATTATCCTATAATTAAATCAAGACATTTGTCTTGATGAAAAATATATAGACTTTAGCAAACAATTCTCCTTATCTGATACCAAGGTGCGTTTCATATTTATAGGTCCACCCATAAATTCGTTTTTTGTGTAATTCCATTCCAGCTTTAAAAGCTGAACACAAACTTGTTCGCTTGGATTGGGATTGAGCGTAAAAATGGGAACACGCAATGGTCATCCACACAAAATTATTAACCGATTTGTTTTTATTGTAAACCTAAAAATTGTAGGTGGTCCTGACGGTCTCCGGCGTTGTTGGCGTGATTTAAGAAAAGAGCCGTAATTCTTTTCCAAACGAATTTTTGGAGGTGGAAATGTGATGGTTTGAGTAGCATTTCTGCAGCAGAATGTTTAAAGCTAGAGTTTATATCCTCAATGATGAAAAGTACAGACTATATCCGAGTTTTAGAAAACATACTTATTCCATTTCTGGATTTTACAACAAGATAACACCGCAATCCACGTTCGCAGAGAGACAAAACTGAACTGGCCAGCGCTAATTAGATAAATAAGCGTCAGGATCTCGTAAAAAATTTTGAATGAGACTATGGCCTATCCACTGCATCCTTCATCTTTGTAAGCGATTATTTTACTTATTTCGTATTCTGTCAAACTTGCTGCATGTTCGTCCAAAGAAGCATTTTGATAGAACATCATAACACCAAAAAAAAAAAAAAAATGCACCGTCACTCAAATAAAGCAAATTTATAACTGGCCCTAATAAATATAAAACACACCTTATATATCGCCTTCATGAAACAAAAGGCCTTAACTTCGTTTTTCATTAATGTGTAAGAAACATAAAGCGAAAAATGTTTGGTCTCTACAGAAGTCACTTCTTTACTTCTTATACGAAACGTAACGAAGTACAAAATAGGCGGCAAAGCACTATTTATTTCATTTCATTTACTTTATAAAATTTCAACTTCTTTTGCTTTTCATTATTGTTTCTCGGAACATAGAGCCTGCAAGGCCAGCAATACACATTACAAGACCAAAAAATCACCATATTTTATTCAAGCCAGCTAGAATAAAAGACTAAAGCAGTGTATATGCATGTAATTTGGGGGTTACTCTGTTGTTTCTGACTTTTGCTTTGGCAAATGCAACCAACACATCTCTATTTTCATACTCCCTTTCATGAAGGTGTAGATAAAACCTTCGCACGAATAGTGGCGTTCATAATAGGAAATGCTCGTAGAAAGACGTTATCAAAACAGCGAAATTGGCTTCATTTTTTAAGTTTTATGATGCTTTTCGTATTCCATAATCGTCAAAATGAAAAAAAAAATCGCAAATTTTTTGCGTAGAACTCGAAAACGGAGCATCAGATCACAAAAAAAAAATCAAATTTTGAACATTAAACTGACTTTCGGAAAATCGCTAAATGGCTAAAATACGAAATCGATAAAATAAAATAAAAAATGTGATTACAAACTGTGGCGTTTTCACTTCCTTCCTATTTAATTGTATTTAGAGTTAATCGTTTCTTCTATTTTAGCGGTTTTTGTAGATTTAAAAAATTAGGCAATTGACAACCTGCCGCGATTACAATCGGTTAATCACAAAAAAAAAAAAAAAAAAAAAAAAAAAAAAAAAAAAAAAAAAAAAAAATGCGCCGCATAATACGACAATCATTCAAAGCGGCCGTAATGAAGTACCCCAAAAAAAAAAAAAAAAAATACGCCGCATAATACGACAATCATTCAAAGCGGCCGTAACGAAGTACCCATCTTTGTTTGCTTTTATTTTTACACAACGTTATTCGAATTATTTATTTGTAAAAAAAAGTCATAAAAATACTTCCCAATTTGTAAATTCCTTTCCATTTCTTTCAATTTTTCTGAAATTTAATAAAATTGGATACATCATGTATTCGTTTGATATTTCCATTGAAAATTGTCTGCCCATACGTTCTAATTTGCACCCCTCAAGTTTAAACGCACCGAAAATATCACACTGTACTAGGAGGCTGCTAGGCCCGGCAGACATTTTCTTCCAGAGTGAGAAGAGTTTAAGGCAGTCTAAAGTGTTCTTATATAGACTACAAACCCATATAGATGAGCACTGCTTTAACTTCTACATATTTTTGTCTTCGGTAATTATCTCAAGCTCTAACAAGTTCCATTTGGCAAGTAAAACTCTATTCAACCGACCACTTTTCCGAGATGATTCTTCAATTTTGTTGAATTCACTTAAGCCATATTTCAGTATAACCGTCGACAATATTTGCAATATTTTCAATACTATGTTCTTGGTACTGAAAATTGTGGGAAATTTATCAAAGCAATTGCATTTTTGTCGTTTTCGACACTCATAACACACATTTTTTGAAAACATCGCATTTTGTCAAATGACAGCGACGATCGTAACATAATAGGACCGTTAATACCAACTACGAATAATATTTGCTAAAAGATAAACAAACATTTTAGACATGTTAGTGTTAATTCTATCAACATAATTGTCTTTTAAGTTAACAAACTCTCATCTAAGTACATACATTCACAAAAGAATAAATTTCAACATTTACTATTTTTCCTCTCCCAAAATTACAGACATCAAACTGTTTGCTTTGAAAGTGCGTGGCTTCATCTCATTCCATTTCGCTAATTGGTTAATAAATGCGATCAATTTATAATAATAATTTCGCTTTATACTATTCGTTTATATATATATATATATTCGCTTGTTTCAGCAAACATACACAATTTTGACAATTCCTTTCCCCTGTAATCTAGAAAATGGCAATATTTTTAATTATTGAATTCGGTGCTATCCTCTTTCTTCCTCCTTCCTTTTTTATATTTTACTTAAATTAAATAATAATTCTGAGAATGTATTTGAAGAAATCAAATTCGAAAAGTCTCTTCGTTGGAAAAGGAAAACGTTAATTTAATCCTTTAATTTATACAATAAAAAAAGAAACAAAAACAAAAAACGTAGTACATACTCCGAAATAACATACAACAAAGTTAAAATGTGAGCATTTCTACCTTTCTGTAGAGCAACCGATGAAAATGGAAATAATTTTAAGTAATTATGTTAAAGTTTTTATATAAGGCTTTTTTCCCCCGACAAGCAGGAACTCAAAGAAATTAATCTCAAAGCCACAGTTGTTACTTCAGACATTTTGTGTTACTTATTTCAATCTAATAGAAATCTAAAAGAAATGCCCATTTAAAACTACAATTTACTGAAGAAAGGCAAAAGAATATAAGTAAATGTTTCGAGAATTTGTGATTAAATGAATGATTGCCATAATGACATATAAAGTTGCATGTAAATAGGGAGGGGTATGTGTGTACGTTCCCTTAAATGGTGATGGAAATTTTAACCTAGGTATTATTTAAATAAAACGATTCGCAAGCGTAAACGTATCGATATGTAACACCAACCTGAGATAATTCTCATCCAGTACATCTATATAATCGGCATATTGTTCGTTGTCCGGTATATACAGATCGTAGACATAACCTGTATCCGAGTCTGAGGGCATTGACAAGGATGATGCTGATGTAGTTGCATAGGCCGCAGCAGCCGCTGAAGTGGACGCTTCATTGTCAAAGGCAGCCGCTGAGGATTTTGATGTACATGGTGGTGATAACAAAGATACATTTGCAGTCTTATCATTTACGCTTTGTTTTTCTATGTCTAAAATTGTGACCTCCTTGCATTTTTCATTGGCGTTACTCTCGTTGTCATCCAAAGTAGTTCTCAGGCAATTCACGACACGGAATCGTTGCTCCTGCAAATTCTTACGCATTTCTTGGCGAGCCTTTTCCGTAGTATTTGAAGGTTTTCGTGTTTTGCGTAAAACCAATTCTCGAGCCTCTTCCTTCGAGAGCCGAGCATATTGTGTAGTTGCCGAGTCATCCTAAAATAGTTATATGGAGAATTAGGATCAAAAGGAACATTCCAGCCTTGGTCATTTTTCGTTTACCTGTTCGCTAATAGTTCCAGCAAATTTCAATAATGTAGACAATTCATCCTTATTTGATAATCCTGAGGTGGTGGCTTCGTCTGCAGCAGCATCATTATCATCTACACGTCTTCGTTTGCTGTTCAAAACAAAGGCCGACAAGGGTTCTTCGCCGATGCGTCTTTTCACTCGTACCACAGCAGCCATTTTTTCTCTTGCTTTGCAAATGTTACAGAACAACAGTTATCTCCTTATTATGAACGTAAAATGAGTGATGTTCCAAGGAATTTGTTAAAATTATAGTAATGGACTGCTTTAAAATAAGTTTTTTCTCTAATCTATGCAGCTGCTTATTTTTTACTGAATTTTTTCCGCAAATTTGGTAAACGCACGCTTTGTCTTGCAATTTTTTCTTTTTTCACCGTGCACAACAACAAATGCTTAATCGAAACTGTGCTTCTTCTCGACTGTTAAAATGCCACCATTAGCGTTGCCAGATTTGAGGCTATGAAGGGTGTTAGAATTGCACGAAACCGAGCAAACAGGAACCATGAGTGCTGAAACTCGTAACTGATGGATAATTTTCGCTGTAAGTAGGATCGGAAATATTACATTTTATGTGCCGTCTCCTTCTACGGCTACAACATACCATGCCATGTCCAATTTTCACTAATTACGGGCCCCAAATCCCGGAAAATTCTACATAACGGATCGCCGGCACGAGACAATATTGGCATCATTGGAAATCTTGTCAAAGCGGTTGTATATACCGACTACATCATTAACACATTCCGAGGCAATCGAAAATTTTCGATTTTTTAACCTAGCTTTTTTTATAAATCGGATATTATTTCGGCAAAATGTCGACTGGGGCCAAGGACTGGGGCTATAAAAATAGGCACTGTATGGTAAAATAACCTTCTAAGCAACAGAGATATTAAGATTCAATATCCAACTACCCGCTTTTAAAATATTTATGGAGAGAAAATCCGATAAAGTGAGGAAATAAAGGAAAATTTGACTGTTACGGTCGTTGATATACATGTCATTATTGACGATTTGTAAAAAATCGCAACGCAAACTACTTATAACTTGATTTTTGTCCCCTCTCTCTTCCTATGAAACTGACGTCGGGAAAGCTGGACAAGTATACATATTACATTAAAAAATATGTAAAAAATGAAAATTTGCAATTGATTTAGAATGATTACCCTTTGATGGGTAATTTGATTAGCTCGCATATTCCCACAGCTCTTCACGTGTGGACTTAAGAGGGAATATCTTAAAATAAAAAAATTCATAAAGTTCTTCTTGAAAGGGGTAGGAATAAGTATATAAATAAAAATGCGTTCCAGCCATATGTGAAAAGTTAAAGAAATCGAATGCCTTATAAATCGTTTATCTGATAATATATCGGATGATTTTAACCAAATTATCGAAACTATCTTCCTGTCAGATTAATCTGTTAATTGTCTTTCCCTTAAAATAGAAAAAAAACGAGGAAAGTTCCTCATATTCAGTTAGTTGACACGCATTCTACTTTTAGAATTACTAGAAAGGACCTACAGTTTAATGACGATTCCGAACGTCAGTTTGAGAAGCTTTTACTAGACTTGTCGATTGCTCGACCACTCGAAATTTTTATCAGTACATCAAGATGAACACTGTTGAAAGAAAGACTTAAAATAATCGCGTGCACTAAACATCGGTCTGTCATTTCCTTAATATAGAAGTATGAAATGTTTGCACACTTTTTATTACCACTCGGTCAAAGGCATAGTTGCTTTTATTATTTTTTTTTTTTTTTTCATTCAAATATCTGTAATCGACGTTAGAAAATGTCGTTAACAAAATCAAACTTATTCAGTGTTTTGTATTTGATTATGGGTTTAATGAATAACAAGTTTATTAGTGACCGGTTTTTAGGAATTTTTAATAAATTTATGATCATAATTTTAATCGGTCACATGACCAGTAATTTTTGAATCGGTCACATGAAACCAATTGTGTCTTCCCCTCTAAAGGTCCAATATATAAGGCATCTTTTTTGACTTGGCACCACCCCTGGGGTAACAATAATACGCTGGTACATTAATTGCCCCTTAGTTCCCGTAGGTTTACGAATTTGAACTCCTATGTTGTTATTAGTAAATTTTTTCTACCCAAAACTTTAGTTCAATTCCTAAGATATTTTATTTTATTTATTTTTCATTTCAATTATTTCCTTAAGCACATTTAAAGCATATGTATGTAAGTATATATATAGTATCTACGTTTGAGTCAAACTGAAAAATATTGGAAATCAAAGTCCAATGTTTTAATTTAAACCTAATTGCTATATTAGCACAAAGTATACATTTATAATGTATCATATATATTAACCATATTAGTATAGTATATATATGTATATAAGGAATCAATCTCTTGCAAGTTTTTTAAACTTTCACGCATTCGCCATCACTGACTATTCGTTCAGTACTTAGTCTGGATACAAATAGTCCTGTAGTATATTCTGAAAAGCTATTTTGATTTTACCGCGATCTCGGCCATTTAATTTCTGGATATCTGGCAGCAGACTCATTAAAAACATGGCATCTGGATCCGTTTTACAATCACATAACTCCGGCGTAGCTGCTGAAGGTGCTGGGACTGTTGAGGGAGTGGTAGGCGTACTTGAGTGCTGTTGTTGAGCCGGAGTGGGAGGAATCGTCGATAAATTTTGTGTATTTAGGCCAGAGACGTCAAAACGTGGGTGGTGGTGAGCATGTATTATAGATGAAGAAGATGAATAATGCGCAGACGTATGATGATGGGAAGAATTTGATCTTGTCGTCGAGTTAGTGACAGGCTCGCAATCATTCGGAAGAGACGCGTTAGAAGCTGTAGACGAATTGCTCGAATTGTTGTGATTTCCAATATTTCCATGACTTTGAGTGGTAGTGCTAACCACTTCCAAAGGTTTAGCGAAAGTGGGCCTAACAAATGATACATTATTAGAATGATTGGATGATGATGAGCTCAGTAAAGGTGTCGCGTGGGCTTGAGAACTGGATATATTTTCATGGGAACGGGCTCGTTTGTTACGAAACTCGTCGTAAAATGTTCTCGACTGTAGTCGTTGTAGATGTTGCATTCTCTGGTGATGTTGCTGTTGCCGCTTTTCTAAAGAACTGAAAACAAAATTTCTCATATCAGCGTCATCTGTATCATGATCTTCATCGTCTCCGGGACGCTCGGTATTATCATATTCATCTACATTATCTTCGCATTCGGATTTTATATCACTAGTTAAAGTAGAATGAGCAAAATGGGAATTATTTGGCGGTTCATCATCGATCATATCATCCAATTCCGAAGGGTTTGGTTCAGGGTCATCAAAATATTCTAAATAATTATCCAATTGTGGCTGGGAGGGGGAGGGCGCATTACTAGGTTGATTTACAGAATTGGCGGCAGCTGCTGCAACAGCCCTTTCCCTTTGCAAACGATTGGAGAGGGAGTTGATCTGCACCAAGGCATCTTGAACTTGTGAGTCCAACGACTTTGATTGCTGATGCTTCCTATATATTGTATAGGGATAAAGGAAATACAAATATTTTTAGTTTGGTTGTTCTGTAGAACAGGCCAACACTCACTTCCTTAAATAGGGATGTAGGAAAAACATGCGATCAAAGTATGTCCAACAAGGTGGCACCTTCTCCTCCAAATAATTCGTATACTCACGGCGAAACGAAATTCGCAAGTTGGTCCACTTAGCCAAACTAGCACCGGCTTAAAAGACGAAAGCACATAACATACGACTATGCATAGCCCAAGATTACTTACGATTCTTTTCTAATTTCAAGTCAACCTCCCGCCAGAAATTCTCCACATACGGCCGGCAAAAGTAATACTTGTGTCGTGGATTGTATATGGCCTCATTGCGCTGCACTAAATCGATGAGAGCAAACACCTCCTCAGTCAGCCATCGAGTTGATGTGCAGGCATTATTGTTATTATTGGCATTGCTGGAAGAGGCCGCATTTGATGAGCCCGCCAACGAGCTATAATAATCACTGGACATTTTACTTCTGCTAAATTACATTGCTCGGACCGTTCCAGTTAGTTAGTACTAACGACTATTAGTTTTATGGGCTTAATTGTAATTTTTGCATGTAATTTTTATTGCAAAATTTTTCACCATTCAAATAAAAATGAACAGCTGATAAGAGTAATAAATATAAACACAGAGTCGTGTTGGCTAGCAGTAATGGTAATTGCAAAGGGTTCCCAGCTCCGGAAAATATATCAAAACGATTATCATACAGTAATTCCGTTCCAGGACAGCAACAAAAGCTAAATTTGACGTTTGTGCACTTCATTTGAAGGCTAATATGAAACCCAAGTGAAATTTTCGTTTGTTCTTTGTCCATATTTTTCTACGAAGAAAATAATTTCCGGGGAAAAATCCTAACTTCCTTTTTAGACTCAAATGAAAAAACTCTTCGGTAATAGTAATTAAATAAAAGCATTCCTTGACGAACTTTTCTCAAAAGGTCCATAAGCCAAAATATGCATATGCATTTTCGTATAAATGAAAACAAAAATCAGAAATTTAATTTGATCTACATATAATTCTGCAAAATTGTATGGTGTAGAAATTTAGTTTAGAGAATTTATATGCATTTTGCATGGAAAAATACATTTTTTTCTTCCAATCAGATTTTAAATAATTCTATATAAATTCAAATGCCAAAATTTAAGGTTTTTGAGGTCAGGATTTCAAAACGGAATGCTGACGACATTTTATGTAGGAAAAAGGAATTTCGTTGAAGACAATAAGATATTTGACGCGAAATGTGTTCTTCTTTAATTACTGATTTGCTACTTTCTTCATGATGATGTTCTCCAGCTTGAAATTCGTTATTATGTTGTTTCTATTTAAAATTCAATATTAATTAAAAGGTGTTTGACTTAAAACAGTAAAGATCTATATCCATTAAAAAAAAATGGGAAAACATTTCAAAGGTATTGACTGTTACGAGTTTTTCACTCAAACAACTCAAATACTTACATAATAATTAACTTTCCGACTATTTGGAATGATACAAAATAGTATTAATTCATTATGAGCTGAAATAGGAACGGTTTTTGGTTATAATGCAGTGAGCCCCAGTAAAGTTTATCCTATGAGCAAATCAACATTTGTTTTCTTTTTTTGTAAACATCAATCAAACATCAAATATAAAACAAAACGCAAATAACATTTTTGGAGAATTTTGAAATCCTAACCCATCGAAAATGAAGGAATTGAAAAATAGAAAAAAATTATGGGAAAGTTGCGGCGTTTCGCATTAGAAAACTTCTGATTAATATTGAAGAAATCTGACTTTTTACTGCTGGGAATTGGTTAAAGTTTGCATACGAAACTTTTGTTAATTTTCTCAAATAGGTCTACATCTGTCGAACCAATCTGTTAGTGCACCATCGTGTTTACAGATAAAATCGTAATCGCGTAATTTTGTCTAGTCTGGATGAGGTATTATCATAAACTATAATGCGTACTGTGTTCTTTTCATGAGGAAAAAGTTCTACGAAATGTTGTTTGGTCTCGTGAAAAATTACTACTTTCCTTGTATTGATTTCCAATACTGAAATAGGAACAGTTGATGTTTTTACGTCATAGTATTTTTTATATGTAGTTTCAGAGTGAAAAGTCAGCATAGTACCAGCCTATACAATAAAGAAATTATTTCCTACTGTGAATAAGGGAATATGTAAATAACGATAAATAATGGATTGGTTATATACTCATGTCGCAATGACTTCATTCAATTTCTAAATCATTTCTCTCAATCCCATATTTATTGTTGGCACGTATTTATTATTATTTCTTGTATATCTATTTTTCTATTTATTGCCGTAGTTCTGATCATAAATAAACATATTTGCAAGTAAACATATACAATTAACGACATTTGCATTTCACTTATGTTTTTAAGGGGCTATTTTCGCTGTGTTATCTCAACGCCACCAGACGACCATCATCCATACTATTTTTATCTGGAGGGAATAAATTTATCTTAATATATTTCTTCACTCTATGCTATTATGCCGGTCGCGGCATTAAAATAAGAGATTTCTCATCCCTGCCAAACAGTAAATAAAAAAGTGCATGAACTTACATGGCGCCATTTGAAGAACTGTGAACTTTAAATATTGTGTGATTCGGAACATTATAATAAAGACGGACAAAGCAACGATGGCTGCTGCTGGTTCATCGACCCTGTTAAATCAAATGAAACGAAAAGAAAAAAAGGAGCAAAGAGAAGCTTGGAATCGCAAACGCCTTCTTAGACGTTACACGGCAAAGGATCTAACGTATATGGCTAAAAAACAGCTAGCTTTAGAAGATCCTGCGTATTTTAAGCACTATACCAGAATGACGAGAAAGGATTTCCAAAAATTATTGCGGTATGTTGGACCGCTTATGAGAGACGTGAATTTGAGCATAGGAGAAGAAAGAGTAACGGTCAATACAAGGTTATTTACAATGATAGATTTCGTAAGACTTGTGAAAATTTCCTAATGGTTTTATTTTCAGTTTGTTAATTACTCTAAGATACTTGATCAGTGCAAGTAGTTTTGAAGATCTTTCGCAAGAATTTTTAGTCGATGCTAAACTAATCTCTAATTTTGTGCCGCAAACGTTAAAATGCATTTCAGCAGGACTTCAGAAGAATTATTTATACGTAAGTTAAAGATAATGTGAGAGATGATTTAAGTTTACTAACGCATTTCGAATTGTTTGTTTTTTTTTTAAGGTAAATAAATGTCCAAAGGCATGGAAAGATCTTGCAGCTAAATTTGGCATGGCTCGCCATTTTCCTCATACCATGGGAGCTATTGGTATTTATTTTGTTATAAAACAAAAATAAAAGAAATATTGTACCATGTTTTTTATCACTGTTATTTTGCAGGTGCCAAACATTTGGCTGTAATGCCAGGACCAGAAGACAATGACGCGCTATATATGAATTACAAAGGATTTCATAGCATTTTATTTCTGGCAATTGTAGGTTATGATTGCAGATTTATTGTAGTCGAAGTGGGATCTGTGGGCAAAATTAATGATGAACAGTTGCTCGGCGTCTCTGCCATAGGGGAAGCTATAGAATTAAACTACCTCCATTTTCCAAAAGACGAAAAACTTTATTACAAGGGGAAAAGGGCGGTAAGCCATCATCAAATGTCAATAATTTTTTATATTAATCGATCATGCAATTAAAGATTCCCTATGTTTTCCTCTCATATGATGCATTTGCACAATCGAATCGTGTCCTAGTACCCTATAGAGATGGTGAGTGCACGGAAGCAAAACTGATTTTTAACATTCACCTTGCTAGAGCGTACGACGTGTTTAACGAAGCAATAGCTATGCTAACACATGCATTTCCTATATTCAAAAATACCAGCAATCTCAAAATTAGCGAAGTTGAAGCTATCACAATGGCCGGCTGCACTCTGCATAACTTTATTATAATGCAAAACAGCAGTTCTACACCGCCGAGGACGACATCTAAAACTAAGGAACTGTTGGATGTTTATAGATGTCGTGATGTTTGGTGTCCAGATGATGCCTTAGAAATTAGAGATGAATTTCGTGATTTTTTTACGTATTACTAATTAAAATCCATTTGCACAATATTTGCAAATGACTTATAAAAAAATTTACAAAATTAATTGCAGAATATGGTTTTAAGACTTATCGTAATGACAAATAAAATATAGTAACGGCGGTATTTATACATACCATCATTTAAGAGCACCTACCATATCCGTTGATTTTTTTCTTTTAGTCTTCAGCTTTTGTTTTTAACATTTAGAAAAACAGAAAATGAAAAGATTGTGCTCCAAAAATTGCTCCGTTCGGCCGATAAACAGTATATTTACACTAAATATTGTTTTTGTCGCTATCGCTTGCCATCAAAAGGCATAACACATTTTATAAATGCTTTCTGGTCTCTCTATGCCAAAACTCAAATGAATGTGGAGAAATTATTTATGCATAGACTTACAATATGAACGTATACAGACTAAAAGATTTGCCATCGAAAATTGGATAATTGCATTTATGTATGAAAATGAGGTTTTCTATTCTATGTTGGAAAAAAATTTTAAACGAAAATGAGATCATCAGATTCCGATTAGTTTTGCTAATTCCCAAAAGTTTGATTGTTTTTGATTTCTCTTGTTGTTTTTCACTTATTGACGTTGAGGGAATAACATGGAACCCAGATTTGTCTCACTAACACTTTTAGCTCCAGCAGTGCCTTTTACACTTCTTTGAATGGCAGACACTTTAACGCCATGGCATTCCATAAATTCCATAAAGATTTTGTCTCTTAATTTATTTCGAAAATAAAAAAATGTTTCATTTCATTTTATTCCTACATCGTGACGCAGGAAAGTCAAAAAGACCAAATGAAGTATAAAATTCTTTAGTATCATTTTTAATATTAAAAAAAGGAAAAGTAAAGTTGATATGGATTCAAATATTAATAGCAGAGTGTATGTTGTAAAGCAAATAAGAAAAAAGAAAAACCGAGTGTCGATAATGAGCACGTAGTGTAAAATAGACTACTGAAGTTTACTTAATGCAAACCTAATTTATTTTTGTTGGAAAACTTAATTTGATGCAGAGGGAGACGATTCCAAGCTCCAAGCTCGCACCGTACATGATTTTAAGGATATAGAAGAGCTTGATGTAAGAGGAATTACAAGTTGCGGATTTCTAGTTGATCTAGTGAATCCGTATCTACTTTGCAGTAAAGATGGTTCGAAATTCAACATAATCCTTAAAAGGGACACGTAAAAAACGTATAACGTATTATGATATATAATCGTTGAGCCTTAAACATTACACATATCTTATTATCATATTAAAAATTTTTTCAATTTTCCTAAGGCAACTAGGATTTATTCCCGAAAAAACTTTTATACCAAATCTAATTTAAGACACCAGCACCATGAGCTAATCTCTCTTAAATATGAATTGGATAGAATATATTCATATTGTAAAACCTTCGCAGAGTAAAAAATATCTTTGGAAATAATTCATCACGAAAATGCTAAATTCATGAGCATGAAAATCATTTCATCCACAAATTCCATACTATTCTATTAATGTTGATGTCAAAATTCCGTTAAGATAGAAACGAGGAACCAAAAAGCATAGCTTAATCTTGCTACAATTAATATAAAGGTTATTATCATTTATCCTATTATTTATAGCACACTATGTGTTATTAATGCTACATTATAAGTTATTTGCTGAACTACTCCCGAATTGTTGGTGGCAGCACCTTGTTTAAAAGGATATTTCATTAATATGTTGTATAATTTTGTTTAGCCCGGGGTATGGAGTTGGAACAAAACAAGGATATTAGCATTAATTTCTAGTTATTTTACCCTATATTTCGATTGACTCCATCAATCATCTTCAGGGGTATCTAAATACTTAATATGCCAGGGCAAAGTGCATATAATATTAAATAAACAATAATTACATTTAAAATATCTATAAAACGTCCTAAAGAGTTGCATGTTATTTTATTATTTGAGTAACGATATACATGGGCACATTTTTCTGTATCACTGCAATAATTCAGCCTCTTGTCAGTGGGAAAGTTTATTTATATTTATATTTTCCCTCTTCTTCCAAAATTAAGCCTATGACCAGTCAATGTACAATAAGGTTTTGTTCTATTGGTTTATACGTTTCTTTTTGATCTGATTTGGGCAATGTTAATCTTGTCTTCAGTTTTGTCTTCGCAGTGCCAACATATGCCATCTGGCATATATTACACTTGCCCCAATCGCATTTTAGATTTGATTCATGCTCGTTCGATTTTGTTTTTGTAAACAGAATATATACAAAAACATTCTCTGTTATAAAGATTTGAATGTTGAATAAAATCTTTCAGAAAAACCAAGTATTTATCTCAAAGATTTGTACATTTACGGAGCAACTTCTTTTGTTTTCTTTTCATTCTTTATGTTTAATTTGATAAATTAATTTTTCTAGCGCAAAGTCCAGGAAGTTATTCTTTCTTAAAAAGCCTCTAATTTTGTCTTAATTTGCGGTGTGTAATTAGACGTCGCAGATTTGGAAGACTCGTCGTATAAAATTGGTGACAGTGTTCATAATTATCTTTCTCGAGTTATTTGAATTTAAGTTTATTAATCTCCCTGATGATGTGGATTTCTGTCAATTTCCATTTTTTCCCCTGTGTAATTAATACTGCATTGAAGTAAGATATGCGGTTGTTCTTTACTTCTTCCATTATGAATTTGTCCGCTGATTATATAAGATTGCGTCTAAATCGGCTTTCGTCATTTTGCCAAACATATCAACAAAATATTTCTGGATAATTTTAGGCTGTGCCGCCACAATGTTAGTAAAATTATCCAACAGCTCTTCCATTATAATGCCTGCTATTACAGGAGATGTTGGATAAATTTTGTTGTCGTAGTTGAAACAAAAATTATACAGAAAATACATCAAAATATGGCCAAAGTCATTTCACTTAAGAAAAACTATAATATTTTTCTCAGTAGTAATAAAAATGTGTAGATTTTTATTCAAATATGTGTTTATTGTGTTAAAATCTGGACAAAATAAATAGAAACTATATACTTTAAACACAAAAAATACTTTTATCTATTTTCTTTGTGTTTAGTTAACTAAATATAAGGCCTTAAGGCTTAAAATTACAATCCTGAATAAATAAATTAAATTAAATTAAATATAACTTTGATTACAAGGAAAACAACTCATGGCACTTTTTTGTATGAAAAATGCATTTAATTACACTTTTCTATATGAAAAGTGCATCTCAAGACAGTTTTCTATATGAAAAGCGCCTTTTGTGACACTTATTTATATGAAAAATATGTCTACTTACGCTTTTCCATATGAAAAGTGCATTTCAACATAGTTTTCGAAAGTATACGAAAAGTGCTTTTCGCTGAATTTTAAAATGAGGCTTTCTATTAAACATTGAAAAAATGTAATTTAAGTAAGAAAAGTTCTGTCAAATATAAGGAATATGTCGACTAAAGATGAAAATTTAATTTAATTTAATTTATTTACAACTTTTAATTAGAAGCTTTACGGCCAATGGAATATGAAATTACAACATACAACTAAAATCTTATCTTATATTTCCAGATTATATACCGATTAACTTCTGACTTCTGAATTAGTCTTTTTGTTCATATTTTCTTTGTCTTTAATAATCATACTTTCTTTAAAATTATATTATATCTTCATAAATTTTATATTTAATTTTTATTACGTGTTTTTTTTTAACTTATAATATTGAGCAGATTAAATCTGATAGATGAATTGTTGCATAATGTAATTTACTTATAATTAGCCGAAAGGCTTCAAATTACAAGCAAAAAAAAAAAAAAATAAAATAAATAAATAAATAAATAAAGTGGCTTAACGTATGTATTTCGAGCTTACAAAACTTCTGAACAAGAGAGGACTATAAATACAAATAATATCAGAATTAATAATAATCTAATAGATGAATTGTTGCATATTTGCAAATTACAATAAAGCCGGAAGGCTTTAAATTACAAGCCAGAAATAAAATAAATATATAATAAAAAAATATCATTATCAATTAGTCACATTAAGTTCCCAATGTAGATAGATATGAAAAAGTAACATCATGTACGTTGATTATCGGATAAAAATATTAAAGGAGATGCTTCCGAAAATTTAAATAGAACAGATTAAAGTCCTTAATGTAGCTTGGTAGTAAGTTGTATTGCCGAGAACTCGAACAAGAAGTGATTTACTCATTAAATATGTTATTTTAGGGATAATCAAGTTTCTACAACGTTTGGAATGTGTAAAAACGAATGATTGTGCAAGAAAGCGCAGATATTTGAATTTATATGTTTTGTAAAATAAGAGCAGTGATTTAAAATGTTCTATTTGGATGGAGACGAATTTCACTTCAGAGAAAAACAATTGATCTGTATGTTCACATCGTCTGTGATACGTAATGATAAATTTCTCTTTCCACCATTGACACATAACGTTTAAAACTAATTTATCATATTTCATATATCATATCAAAACTGCTTCAAAAACGGTGACATATTGACGATTCTGTCCCACTAATAACAAACGCGGTGTCCTACAATAATAAAAAAAAACTTACTAAATAGGATTCTCTTTGAGGTCAATACATACCTTTTATTTACAACTTTTATTTCTTTGTCATGACATTGAAATTCTCATAACCATTCGAGTGGCAACCTGATTTCTTCTCTAACAATGTCTAAACTAGTCCAAACCAGATGGCGCAGAGTAAACAAAGACTTGTGAAATTCATTGGATTTTGACAGTTGGCGCCAAAACAAGCGTTCTTCTGTCAATTGCATTCAATCTCACAAAGGTAATTTTTGCGAAATTTCGTTGACTACCACGCACATTTAATAATTACCGTCGAAAAGGAGCGGTTCAAGGAGCTGAGCGTGTGAATGAAGAGCAGCATAAAACAACAAGAGTTTAAAGCGTAAATAATAAACAAGTCACAATGTTTGAAGCACGTTTGATTAGCGCTACCATTCTCAAAAAAATCTTGGATGCCATTAAAGATTTGTTGAATGAGGGCACGTTCGATTGCAGTGATTCAGGAATACAGGTGAAATTAGAATTTACGTAGCTGATCAACAGTTTGTTTTGTCAACGTTAGTTTGTTTATTTTCTTTGGCAGCTCCAAGCTATGGACAATTCCCATGTCTCTTTGGTTTCCCTGACTTTACGCTCTGATGGTTTTGATAAATTCCGCTGTGATCGCAACATTTCGATGGGCATGAACTTGGGCAGCATGGCCAAAATCCTGAAGTGTGCCAACAACGATGACACCGTGACTATTAAAGCCCAAGATAATGCCGATACTGTAACATTTATGTTTGAGTCGCCAAATCATGAAAAGGTCTCAGATTATGAAATGAAGCTTATGAATTTGGATCAAGAGCATTTGGGTATACCCGAAACTGATTATTCGTGCGTGGTGCGTATGCCTTCGATGGAATTTGCTCGCATCTGCCGCGATTTGGCGCAATTCAGTGAATCTATGCTTATCTGCTGCACCAAAGAGGGTGTGAAATTCTCTGCCTCCGGTGATGTGGGCTCAGCCAATGTGAAATTGGCCCAAACCTCCAGCGTGGATAAGGAAGAAGAAGCTGTGGTTATTGAAATGCAAGAACCTGTAACTTTAACATTTGCCTGTCGTTACCTGAATGCGTTCACCAAGGCAACACCTCTCTCAACACAAGTACAGTTGTCTATGTCAGCAGATGTTCCATTGGTGGTTGAATATCGTATTCCAGATTTGGGACATATCCGTTACTATTTGGCTCCTAAAATCGAAGATGATGAAAGCTAAGCTCCTTAAGAAAAGGCAAGAAGGAATGAAGAGTTCTCTGCATTATTACCTTTAAAAACATTCTTTAAAACATGCCAGCTTCCGTGCTGCTCCAATAATAACAACCACCATTCTTAATCGAAATCGGCATAATTTGTTTGTTTAAAATACGACTTTTACACATATGCACACATACACACGCATACGATGAAGTCACCATACGTTTTGTTAATTATAAGTCGGTAATCTCCTATTCTAGAACGTATTTCAAAGTCCCTTTTCATTCTTCAGTAAAACAGTGTATAGTATTCAGAAGATGAAACGATTTTTTTACATATTCTAGATTTGAAAAATAAAAACAGATTCAAAGAGAAAACTGCGATAATGTTGGTACTATTTCGAATCGAATATTAACTCTTACTTATGAGGTAATAACAAAGAATTTTTTCGACGGGTCTTGGATTAATTTCTGTTACTCCTCTTTTATGTGGGACATTTCCGAGGACTCCGGAAATGTAATCCGATATATCAGTTGGAGATGGATACAGCCCTTGGTAAAGAACTTTCTAGGGAAAATTGCATTTGAACGCAATTTTCTTATAGCAAAGTGTCGTGGGAGGCGCTCTCTATAGGGCGGACTGTTTTGGAATAAGATGCTTTCTACGTGGGAAGATGTCTTGAAAGGCTCTCCATATTGGAAGGTGGCTTCCACATGGAGAAATGTTTTGAAAGACAATTTCTATATAGAAAGTTGTCTTGAAAGGCACTTCATACAGAAGACACTTTACAAACTGAAGTGTTAGCTTTTTCATACCGAAAAGGACTTTCTATGTGGCGAGTGGCCTCTAATAAGACAAATCTCTACAGAGAGAGTGACGTCCAAGACTATTTCTGATATTGGATGTATCTTCCAAGATAACTTTCTCTGTGGGAAGTGTCTTTCAAAGCACCTTCAATTCGAAAATGCCTCCCAAGACGTCTTTCCACGTGGCAAGTTAATTCCAACAGATCTTTTTATAGGATAGATATCGAGACATCTTAAGTGTGAAGTGTCCTTTAAAACCATATTCTTTAAAAAATGACACCAAAATAATTATCTAAAAGGAAAGCTTGTGTCAAGACACCTTTCTTCCTCAATACATTTTATATGGAAAATGTTGAACGTTTTTTTTTTTTTCAAGACATTTTCTTTAACTAAAGTGCATTCCAAGACTCATTTCTTTCTATATGGGAAGCATCCTCGGGTACATCGTTTTATAAGGAAGGTTTTTTCGAAGAAACTTTAAATTTCAATTCATTTATTACTCAATCAATGCCCAAATTGGACTGCAGGAAAAAATGTGTTGTCTTACAGAACAACTTTCCACTCGAAAAATGTCGTCCGATACATTTTTATACGTGGAGGGCGTCTTCTTCCAAGATACTATTCTATAGGGGACACCTTTCTAGGTGTAGCCTCTTCCAAATTGCCATCCGGGCGTGGAAACTAGCTCTCAAGACAATTCCCTAGTGTATTCCCCAGCAATCTTTCTACGTGGAAAATGTTTTTCTTGAGTCTTTTATATATGAAAACTGTCTGCGGATGGAAGGACAAATGGAAGGTATTCCCCAAGATATCGTTTTATATGGAAATATTAGCATGGAAAGTGATTAAGACAACTTTGTATACGAAAATTAGCTTCCAATAGACCAAAAACCATTTCATATGGAAAGTGTCGTCCAACTTTTATTTCTCTGTTATATCGAAAATACCTGTATATATGGAACATTTTCCTTATATAAAATATGTTCAAAGATACTTTACATATAAAAAAGCGTCTTCAAAGATGCTTTACATGTCAAAAAGTGTCTTGAAATACAGTTGCCATATAGAAGTGTCTTCAAAGACACTTTCCATATAAAAAAGTGTCTTCAAAGATACAATTCCATTGTAAAAAGGTGCCTTCATAGGCATCTTTCTATATGGAAAGTGTCATGTAAGACAAATTTCTATACGAAGTGTCAAGTAAGACACATTTCTATATGAAGTGTCGTGTAAGGCATGTTTCTATAGGGAAAGTGTCATGTAAAACACATTTCTATATGAAGAGTGCAATGTAACACATTCCTGTATAGAAAGAGTCTTGGCGGTCGCTAATCCCCTTCCATATAGAAAAAGGATAACTTCAATATAGAAAAGTATCATCAAATGCACTATACATACAAAAGTGTCTTTCAAGGCGGCACCTTTTTACATAGGCAGTGTCTTTCGAAACATTTCTCTATATGGAAAATGTCTTCTAAAACGTTTTTATATGTGGAAAGTATATTTTTAGATACCTTTCTATATGCAAAGTGTCTTCTTAGATACCTTTCTATATGGAAAGTGTCTTTTTAGATACCTTTCTATATGGAAAGTGTCTTTTTAGACACCATTTTGTATCGAAAATGCCTTCCAAGACACCTTTCGATATAAACGCTCTTTAAAAACACCTTTCTGTATGGAAAGCACCCTTTAAGACACTTTTTTAAATGAAAACTCTCTTTGAAAATACCTTTCTGTATAGAAAGTCTCTTTAAAAACACCTTTCTATATCGAAAGTGTCCTTTAAGACACCTTTCTGCTGCTCTTGAAGTAATTTTTCCCCAAAATCTCTTTTTTCCAGAAGTTTTATACAAGACAACAGCGTTAAGTATAGTTTCTGCTCCAAAGTCTACATATAATTCAAAATTTTAACAAGTGAATCCAACCCATCCAGCAGAAACTTTAAAGTAAAAACATCTTTATATTTTCTCACTTTCATCGCTAACAAAATTTCAAATCTCTTTATTTCTTCTTAGCAAACTATAATGTGAAAAAAAACTTAAAATCTACTTAAAAAGACCGCTAGCTTAACAACTTAATATGTCAATCAGTGAAAAGAGAAGAATCGAATGATTTAAAACATTTCTGTATAAAAGAAAACATGAACAATGGAATAAAATGTTGTACATATAAATGTAAAAAAAATTCTGATTATCTACCAACTATTTTTACTCTATGATGTAATTTGGATGTACGACCAACAAAGGATCATCTTGATCTTCTTCATCGTCGGTGCGTTTGGGACTTTTGCCAGTCTCTTTTAGTTCGGTAGTTTTTAAAGGTATAATCACTTGATCGTGATATATCAAACGATCGATGACTTTTTCGATTAAATTCTTGCGAGAAATCAATTCTTCTTCCGACTCTATTTGTTCGGCAACTTGCTCCAAATACCAGGTAACCACATCGCTGCGTCTCATACCCGAATCGGAACCTTCAACTTCGCAGCGAGCCTCTTCATTGCGCATGTGCAACACCAACATGGTCGATAAGTTTTTGTAGTCCTCAAAGGAAAGTGTGAGTTTCTTCTTTTGAACTTCGGCTTGGGTACCGGAAGTATTCAATTCGCCTTCGTTTTCGATGCCATTAACATCATTCTCACCATTGGCCGAAGTGCCATTGTGGTCCATATCTACATCTCCGGTAAAGGCCTCATCGACATCATCGTCATCCAAATGGATGTCAGGTTGTTCCACGCGTATTATAGACTTATTTAGAAGACGGAAAGCCTCCTTGACGTGGCGTTCATGAACTTCATTCATACATTCCAATTTTGCCATAGCTTCACTTAGACGAATCATCGACTCCAATTGACGCACAGTAATACGCCATGTACTACGACCGGAAATGCCGGTATCACGCTGTCTCAAATGGCCGTAATTCTCCACCAACAAAGCACAGGCCTCCTGACTGATGATAGGTTTGAATTGGCGAGCAAACGTAATGTAGCGCAGAACTTCTTCACGGGTATAGGCTCTCTCCACCGTGTCTTCTATGTTGGAATGAAGATCTACAATCTTACGCGCTATGGCATAATCAACCACTTCATTGCATTCATCCACCAGAATAAAGAATAAATCAAATCTGGACATGATAGGAGCAGAGAGTTGAATGTTTTGTTGGAGACTTTTTGAACGATCATAGCGGCCATTGATGGGATTAGCGGCAGCCAGAATTGAGGTCCTAGCATTGAGAGTGGCACGCACACCAGCCTTGGCCAAAGATATGGTTTGTTGTTCCATAGCTTCGTGGATGGCCACCTGATCGCGAGGATCCATTTTGTCGAATTCATCAATGCAACAAATGCCATTGTCTGCTAACATAAGAGCACCAGCTTCAATGACAAAATCGAAACTTTCTTCATCGCGAACGACAGCGGCGGTGAGACCGGCAGCTGAAGAAGCTTTACCGGATGTATAAACAGCGCGTGGGGAGAAGTCAGCTACCTGTTTGAGGAATTGCGACTTGGCTGTACTGGGATCACCCACAATGCAGACATTAATGTCACCGCGCAAAGTAGTCTCTGGTAAAAAAAAGGAAATACAAGTAGTTAATAACTGTAGCATTAGATTTTTGAAGACATTCGATCAAATTTAAAATACTGTAAAATAAACACGAATTAGTACTTTAGCTGATTTCTTGCATTGATTTTCTGTGCATTGATTTTCTCCCGTAGGTCAGTTTTCTAATTTTCCTTTTAAAATGTCGCACAATAAACGCGGATTTATGTTTTTTTTCACATTTTGTTGGCAAAGCATGAAATAAACAAATTCGTTCAATTAGTAACTGGTTACAAATTTTCTGCATTACATCGATATTTAACGAAGTTATCGTAAAGGTTTTCAAAAGTTTAAGAATGATGAATTTGACGTCAAAGGCAAGGAATACAAGGGAAGGTCGAAAGTGTGCGAAGATTTGGAATTTGAATCGTTATTGAAAGAAAATTTATGCCATGTGCGAGAGTGGCACAACAAGCCGCACCACATCGTTTAAAATAGCAAGGAATGATTCAAAAGCAAGAGGAATAAAGAAAAATGTTTCCTTTTTTGCGTCGTGTAGTTACTGGTGATGAAAAGCGCATTATCTACTACAACCCAAAGAATTGGGGGTTTCTCAAGCCGGAAGAAACTATTACTGCGGTCCTCTGTCGAACCCAATTGATGAGATTGAGTCGAGAACTGAAGGAAAAACGGCCCATCATTACTCAGGGCTCGACAAAATTGTTATATTGCATAATTTTCCTTCCATCTCAAATCCATCCGCCTTATTTCCACGATAACCATTGATTAGAGCCACTTTTATAAAATCTTCTTCAAATCTTAAAATTGACTACATATTTTTAAATTTTTGACTTTTACTTACTCTCATGCGTTGTTTTGCCCACTCCGCCAAACAGCTGCAGTAGAATGCCACGTTTCACTTCATCATTGCCATAAATCGAAGGAAATAGACTGGTTATCAGATTGCTGTACAAATTACGATCTTTCGACATTTCATAGACCTTATTCCATTCGGCATCGGTCATTTGTTTCTTCATATCCTCAGCTGTAACCTCAGACATAGGCAAATCGGTACCACCAAATCGAGCATTTGTCGCTTGGACACTGCAGGCCAAGAAAGCCATGCGATAGTTGAGCTCACGCATACCCAAAGCTTTCAGACCTGTAAGACCTTCAGGACCTTCACCGGGTTTGTGGCGTGATCCCAAATCTGCTTTAGCTCCAGGCATATTTAATACTCCCACATCGGGGACCACAATCAAAGTGCCCGTAAAATCATAACGATCACCAGCCTGTACGGTTTCTACCAATTCCGAGCGCAATATAATCTCCACGGAGCGAGGTATACAACCTCTAGGCAATTCCGATTGTGTTTCTTGAATACGAATCTTTTGGAAATCTACAAACAACGACTTCTCCACATCCAACATGAAACGGCGACGATTTGAGCATACTGGATTACGACAAATGGTGGGATTTGTGAACTTGAACTGTTGCTCCACATTGCGAATTTCAGTCTGGCAATCCAAACACATGAAGGTACCCAAAACCAGCTCGGGGTGTACAGGATGAGTGCGCACAACTTGACCGGAGATACGAATCAAAGTGCCGATCTTGGATGTAGTCAAATCACGTACCTTGTGGCGAGTAGGTACTTCCGTAAAGGAGACATAGCACTCCTTTTCAGTTTTCAAACCAATGCGATCCTTAACAAAATTTGATACTGATTGACACAAATAGGGGAATATGCTGCAGGAAGGACAAAAACAGTTATCAGAAACTGAACGGTGCCACACAAACTTCATTCAGTTACTCACCGATAGTATTCCTCTATAATGGTTGTAGCCAAATTTTGATTATACTTTTCAACATCATCGAAACTGACCTCCAATGTACAGCGATCTGGTGACTCTAAATCCGCCGCCGGTTTAATATACTTGATCTCACCATCTTCTTTGAATCTAAACAAAACATCTTAAAACACTTCAAATCAAAGATTGTAGTTACTGTAGAACTCACTCTTCGAGAAAATCTTGGAATAGTTTTTGACATCGAATGCCCACTTCATCTTTAACACGTAATTGACCAACATTAGCATCAGCTATATCCATATTTTCAAATCAAAAATCAACAAAAATATATATAAAAAAGCTTAAAAAACGCTCAGTCTTTAAGGATTTTAAATGATATGTTGCACAAATTCGCTCCTTGGGAGGTCACGACTGGGGATACCAAAACACACAAACACGCCAAGTTATTTAAATGACATCTGGCTCTTGTAATGGCATTTTGGGCGGGAAAACTTGTGGCTTATGTTTACTTAAAACAGCTGTTTTGGAAATGCAGCTAATCACTACCAGGTTGACGGAGTATTTTCGCTCAAAATGACAATAAACTGAAGTTGCCACACGCATACCAATGGAAGAACTATGTTGCCATTTTGTTGAAAGCATCACCAAAGGCGATATAACCTCCGTAGTTGTTGCTATTAAGGGTGGTATTGACTTCAAGCGGAATTTACTTGTTCCCACACAAAATGCGCGCAAATTCTGCAATTTTTTTTGTTTTGTAGTATTGATTTCATTTGAAGCTACGAAATTACATAACAATTTTTGCAGTTTGTTTGCGCTTAAGGTCGAATTTTATTAATAGTTTGATTTTATATTTAAATCATTTAGGAAGACTTCACATGACTATATTTTTTAACATGGAAAATAAACTCCAAGGTTAATTTCAAATAAAAATATATATTTTCAACTGCTAATATACGCATTCAGAAAGTTATGGATTAAAAATGTTGGTAGCTACTCTCTGTAAGCAAGCACTTTTTATAAAGAATTATAATTTGGAAGAAATTTTCTATAAATAAAAGTGCCTTGGAAATAAAAGTGCCTTTTCTATATTAAAAGTGTCTTCCATGGCACTTTTCTATAGGAAAAGTGTCTTCCATGACAATTTTCAATAGGAAAAGTGTCGTCCATGACAATATCCTATAGGAAAAGTGCCTTCCATGGCCCCTTTTTTATAGGAAAATTGTCTTCCATGACACTTTTCTGTAGAAAAGTGCCTGCAATGGTGATTTCTATACGAGGAGTCTATTCCTTCTCTTTTGTATTAAAAGCGCCTTTTATGCTCTTTTTCTATATGAACAGTGTTTTCCATAAATTCCTTATATTTGAAAAGTGTTTTTGGTGTCACTTTTCCACAGAAAAAATGTCTCATATAATGCTTCTCTATATTTATGTATACCTTCATTCTAAGGAATGAAGTTACATATAGTTTGATATGTTAAAAATATAAACCTAGAAGGAAGCGTTTAAATCACTAAATATCATTTAGTCAAGTATGCTTCATGGAGTTTTAAGTCGAATAATCAATGTCCGCGTGTCTTTCTGGCTGTCCGGTTTATAGACATGATAATTGACATAAATCCGAATGAAACTTCTTAAAACTAGACACAGCCTAACATTTTGCCAGACCATTGGCGGGAACCGCAAATAAACCATACCGACTTATCCATTTTGATACATTCTATACGAATTATCCAATTTTCCGAAAAAATTGTGTTCCTGTAGTACCCAATTCCTTGACTACAGTAATCAAAATGTTTGTTCATTGTATTTTTTAAAACGCTTGGTAAACTTGAAAAGACAGACAAATTCACAACATCCTTCTGGCGACTCTTATACAAATGAAGTATCCTGGAACATTTTGTAACTCTTATATACTTAGCTTTTTTATATTTCAAGCAATCGTATAGAATTCACTTAAATTTTATATACATCGATTTGAAAGTGAAAATGGTCTGCATTGCTCCGTTCTCTCATATAAACGACCAATCTAATCTATAACTTCTTAAGATTGCATTGCCATGCTCCTAATAGTGCCTCCCATAAAAAATTGGGCGATTTTCGAAGATTCAATTTTAACTTAGCAATTATTAATTGGTAGACTGCCGTCTGTTGCTGCCTGTGGTTTCAATTTATAATGGTTGATAAAATCCGAGAAAAATCGATCAAATAAGCACGCCTTTTTTGGTGGCTCCCGTTCAAATAACCGATTTAAAACCTTTCAAATAATTGTCATAAATTCAGTTAAATTTTGCATTTATTGCGTGTTTGTTTGGTAAGGTTAATCTGAGAACAAAAATGATGAATAGCTCCCATACAAATTTACCGATTTATCGAAATTTACTTATTTATCAATTGTATTGAATTATAAAATTTCAAATAAACGACTTAACCACACAATTTCTTGTGCGTCTCATACAAATTACTTATTTTAACCAATTTTAATTTTACCAAATTTAGTATTATTTATCACGTATTGGGCGTTTAGTAACTGTAGTCTTGTGCATGGAAGTGCGCTGGAATATGGCATATATAGGGTGGCGCATAAGTAACACTAAGATTTGATTAGTGAATACATTTTTTGTTTGTCTTTTTTATCGTCTCTTTACAGAATTAACTAAATAATACTTCGGAAATTTATGATGGAAAGGCTCAGTACAGAACAAAGAACCGAAGTTGTTCAATTTTAATTTGAAAGTCAGCATTCGATTATCCAAATCATATCGAAATTTCTGTCATGCTCCAACAATTTACAGATTGGTTCAGCGTTTTGGGCAACAAGAGGCTGTCCATGACCTTCCGCGTGCTGGAAGACGTCGTGCAGTTCGAAATAAAGTGACCATTGCTCGAGCGCAAGCAAGTGTTGAGGAAAACCCCGAAACTTCCACCAGAGATATCTAGGCGGTCTTTGCAAATAATTTTGCGTATGTTACATCTTTTCCCATATAAGATGCAATTGGTTCACGAGTTAAAACCAAATGGTGCACAATAACACATTCAATATAGTCGCCGTTAACGTTACTTAGGCGCCACCCTATGCAAATCAGCCGATTTAGTAAAACTCAATGGTTCTTTTTCAATTTATAAACAGAAAACTTCATTATAATTATAATTTGTCACGTTAATTCGGAGCATTTATGATAAGAACTTAGCGTTTTAACACGCTACTTCAACCAAAGTAAAGGAAGGTTGGCTAAATGTACATACATATAAGTCAGTTCAACCACAAATACCCT
The DNA here is from genome assembly GCA_019455685.1 of Philornis downsi. Classification (NCBI taxonomy): domain Eukaryota; kingdom Metazoa; phylum Arthropoda; class Insecta; order Diptera; family Muscidae; genus Philornis; species Philornis downsi. Next base: position 331,322 of record JAHXMU010000385.1, on the reverse strand, counting down.
TGCATTTCATGAATGCGCTATGTGAGAGCTTCTCACATTTAGTGAGCAGCTTACACGCATTCTGTCTTGAGTGTTGTGAGTGAGTCTACTCAACGATACCTACAGTTTAACGACGATTCCTAACATCACAGTTTGAGAAGCACTAACAAGGCTTATAAATTACTCGGCTACTAGAAATGTTCTTCAGACGATAGGTGGCCGAATGCGGGGTTGAATCCACGATTATGCGAACGATAGTCGCGTGTACTAACTATCGCGCCACGGTCGGTTTTCAGTATATATATTACAGTTCACCTAAATGCAATTTCTGCAATGGTCTATATATGGAAAGTAAATTCCATGGTATTTCTCTGTGAAAAAGTCTTTCTGAAATTTTGTATATAAAGAGTATTTTCCAGACCTTCTTTCTATATGAAAAATGTTTGCCCTGACAACTTTCTATACGAAAAGTGCCTTCCATCATAACTGTCTACGAGTATATTCAAAGTCTGTCTCATTATACTTTTGTATTATTTTGCAGCATATCTTTCTATACGGAAAGTGTCTTTCACGGCACCTTTCATATGAAAAGTCTTTATGATGACACCTTTTCTTTATGAAAAGTGTCTTCAATGAAATTTATCTTTGACAACCCTTTTCAATATAAAAATTGCCTTTAATGACATCTTTCTTTATGGAAAATGTCTTTGATGACGCTTTCCAATATAAAAAATGTCTTTGAAGACACTTTTCAATATGAAAAGCGTTTTAATGAGACTTTTCCATATGAAAAGTGTCTTTAATGCGACTTTGCAATATGAAAGGTGTCTTTAATGATACTTTTCAATATGGAAAGTGTCTTTCATGAGACCTTTCTTTATCAGAAATGTCTTTGATGACACTTTCCAATATGGAAAGCATCTTTGATAACGCTTTCCAGTATGAAAAATGTCTTTGATGAGACTTTTCAATATGAAAAGTTTCTTTAATGACACTTTTCAATCACTTTTAATAAGACTTTTAAATATGAAAAGCGTCTTTAATGCGACTTTGCAATATGAAAGGTGTCTTTAATGATACTTTTCAATATGGATAGTGTTTTTAATGACACCTTTCTCTATGAGCAATGTCTTTGATGACACTTTTTAATATGGAAAACGTCTTTGATGACGCTTTCCGGTATAAAAAATGTCTTTGATGAAACTTTTCAATATGAAAAGTTTATTTAAAGACACTTTTCAATGTGAAAAATGACTTTAATAAGACTTTTCAACATGAAAAGTGTCTTTAATGACGCCCTTCCTTATGAAAAATGTCTTTGATGACGCTTTCCAATATGAACAATTTCTTTAATGACACTTTTCAATATGAAAAGCTTCTTCGATGACGCTTTTCAATATGAAACATGTCTTTAATGACGCTTTCCAATATGAAAAATGCCTTTGATGAGACTTTTAAATAGGAAAAGTTTCCTTAATGACATTTTTCAATGTGAAAAGTGACTAATAAGACTTTTCAATACGAAAAATGTCTTTAATAATGCACATCCTTATGAAAAATGTCTTTGATGATACTTTACAATATGAAAAATGTTTTTGATGACACTTTTCAATATGGAAAGTGTCTTTGATGACACCTTTTAATATGAAAAATATCTTTGATGACACTGTGAGAAGCGTCTTTGATGACGCTCATCGATATAAACGTTTTTCACCAGCAAAATCATTCGCCATAGAAAGAAGCAGTTGGTATTCACTAGGAACTAAGCCCGGACTATAAGATGGATGCATAAAACCCCCCAAAACCAAGATCCTGGAGCTTCTGCCGAGCCACCCACTATCGATATGATGATATGATGTCCCAATTAAAAGAATTCCTCTCTTATTGGCCAATAGCTCCTATTGCTCGATTGTTTCCTTTAGATGGTCCAATTGTTGACAATATAGGTTCGGATTGAAAAATTGGCCATTGGAGAGCGGCTTATAGTAAATGATTCCCTGTCAATCCTACTAAATACAAAGCACAACTATCTTGACGTTAATCGTAGCTTAGCTACAGTTTGCGATGGCGCACTGCAATTCGACCACTACCGTTTTCTATTGACATTGTTGTGAGAGATCCAGTTTTCATCATCAGTCACTATACGCTCCGCTGTGTTTATATGATTCAAGACTGACCTTTTTTTCTTTCCAAAAGTCAGATGACCATTTCGAGGCATTCATTAAAAAGGCTTAAAACCGAATTTGCGGCGAGGGCAAAAATCTTTTCCGAAAAAAGTGTCGTTTAAAAAAAGTGTTGATGATTGAATAGTTCCTTACCACAAGTGTATTATTTCGGAAGGAGCCCACTTTGAAACTTAAGTAAAAATAGGTTCTATGTGGAAAAAAATCCACGAGGCATCGTTTGCTCGTGAAAAGTTTGGCGGCATTGCCAGCTTTTCTTGTATGGTTTTCCAACATTGAAATCGAAATAACCGGTGTTTTTACGCTGTAATATATTCGATAATATTTTTGTAGAATTGTTAAGTCTTTCATTATTACTATTTCATTTTCAAGTTTACAAATTTATTGTCGAACATATTGCGACGTAAAAATGTGCATTATTTCGACCTTAGTGTTGGGAATCACCAGAAAATAGATTGGCGTTGCCATTTAAGAACATTATCCTTGTGAAAAACCATAGTACTGTCTGGAGGAAAAAATTTAGCTTTAAATTCGATGACCATTTTTTCTATATATGGAGTTTCACCGTGAAAAGTCTACATGGTATCAGCGTTAATAAACATTTTACATTTCGTTGAGCAATTTCTGGTACTTTTATGCCAGAATGTATGTATGTAAAGGCATCATTTCAATGAACTCAGAACATAATAAAAGCTAAGAATTAACATCTAATATTAAGGGTTTCCTTTAAAGGAAGTACTATCGAAACTTGGTGTGACGAATTGAAAGAGAAGCGCAGAAGATCAAAATGTTTGGTATTACTTCCTACGGGCAGCGTATAATAACAAGAACGCAAGATTTAAATGACTGATGCAGCAGTTGAATTGTTTCTCTGGCTGTATGATATGTGGCGCCGTCTTGTTAAAACCACATGCGCTCCACATTCATTTCTTCTATTCTAGGCACGAAAAAACTGGTTATCATTTCACGATACCGAACACCATTGACTGTTTGCGCTTGACATGTCTCATTTTCATAAAAAAAGGTCCAATGATTCCTCCAGGCCAAATTCCACACCACACAGTGACACGTTGAAGATGCATTTGCTTCTCGTGAATCACTCGAGGATTTTCCTCACCCCAAAAGCGACTATTCTGCCTATTGACGAAGCCATCAAGATGGAAATGGGCCTCTTTCTTTTATCAGCAAAATCAGAATTTTCATGTTGTCTCTCCAATACCCAATTAACGAACTCCCTTCGCTGTCCATGGTCAGCTGGCTTCAGTTCCTGAGTCAATTAAACTTTGTATGCATGAAGATGCAAATCTTTCGCCAAAATTCGCTGCATAGTGGATTTGGAGACACCAATTTGCTGAGCTCGGTGTCGAATTGAGGCGGATGGAGTTTGAGCGACATCATCGCGTACAGCTGCTACATCTTCGGTCGATCGACCTGGTCGAAGACGCCTTGTTGTCTTTACATCACTAACAGACTCAGTTTTGGCAAATTTATCTATTTACCTCTTTACAGTTGACTCTTTTGGAGCATTATTGTGACCCCAAATTGATGGCAATTTGCGAACTGTAACTTTTACCATTTTGGTAAAACAATTTCACAATGAGAATGCGTTGTTCATTCGTGTAGCGCTCCATTTTTACTAATCTCGTACCTTCTACTAGCAAACAATAACAATTGCACAAATGTCAAGCAATGACACTTCGAATGGCACCAAATTTAGATCTTGCGTTCTTGTTTGGACACCCTTTAGATAAGTGTGTCTGTTTCAGTCGCCACCTAAGAAGAAGAAGATTAATAGAGAGAGAATGTAAAAGTTTTCGACTTACTATGAAATGATTGCCACTCTTTTTGTCTTTTAGTTTAGGATATGCGGATATTTGGATTGAAATGTTTACCTAAAATATAGATCTTGGATTTGTCTGATTAGCCGAAATTAAGTGGTAGCGATAAGGAGATAACAGACCCAGTTGAATTGTAAGACATTTGTTAAGCAAATGTTGTAAGTCTTTTGTGGAAATGATAATTTTAATTAAATTAAATTTAATTAAAAAATCGCTTATTTCAAAAATTCCCCATTCTCTGAGGCAGTGAAAGATAAACAAAGAATTGAATTTGAATTAAGCTGGCAAAATTTGCATACTAAAATAACTTTGCTGGTTATGAAACGTTAAAAGCTGTGCGGTAGACGATGTTTTAGCCTCTTAGCTACGTATACTCGTACATAAGGAGAATACAGCGTACATAACCATTTTATCAACAAACATATTACTGCGGGTAAACTGAAAATGGGTGTATTAGATCATTATTGAAGGCAGGATGTAGTTACGCGAGTACAATTTTACATGAATGTAGCGTCGTCATCATCATATAAACAATCACTCGAATGTGATTCGTAATTTTCCATTGACATTTAGGTCGTAGGATATGACATCATTATCTTTTGGCTTATTGTGGCCACTAACTGAACTCTGTTATTTAATTGCCAATGACATTTGATTGGTCCTTACAGTGCACGATGAAAGGGTGGTTAAGTAAATAGTTGGATTTATGTTGAAAGGGATCATATAACTTTTTAAGTGATTTTTAATGTTCATGAATTGAGCAAATGTATGTTTAATGTAAATTTAGTTATTATTGAAATTAATATCAAGAAAAATAATAAATAATATGTTCATTTTTTTTTGTGAGAAAAATCATATGGGGTTTATAGCAACTACTCGTATACCAGGGCAAAATGGTAAAGTGTTGGGTCTGTGCGTATTAAAAATTTGTTCATCGGCGAATCGGTTTTAAAAGTAAAGTTAAATAAAACACACATAAAGGCTATGATTTCGATGAAACTTTTATTTCATTATAATGGTTGAACCTGGCCTCTAACTTGACTACAGCAATGGATCCTTAGGAGGAAATTTTCGACTGTTTATTTGTACATTTCTTGATGAATGTTGGTTTTCAAATGCTCCAACGTTTGGACATTATCCGCTTTAACACAGTCTTTGACATAGTTCCACAAAAAAAGCCTAACAGCGTCAAATCGCATGATATTGGTAGTCAAATGACGTCGCCAAAATGTGAAATTACGCTTTCTGTAAACTTCTTAAGCAATAAAGCCAAAATGGGTAGAGGTGTGAGGCTCATGGCCTCGTCTCGTTAAAACCACATATCGTCCGGTTAATAATCTTCAATTGCAGGCCAAAAAAATGTCATCTATCATGCGGCCATAGCGCTTTTAATTGACGGTAACGGTCCCTTTGCCGTCATTTGTGAAAAAAACGATATTTTCGGCAGTGCGTACATTGCGGTGATGCACAGGTCTGACCACATCTGTAACGCTTCCAGTCTCTTTAAATTTCTTAATAATTTTGTCAATTCCTTGCACAATAGGTCGGTTAAGACAACCATAATCACTCAGAAATAAACGAAAATCGCCTACGTTTGAGTCACCATTTTTTAGGTAAGTTTTAACTATTTGTACGCGCTTTTCGGTTGCTAAATGATCCACAATTAAATGCAAACCTTTCACTAAATAAGTAACTTTCGCTCAATATTTAACGGCTGACAGCCTTGCCAGACCGGTGGTTTTGAAACCACTGAATGTATAACCCTATACATTTGTAAACTTGAAATTGAAATAGTGATAATGAAAGACGCAACTTAACAATTCTATTCGAATATACGAGTATAATGATGTCAAATCATCATTCAACGATTTCAGTGTTGAAAATCAATACAAGAAAAGCTGGCAATACCGCAAAAAATTTTCACCAGCAAACAATGTCTTGTGGAATTTTTTCCCCGTGAAAAGAACATAAAATCCAACTTATGGTATAAATGAAATGATCATATAAAAAGTTAGGTTAAGATTAGGAAGTAAGGCCGTTTACACATCTTAACAATTTAAACGGCCGTATCTCATTAAATATTATTAAACATCGTATTAAGTAAAAAGTTTGAGGAAATAGTCGTGTTGTTGACAACTTAATCTCGATTATATGAGATGCGCAACTAAGTTCTCGCTGTTTTTTTTATATAAAAATTCAACTTTATTATGAGAATATGTTTACAAATGATTCATTGAAATTATTGCCCATCGCTAGCTATTACTTTTTTTCATCTTTCTAGCAAAGCTCGAATTCCGCCACGGCGAAACTATTCATCTTTTGAGGCTATTTACGAATCTATCCATTCCTAGATGTCGTTATATGAGCAGAACTGCTAGTCAGCCAGACCGTGTGGCGCCGAACGGAACAAGTGATAATTGGACGGTGCACTATCTGGAGAATATGGCGAATGACGTGAAACTTCCCCTTTCAGCGTTTCCAGATAGGTTTTAACGGGCTTGGCCACTTGAGGCCGAGCATTGTCATGCTGAAGAATCACTTTTTCGTGCCCATCAGCTTATTGTGGGCGTTTCTCGCGCAGAACTCGGGTTAATCGCGTTAATTGAAGTCGATACTGATCCTTAGTGATGGTTTCGATAGGTTTTACCAGCTTATAATAAATAACATTGACCTGGTCAAACCAAATACAGAGCATAACCTTCGCAGCGTGAATATTCGGCCGAGGCGACGGTGTAGAAACATGACTGGATAGTTCCCATGACTTTCTTTTCTTTGGATTGCTGTAATGAATCCATTTTTCATCACCCGCTACAATTCGATGAAGAAAACTCTTCATTTTTTGTCGCTGAAGCAGTTGTTTACGGGCGAAAAAACGACGCTCAGCGTTTCTTGGCTTCAACCCATAAGGAACCCAAGTTCCTTGCTTTTGAATCATTCCCAACTCATGCATTCGCTTGGAAATGGTAAATCCTAATACTGAAGCAAGCTCTACCTGCATTTGACACGGATCCCCATCAAGAAGGTTTTTCGTCTTTCTTCACGCGAACGGTCATCATCATCAAAATCACCGCCTTTAAAGCGACGGGAGCAATCTCGACACGTTGTTTCATTTAAAGCAGCATCTGCGTAAACGCGTTGAAGCTCTCGATGAGCTTTAGCCGCCGTTTTCTTCGATTGAAAGAAGAAAATCAATACTTCCCACATATGACGATTATTTGGCACAAAATCATACATATTCACACAGCCAAAATATGACGTCAAAAGAAAATCATTATTGTGTCGAGGCGGTATATTTACCATATTCGTATGCCTAAGCTTGGCTCATGACGTTTAAGTTATGCCAGAATCGACTAGCTTTTACCGCTGGCGCCTTACAGTTGCACACGTAATCTTTTAGGTATAATTTCCTTTCTTTTGATATTTTCATGATAACATCTCAAGCAGCGAGAAGGAAGCAGCGAAAATAGGTCTGGTGGTAAACGAGGACAAAACAAAGTTATTGGTTTCAACGAACAAAGAGTGTACTCGTTTGGGACGCTGTGTGTGAGCGTTGACAACTATAATTTTGAAGTGGTGGAAGAATTCATTTACCTCGGTTCCTCTGTAAACAAGACGAATGACATCAGCATGGAGATAAAAAGAAGAGTATTGCTTGCTAACAGATGCTACTATGGGCTAAGCAAGCGATTACATGATAAAGCCTTCTTTCGACAAACAAAAATCCGACTGTACCAGACGTTGGTTCTACCCGTCTTGTTATATGGCGCAGAATCCTGGGTTATGACGCAAGCGGATGAATCAGTACTGACAGTTTTCGAGAGGAAAATACTCCGGAAAACATATGGACCCTTCATCGTTGACGGAGAGTATCGGCATCGCATGAACAATGAGGTGTACAAGCTACATATATGCCGACATCGACGTGGTCAAACGCATTAATATACAGCGATTGCGTTGTCTGGGCCATGTTGTGCGGATGGACCCAAATGCTTCGGCACGGAAAGTTTTCGACAACGAACTCGATGGAAGGTGCAGAAGAGGGCGACACAAAACTCCGTTGGAAGGACCAGGTTTTTGAAATATTATCGAAGCTTGGTGTGTCGAATTGGAGGAGAAGCGCAGAAGATCGAAGTGCCTGGAATTATTTTCTACGGGCGGCGTATAATAGATAAGGCTATCTATTCCAGCTGCCATATCAGAAGAAGTTTAATGCTATACGATTATAGAAGATGTTTCTTTCACACTTTAATGATGGCATTGCAAAGCATTTCGTGTTGATTAGTTAATTAACAAAATGCAAAAATATTAGATAATTTCTAAAAACGGTTTTATTTTTAGATGTTGACGATAGTTCTTTTATGAGGAAGTAGTTTCCAATTTTATCAATTTCTCTCAATTGTGGATCATCGTGGATCATGTGTCGATTTACGAGCATTTGCAAATAAGTGGTCCACCCAAAAACGCTGTCTAGTCAATGAAATATTGTGTCCAATGTAATACCAATTTGTAATTGAAATTGTGCTGGAATATTGAATCTCAAAAGCATTTGTTTTAATTTGGTGTCACTAGGACGAACATCTGTGTCAAATTCCACATCATTGCTATTAATGTTTGATCGTAAGTACGAATCCAAGTTTAATCTCCCCTTAATAATAAATTTTATAAAGTAGAAAAGGTAGAAAAGTATTGTCTTTTCAGATTTAATGTGACAATCTTTTTCTATAAAATTATGTGTTTTTAGCACCAATCGAGATTTGATGCGTCTGATGTGCTAAATATCTTTTAAATAGTTGTTCGTTGAGCCGCTTATTGGGAAAAACCTCCATGAGAACAAAAGGAACACTGATGACGTTAAAGTTACAATTTGTTATATTTTTTACAGCAAATTTTGCACTAAATTGATGATTTTCGGCTTAAGGACAATAAAATTAACTTAATTTCTTATTAAAATAATAAAACTAATTTAACTTTTTATTAAAATAATAAAATTAATTTAACTTTTTATTAAAATAATAAAATTAATTTAATTTTTTACTAAAATAATAGAATTAATTTATATTTTTATTAAAATAATAAAATTAATTTAATTTTTTGTTAAAATAATAAAATTAATTTAATTTTGTATTAAAATAATAAAATTAATTTAATTTTTTATTAAAATAATAAAATTAATTTATATTTTTATTAAAATAATAAAATTATATTAATTTTTTATTAAAATTATAAAATTAATTTAATTTTGTATTAAAATAATAAAATTAATTTATATCTTTCATTAAAATAATAAAGTTAATTTATATTTTTCATTAAAATAATAAAATTAATTTAATTTTTTATTAAAATTATATAATCAAATTAACTTTTTATAAAAATAATAAAATTAATTTAATTTTTTATTAAAATAATAAAATTAATTTAATTTTTCGTTAAAATAATAAAATTAATTTAATTTCTTGTTAAAATAATAAAATTAATTTAATTTTTTATTAAAATAATAAAACTAATTTATATTTTTATTAAAATATAAATTAGTAATTTGTGCACGGCCATCTTGTCTTCAAATCTTGGATCCATATACAATGTGTAACACCTTTGGAATTCCTATCATTTCAGCTAGCGGATTTTCTTAACCGTGTCGGGCGTGGTTACGTCAATTGGTCGTCACCGTCTTGGCAGCTCGTACGGCTTCGTTTAAACTCTGCTACCCAGTATTTTACAGCCGACAGAGTATAATATAGGTCGGCTTTAATTGTGGTTTCAAATGGAAATATTGAATTACGTATTGACCAATTTTTTCCATGTTTTAATGGCTCAAATAAAAATACTAAGCAACATGGCGTCTTGAAACTTAAAACGTATGTTTTATAAGGTTGGCACTTTTCACCAAAATAATTTACTTTTGCAAACTACTGACACCTTCCATAAGTCAGGTAGGTTAATTTTGGGACCGCCCTCGTAAAACAGGGAAGAAGAATGATTGGAATACTACCATCAACTAAAAACCAAAAATGAATTTAAAAATCTACGTTCATCTATTAGCGTATATGCGTGATAGGAAACGACGTCTGGAAATCTGTGGGATAGAAAAGTAGAGGACAGACGTTATGGCATCGCCCACAATAAACGACAGGATCATTAAATAGAAGTGCAGGTGGAATTAATCATAATCGATTAAATGATTAAGGTCAGAACTGTGAAATATGGCAAATACAAAGCAGTGTAAATTAACATTTAACAAGCGATTTAATGCGATAATGAGACATTCAAATTTGTGGGCGTGTGTTGGTGGCTGCGGCCATGTGATACCCGTAATCAGTGTTGCCAGAACTTCATAACGAAAATAATCAAATCTTTCGCAAAGACAAGATAGAAAAGCCATAAAAAAAATGATGAGAAAAAAACTAAATTTTGTTTATCAATTTTTATTGAAACCTCACATATGAGATCTTAATTCATACCGAAAGTTCTTGAAGGAAATGATAAATATTCAAAATTCAATTCGATTCAAGAAATTATTAGGTGCGCAACTAAGCTCTGGCGGTTTTTTGTATAAAAGTGCAACTTTATTATGAAAACATGTTTACAAATTATTCATTCAAAGTATTGGCCATCTTTTTCCCATCTTTCTGGCAAAGCTCGTATTCCGTCACGCTAAATCTGTACATCTTCTGAGGATATCCACGAATCTAGCCATTCTTTGATGTCGTCATATGAGTGGAATTTCAGCCAATGGACGGTCAGCCAGCACGTGTGCCATCGCACGGAACAGGTGACGTTGCAATATCTTAAGAATATGGCGAATGGGGTAAGACTTACCATCTCAGCGTTTCCAGGTAGGTTTTAACGGGCTTGGCCACGTGAGGCCTAGCGTTGTCATGCTAAAGAATCAGTTTTTCGTGCCTCTTCACTATTGTAGGCGTTTCGTGGACAGAGCCCGGCTTGATAGAAATGGTTTTGCTTGGTTTCAACAATTCGTAATAAATAACACCGACCTGGTCCCATCAAACACAGAGTATAACCTAAGCAGCGTGAATATTCGGCCGAAGCGACGACGTAGAAGCATGACCGGGCAGCCCCCCATAATTTTGTTTTCTCTGGATTGCTGTAATGAATCCGTTTTTCATCAGCCGTTACAATGCGATGAAGAAACCCCTTCATTTTTTGTCGCTGAAGCAGTTGTTCACAGACGAAAAAACGATGCTCAAAGTCCTTTGGCTTCTACTCATAAGGAACCCAAGTTCCTTGCTTTGAATCATTCCTAACGCATGCAAACGCTTGAAAATGGTTTGACGGGTAACTCCTAATGCTGAAGCAAGTTCTACCTGCATTTGACATGGTTCCCAATCGTCTTTCCTCACGCGAATCCGTCTTTAAAGCGACGGACTTGGTCACGACACGTTGTTTCACTTAAAGCAGCATCTGCGTACATGTTTTGAAGCTCTCGATGAGCTTTAACCGTCGTTTTCTTTGATTGAAAGAAGAAAATCAATACTTCTCGCATATGGCGATTATTTGCCACAAAATCCTATATATTCACACAGCCCCAAAAGAATATAACGTCAAAAGAAAATCACTATTGCGTCCAGGCGGTATGTTTACCATATGCCTAAGCTTGGCTAATGTTGTTTAGGTTATGGCAGAATCGGTTTGCACTTACAGCTGGCACAATCTATTGGTAAACAGCGGGAACTTACATTCATATTCAAACAACCAAAAGAATATGATGTCATTGCCATTAGATTTAATTAGCTTAGGATGGAATTGGAAACTTCATAGAATTATATTCTAATTGGTTTTAACTGAAAAAATGTGTACTTAAATCGGATATTTTCTATCTATAAATAAAGGGTGTCCCAACAAGAACGCAAGATTTAAATTTAGCGCCATTCGAAGTGTCATTGTTTGACATTTGAACAATTGTTATTGTTTGCTAGTAGAAGGTACGAGGTTAGTAAAAATGGAGCGCTACACGAATGAACAACGCATTCTCATTGTGGAATTGTTTTACCAAAATGGTGATCAATTTGGGGTCACAAAAGAGCGAACTGTAAAGATATTAATAGATAAATTTACCAAAACTGGATCTGTTAGTGATGTAAAGACAACAACGCGCCTTCGACCAGGTCGATCGACCGAAAATGTCGCAGCTGTACGTGATGATGTCGCTCAAACTCCATCCGCCTCAATTCGACACCGAGCTCAGCAAGTTGGTGTCTTCAAATCCACTATGCAGCGAATTTTGACGAAAGATTTGCATCTTCATGCATACAAAGTTTAATTGACTCAGGAACTGAAGCCAGCTGACCATGGACAACGAAGGGAGTTCGTTAATTGGGTATTGGGGAGACAGCATGAAAATGCCGATTTTGCCGATAAAATCATTTTCAGTGACGAGGCCCATTTCCATCTTGATGGCTTCGTTAATAGGCAGAATTGTCGCACTTGGGGTGAGGAAAATCCTCGAGTGATTCACGAGAAGCAAATGCATCCCCAACATGTCACTGTGCGGTGTGGATTTTGGCCTTTTTTTATGAAAATGAGGCATGTCAAGCGCAAACAGTCAATGGTGTTTGGTATCGTGAAATGATAACCAGTTTTTTCGTGCCCAGAATTGAAGAAATGAATGTGGAGGGCATGTGGTTCCAACAAGACGGCGCCACATATCATAGAGTCAGAGAAACAATTCAATTGCTGCATCAGTCATTTAAATCTTGCGTTCTTGTTGGGACACCCTGTAGTAACGTAGCGTTGCATGAAATGTGTGTCATTGATTCGAATTTTCTTTACCAAATGGAACTCATTTAAATTGTTATAAAAATCTTTAGCAAATAGTGATTTGAAAGCTACATTCACTAGGCCAGTCCACGTTTGACCCGATGGGTTGAAATTTCTTCGGGTTTGTTTTTTTTACACAGTATGAAAATTAAAGGTAATATTAAAATTTGTCAAAAACTGTTAGGCTTTTTTTTTATGAATCCATCACAAACATTAACTTTGGATGAATTTCCTTCAATGCACATGCACACCATCTAGCAGTGAAACGGATCAATTTACTTAACACAACAAATAAAAACTTCAAATAGAAAATATGCGTGTTTTCGATGAATATTTATGGATTAAAATTGTTTCCAGGGGTAGATTCTATTAAAATGCTGACATAAGCTGAATTTAAGATCCGGTTTGGCATCAAAATATTGATCAACGAGGCCAGGATATTGTGTGAATTTGATTTTCTTACTGATGTTGATATTTCGTTACTGAATGTATCAAATTTTCATTAATTTTTCCTTAATAGGCAATACCCAAGAGCAACAGGTTTGAACAAGACACGATTATTTAATTAGATTTTCTGTAGAAATTAGGTTTTACTACTATTTTTAAGGCAATAGAGCCAGTTTTTTTAAATTTTTTTTTTACATTTTTCTTTGTTTAATTTCAAAATTCGATAATAGTTCATATGAAAACTTTGAATTATTCATTTTTCTTACACAAAAAGTTCAATGTTTCAAGCTTCTGTTTGACTAATGCATACTTTTCTAAAATAAATGAAATCTCGATCTATCTGAGATTTTTAATTTCTCCGCAAAACCATTTTTTCAAAAACGTAAGATTTTTTCGTAATCACATAATTATTCTTTAAGTTGATTATTATTGCGGAAAATTTAAGTAGAATTATTTTAAAATTTTTTTGTATATTGAAATAAGTTTCGAAAACATACAAAGCCGTAACAAAAGTCTAAAAAAATTGTGAAAAAAAAAACAGAAAACTGCTTAAAGCTAAATCCAATTTTTGCCCGCTAAACTAAATCTGGCGGAAAAAAGCAAAATTTGCAACAAAGGGTAAGGAATACCTTACCTAAGGGTAAGGAATTCTATGTTCGCTTTATAAAGATCAAGCACGAGGGCGGCAATATTATGGTCTGGGGTTGTTGCTCGTGGTATGGCGTCGCACAGTGCTTTGTCCCATAGACAGAAATAAAAAAAGAAATTGTCCAAAAATATAATGAAAGTTATAATAAACGGGAGATAACAATATAGGCACAAAAGAAATAAAATTGAAGGAAATAGTATCGTTTGACTCTTCTACATTTCACCAGAGGGCGCTAAAGTTAGTGAAATTTAAGCAAAAATCAATGAATTAAAAACTAAATTGTATTGCTTTATGAAAATAATTCCCAAAAATAGTTGAAATTTACATTCAACAGAAAAAGTCAATTGTGAAAACT
>JAHXMU010000385.1:297909-316696 GCA_019455685.1 Philornis downsi | reverse complement strand
TTTTTTAAAAACATGGGTCCGTCGAATATGGGCAACCCTGTAGATGTTTCATTTGTAATGCAAGCCCCACTGAAATGAATATTTTAAACGTATCAAAAAATCCAAATGCCGAAAACTACAAATATGGGCTTTCAACCCTTCACTGTTGGTTGTTGATACATATTGGTTACCGGCTATCCTTTAAGCTTTGGCGAGTCGGTAAAGAAAATAGAGATCAACTTATGGAAAACAAAAAAAAAAAAATTCAAAATGAATTCAAAGCAAGAACAGGTCTAATAATTGGCCAAATAAAACATGGATTCGGAAACACAAATGACGGAAACACTGCTCGAAGATTTTTTCCAACAGTGACGTTGCGGCCGAAATAACAGGCATTGATAAGGGACTTATTGATAACTTTGGCATAATACTAAGGGTTTTATCTTGTGGATCGCCCGTGAATGTAAACAGCTTTAAGGAGCGGTTAAGAGTTACTCGTAATACATATTTAATACATTATGGATGGTATTATATGCCAAGCACTGTCCATAAAATTTTAATTCATGGATCTGATGTTACTGAGTTCTTCAATTCACCAATAGGTATGCATGTGAATCAAAAAATTCTGAATTATAAATTTATATTTCTTCATCTTTTTACCCAGGATGTATGTCGGAAGAAGCACCCATAAAAACGTAAGAAGAGTGCGCTTATCTCATACAAGAAAAACTTCTCGAGAAGATACAAACAGGGATTTGATGACCTATATGCTATTGCAATCAGATCCCGTGCTATCATCAAAGAGGAACATAAAAAAAAAACATTTGATTTGGCCGGTATTGAAAAATATATTCACAGGGAAAATATTGTTTTTGAAAATGACATATTTGAACAGGATGAGTTAGGTTCTTCGTTGAGCGAAAATTAGGATGGCTCCTGCAGTGATGACGCTTAGTTTTAACCAAAGAAATAGCTATATTAATAAAACAAATAAGTTTTTGTTCATACTTTACTTGATTGATAATGACGAAGTGTACATTTTGAGATTTTGCCAATGAAATAAAACAAATTTCCTGTATTACGTTCTATAGTATTATTAACAATAAAGTATTAATGTAAGAGAAATATTGCACCTTTTGTATGGGAGGTACTAGAATTCGTTATCCGATTTATTTTAAATTAGGCGTACAATTTTTTGGATTGGAAAGCTTATGCTTTCTGAATTTTAGTTATAATCGGTTAATCGCATAGGGTGTCGCAATAGTTCAATTTTTGTTGCTAAAAATAGTTTTGGTTTGTATGGGCGGTAGGCGATGGGCGTGGTCAATGTTGATGAAATGCTATTTTTTAATAAGAGGGCATATAGATATGTTCTTCACGCAATTTTCATGAAATTTTACGCAATAGTTAAATTTGTATAGCCAAAAATAATTTCGGTTTGTATGGGCGGTAGGCGATGGGCGTGGTCAATTTTGTCCATGCTTTGAAATTTTCTTAATTCAGTTATATTAGGGACTCGCGCCAAATTTTATTACCCTAGGACGACTTCTTCTATTTTTGTCCCATCGATGTACTGGGACAAAGCACTGTGCGTCGGTCCGATACATCGAATTACCGACACTATGACCAGATTCCACTACAAAAATATCTTGGAAACTACGATGTTGAGCTATGCTGTAGAAAATATGCCTCTTAGATGGACATTCCAAAGAGTCAACAAAATATTTGAAAATAAAGGTGGATCTGCCGGCTTTAACGAAACTCGGCCAATTTAGCACAAAAAAACTTGATTTTTACATTTTTTGCTCATTTTAACTGAATGTAGTTATTATTTTGTTAAATGTTTCTTACTTTTTGAAAAATACTGAAATTAATTTTTGTTTTTTGTTATTGTTTTGGTATTTATTTTATCTCTAATGTTATAACAAAATAAATTAGTATTTGTTTTTTCTTTTAATTTAAACAAAATTTTCGTCTACGAGCCTTTAAAAAAATATATATAGGGTGTACTTATTGTTTTGACCATAGGTGTAGTTATTACAAGTAGAATAATAAATATAGGGTCCATATAAAATATGTTAAAACCCGTTTTTCTTAAATCGTGTCAGGCTGAAAGTAGCGTTTTTTTTTTAAATACGGTGTCTGCAGCTGGAAATGAGTATTTCCAAAATACTGGAGTCGCCAAAAGAGTCGGAATTAACTCCCAATGCCGGACACGAATGTAATCTATAGAGAACACACAATGTGTGATCACTGCAAGACCTGTTCTAGGGAATCTTTATGCAAATGAATAAAATGCAAAAGGTTTGGCAAATAACTGATAAAACTTATCACAAAAGATATTTATAAAAGCACAAAACAAAACAGAAACAAAATGCCATTTTCGAGAAGTGCCTGTTACTACCCCACGATAGTGTTATCCAAATTTTTAAGCTATTATTAATATCTCTAAAAAGAAAAAGCAAACAAAATAGAAACCTACTATAACATTTAAGTGTTTGAGGGGAGAAAATGAAGTTTTGGCTAAAACAGAAAATGTTCATACATACATACTCGTATATGCATGCACAACATAAGCACCGCCTACTACACACACGCATACACACTTTTAAACATTTTCAAAAACACTTTTACACAAACACTATATGTGTATAGAGAAAGTAAATGCAGACTACGAACCTACATTATATACAGTTTTGAGCGTGAGAAGACCCCGTCAAGGACCTGTGGTATCCTTCTTAGCTTTGGTGTAGGTGTTAAATCCAACAATAATAACAACGACGACGACCAGAAGAAAAAGTGCCAACAACACACAAGATGAAGAACATATGAAAGCAGCCAACGTTCATACATATATACATATGTATGTGTAGTTGCCTGTGTATACAATACCCATATGCAATGCAATCGACAAATAAGCTTTAAGTATTAATGACGTCACAGATGGCAACAACAACAACAAACAGAAAAAGCAACAACGACAACGACGACAGTACCCCATCATCAATAATTCTCAATTGCCACCCACTTAGGTAGAAACAACTACAACAGTCGGACTGGTGAGTGAAGTGATTCCTGCTCATTTCTCCTTAGCAAACCCTCTTACAATTCCTTCGCTATTCTGGCAGCAAACCCTGAACCTTAGACAACAACCACACGTGAAAGCTTTTATTGCACTGCTTCGGCTTTACTCAATGAAACCACACGCATACACAAACACCCCCTTTCACACACGACCAAGCCAAGCAACAGGATGTTATACGAATGCCGATGCAGACGAGCAAACGCGATTGCTTACGAAGTACCGAAGTAACAACTAAAGTAGAGCTATATAAAAGTACAGCGAATGGCGTCGAACGAACATTCGTTGCTAACGCGTTGTCGCTAACGTTTGGTAACAAATCCAATTGGAACGCCTTAAGAAAATTGTCTAAAGGAAAATTCAAATATCGCTTCAGTGGTTTTGTGCTCCCTCTCTCTCATAGCAGAATACAATAGACAAGTGTAACGTTTTTTTGAAAACCAAATTTTATTTTGGCTAAAAGTGTACAAAAACTACCAAATATTTTGAAACATAAAAGAATTGTTGAGCACAAATTTGCAGAAATAAATAGATTTTGAAAATTATAAAGTCTATAGAAAAGTGAAAACATTTAGAAGAAAAAAGAAAAACAGATTCTCTTTGGAAGACATTGTGAAGAGTTTTTAAACGGCGAAAAACTAAAGCAAATCAGAAAGCGGTAAGTGAGTGTTG
Source organism: Philornis downsi (assembly GCA_019455685.1). Taxonomy (NCBI): domain Eukaryota; kingdom Metazoa; phylum Arthropoda; class Insecta; order Diptera; family Muscidae; genus Philornis; species Philornis downsi. The sequence goes on along the minus strand of JAHXMU010000385.1, from coordinate 312,963 downwards.
AGGATTTAGAGAAAAAAAAAACCGAAATGAATTACAATTTCCGAATGGACAAACAATAATAAAATACCTAAATGTGATATTTTATAATTAACTAGCTGACCCGGCAAACGTTGTTTTGCCTTCAAAATGTTAATGTGGTAAAAAAATTAATTGCAAAAATCTCATCTCCAACGCCATCTATCACTTCAAATAAAACCTTTTAAACCTTCCCGAATACTCTACCGATAATTTAAGACCAAAATGAGCCAAATCGGTCCAACCGTTCTCGAGCTTTAGCGAGACTAACGCACAGCAATTGATTTTTATATATATTAATATTCAAATTTATTCAAAATATCAGACCGTCCCCATTTAAAATACTAAAGGAATTGACTTCATATTAAAATGTAATGAAACAATTGCGGTTTGAATACTCACATTTAAGAAAATATTTTCAAATAGCGCCTTAAAGCAGGCAGTATTATTCTTCTAAAGCTAAAATATACATATTTACCTCCAAAACGTTTTGCAAATTTTCAAAAAAAAATTTTCAATCTAACACAAATGCAAATTCAAATATAAATACAATTTTATGCAAGTTTAAAACTGGGCAACTGGTCAAAAGAGGAGTCTAAATAATTCAAAGATTTCACATAAAATTTGGTTATAAAATTCTAGAACTTTCTGCAAACTATTTTCAAATATATGTGAAATCAATGACCTCATATACTTTGAACAATTGAAATACTTGCTGGAAAAGAATGGAAGCCAATTTGTATCATGGAGTATGGTTCAATTTCTCTCAAGCCTAAAAGTAGGCAATTGGTTAGAACAACTCTCACAGTAGAGTAAACAATTCAAAGATTTGATGAACAAATTTGCCATAAATTGCACAATTTGCAGTAAATTATTCCTAAAATGTATGCTAACTTTTAAATCAATGACTCAATAAAATATTTTCAACAATCGGAATATTTGCTGGAAAAGAATAGAAGCCAATTTGTATCATGGAATATGGCTCGATTTTTGTTAAGCTTAAAACTATGCAATCGATTGCAACAACCCTCAGGGTAGTCTAGATAAATGAAAGATTTGTCGAAAAGTTGTAGAACTTTCTATAAATTATTCTTAAAATCAGAAACATCAGAGACAAAGAGACAAAGAGACATATTGAAATAATTTACAATATTTAGATTCTTATTATGTAGGTATATTGGAACTTTATTACTCTGAAACCATTTGAAAATCTATCAAAACTACAGAGAAAATTGTTTGGAATTATTAAGCAATTATTTATTTTTATGACTTTATAAAGTATTTTCAACATCGAAATGTTTGCCGGAAAAGATGAGAGGTTAATTAATATCATGTAATTTAGTCCAAACAACTCTTAGCGTAGTTTGAATAATTAAAAAATTTGACGACAAAATTTGGTAACAATATTGCAGGACATTTTGTAAATTCTTAAAAGTTTATCAACTTTTAAATCTTTTAAACAATGGAAATACTTGCCGGAAAGGAATAGAGGTCAATTTATAGAAAGCTTAAAATTAGACAGTTGGCCAAAATCAGCTCTAAAAGTAGTGTGAATAAATCAAAAGTTTCGTGAAAAAACGGATATGGAATATGGGCCAATTTTTGTCAATCAGTACACTCGCATTAAAACTTCTTTCTGCACAATTTTTACTGATGAGTAAGGCGATTTGAAACCCTTACAAGTAATCACAAATTTTCAAACGACGCCTAAAACTGGATAGTATATTTTTCGAAGATTAGTTTAAAATAACCAATATATTTCACACATGTTTTATTTAATTTTGAATCTGAAGCAGTACTAAGCTCTGTAAATACTGTCCTGTTAAACTATAAAATAGTAAAAATAGACAAAATTTACAAATTTACGTAAAATGTAATTCAAACTTAAAAGCGGGCAATTGGTTTAAAGGATCCTCAATGTAGTCTGATTAATTTAAAAGTTCAAAGAAAATATATAGTTATAAAATAGTAGAAATTTCTATTATTTTGAAAATATTTGCAAATATCAATATATTTCTATAATTGCTTCCATATGTAAGTAAACATTTAATTCATAACTAAAAGAAGGTAACTGTTCAAAAGATCTCTTACGGTAGACTGATTAATTCAAAGTTGCAAAATTTTCTGTTAACTCCTATTAAACATATTTCAATTTTTGATAAACGACTTCATTAAGTTTTTCGAATAATTGAAATACTTATCGGAAAGGAATACGAATCAATTTTTGTCATGAAATATAGTTCAATTTATGTCAAATGGAACTGATATTTTTACAAGAAGGTCCACATTTTTAAATAGCACCTATTGGAAGTTTAGTTTAGAATAACAGACAAGTTTTCCAAATTTCGTTTCGTAATACAAAAATTAGCACAAATATTACCTTGTTTAACAAAAGATTGGTATCGTAAAATGCTCCCAAATATAAGTAAAAATTTATGCAAGTCTAAAAGTTGGCAACTGGTTATAGGAACTCAAGGTTTGACGAAAAAAACATGAAAAACCTTTTTTTTATATTTCTATCTTTTTCAAATGCAAAGCCAAACTATAAAGCCTAAAAGTAGGCAATTTTTAATAATTAACGTCTTCTCAAAGCATTACAACTTATAAATCAAAGACTCCATAAATTCTTTTAAACAATGGAAATACTTGCCGGAAAGGAACAGAGGTCAATTTGTAGAATGGAATATGGATTAATTTATAGAAAGCTTAAAATTATACTGTTGGCCACTCAAATTAGTGTGAATAAATCAAAAGTTTCGTGAAAACAATGGAAAAACTTCCTTAACAATCTTGAAAGCCAAAAGTCGTATAAGTTTTGAGTGTTTCCCAGTTGCAAATTTCGCATAACAAATGACTTGTTGTTGTTGCTAAAGGAAGGATCTGTTAATGACTCCTTACTATATCTTGAATAGGTGAACAATTTTAAGAAAAATGTAAAAAAATGAATATTGACTACTTTTTTACACTGTCAGCTAAAAATATTTACAAATTTCGTTATAAATAGGCAACTGGTTTGTAGTCTAAATAATTTAATGATTTGACGAAAAAATTTGATTATAAAATAGCTGAATTTTCTTTAAAAGTACGCCACCTATTGAATAAATCAAATATAATTGTACGAAATATAAGGGTTATATTAAACAATTTGAGAGCAGTTTTTGCTTTTTGGTTCCAAAAAAATTATGTTACTACTTCGATTTTCCCGTAGAATTGTCCTTTCAAATAAAGCTTGTTCTGGAGATTAGAAATTAGAAATAAAAAATAGAAAATAAGTGTAAAATAATTGAATTTTCTTTAAATATATGCCACCTATTAAATAAATCAGACATAATTGTACAAAATATAAAGGTTATATTAAACAATTTGAAAAAAGTTGGCCGGAAGGCTTTAAATTACAAGCCAGAAATAAATAAAATAAATAAATAAAAGTTATGGTTTTGATTCCAAAAAAATATGTTACTACTTCGATTTTCCCGTAGATTTGTTTTTCCAAATAACAAGCTTTATTTGATTAGATTAGATTGATTAGAGATTACAAATTAGAAATACAAAATAGAAAATAAATGTGAACATTGTTGCGAATATCGATATACTCGTATTTGTATTTCTATGAAGGGTAAAACGTGGTTAAATTTTTAACCCACCAATAACTGTATTGACCGATTAATTGAAATTATTGATGAAAACCGTTCTACAAAAATTCTGCAAATTACTCTTAAAATTATGTCGACTATTTAATTACGCCTTAAATTATGCTATTTTTCAATCTGTTAACGAATCTATAAAGTATTTTGAATATCCGGAAGATTTGCAACAATATGGAAATTTAAACAATATTTTTTTAGAGAATATTTTAATTTAATTTTGATCTGAACTCTCTGTCAATGGCTTTAACATTTACATCAACTTATAAATGGTGCCTAAAAGTAGATACCATTTTTGGAACTGTAGAGATCTCTATAAGATGTTCTGAATGATCGACAAGTTTGATGCAACAGGAAAATACACAAAAAGTTTAAGAAAAAACCTCAACACACTTTTCAATTCAATTTTAATTTTAATTATCTGTACATTCATTTTTAAAAAAATGTAAATTTTTAAATAGCTCCTAAATGTAGGTAATTTTTAAATCTTCCATTGAGTTCATAAGGAATTTTGGATAAGCAATGAACCCAATTACACAACTTAAGAAAAACCATTATAAAAATTTTATTATTTCGTTTTAATTTTAATTGTGTTTTTGCATCTAAATGTAAAATACTTGTACATCAGTTTAAATAACTCCTTAAGAAAGTACAGATAATGGAATGACACTTTTTATCATCTATTTGTACTAAGTTATTATTATTATAATAAGTATTTGTCAATATAATATATGAAGTAATTTGAATATAAATTGACGAAGGAAAATCACAAGAATGGACGTACCTCTGCATATCATGACGTATACTCATGTATATGAAAATGTGCATTGCATTTATGGTACTAAAGCTGTTGACTCCCTTCAATAATTGTTTGCATAATATACTGAAACATGTCTAATGTTAAATTATACCGAAAGTATGCAACATTCCGGGTAGAATTTATGTGCCATTACCATATCTTACAATAATTTCAATTTGGTTGTTCCGAAAGTATGCAACATTCTGTGGGGGTTATTGCTGACATACTTTTAATGCTAGTATCATATAAAGTATGCAACATTCTGGGATAGAATTCGTGTCCCATCATATCATATCTCCCATTAATTTCAATTTAATTGTGTTGAGAGTCAGCAGCATTTCGTGAAGGGATATTGACTAAACAATATTGCTAAAGTGCTAAAGATATTGTTAAGTTATATTGAAAGAATGCAACATTCCATTGCTATCATTTCTTATAATAATTTGCCTTGAGCATATGTTGTTCTTGCTATTCTTTCGCCTGATAAAAAATGGAAGAGTCTTCAGTAATAGTTGAAAACTTATTCGAAGTAATAAAAAAAATTGAATTTGTTCAATAAACGCAAAATTTCTCATCCAATAAATATCAATTCCACTACTCACTACAAATCTTTAACTTTTCTATAAGGTGTGGTGGCAACACTCTGATGCCTAAAAATATGCAAGAATATTAACACATATATAGAAATAACGCTTAAGGCATATTAAAATATTTTCCCAATTTAAACATAAGATGTCTGCAACAAGTATACGAAATGCGTAAAGCACAAAGTAAAGTAAGCTATGAAACGGTTGCTGTATTGGCCCCATAAAGTATGCTATGCATATTTTGGCAGATGTTGCATACAGTGATATGCCATATACTTTTATGGCTTTCTACATATAAGCTATGCCTCATAATTTATTTTAACAAATGTTTCAGTTTCAAATTAAACAAATTGCCTCTTACAATTTATTCAATTACATTTCAATAAATGTAAGCAATTATTTGAATACAAATTGAGTAGACAGATAACATGTTGATGTATTTATGCCACCTTAACATGGAAGTAGATAGCATTGTACATGAGATATTGAAAGGCGATGCAATTTTCCCATTAGGTGTACGAGTATGTAAAATGCGTATCCAGCGATATTGTGTCTTTATAATTTTACACATTATATGATGATATGTGGGTATCGCCCACCTATCCGCTGCTTTCATCATATTTTTGTTGATGACAATTGCTAATAGGCTCTAAGAACATTAATATGCAGAGAAACAATGAATTATCCTTGAAATAATGAAAATTACTTTTTATAATTATCTTTATATGCTCCCAAAAACGGGCAACGGCAATTACTGGGAAATGTCAAATGAATGGAAAAATTAAACCAATTTAAAAGCATATATATCTCATTGTCTAATGTGTTTCATATGAAATAAAAGATTTCTTTTAAATTTTTGTTTAATTTCTGCATTCTGTTGATATTTCTTAAGAATTTATGTTAAAACTTGTAATCCACTGTTTAGATGCTCCTAAAAATATGCAGTATCAGGTACTGGGAAATGCTCAATGAATGGAGGAATTAAATAAATTTAAAGGAGGTGTATTAAATAATTTCGTTTATTATATTTCATATGATTTAATAGGCTATATTTAAATTTATTTAGTTCCTCCAAGCATTTGATGTTGCCTGTAAATTTATATCTATATTTTGAATCAAGTAAGAAAAACATCTATGAATTTATTACTATAATTTAATTCTAAAAAATTTTTCGTTTAAAATTCTGCAAAACGAATTTCTACTATTTTGAGGACTGAGGACACATTACAGTACACTGAGAACTAGGAATTACCAATAAAGTGATTGCCTAAAGCAGAGGAAGTTGATACACTGTATTATAGTGCCCCGACTAGTAAGAAGCCAAAAAGGTGTAAATGATTACCCATTTACTTTAAAACGGTTTCGTATTTTTTCATCGACTAAACTATTTTTCAAAACAACTCCAAAAATATGGCTCATCTCAAATAAAATACTTTTCATTACATTCTATTTGTACTGCAATAAACACTTACTTTCTTACTTAGTTGTTGACTAGAATAGACAATCTTATCTATTGCCAAATGTTCAAAATACACCCCAGTGCTTTGGTTTCCTTCGCTTTTTCTTCCGTTCGTCACAGCAGGTTTGACAGTACTCCAGAAGTATCGTCTTTTTGACGGAATTTGCTAATAAAGTTCTTTGTCTATGCGCAGAATGCGATCTAGCCAACAAAATCGAAGTATTTTGATGTGTTTGACGACTTCGATGTGAGTATGTAGCTCATACAGCTTACGGTTCATACGACAGCGATACTCTCCGGTAATGATGAGGGGACTGTATATTTTCAGGAGCATTTTTCTCTTGAAGACAGTTAGATTTTCTATCATCGATAGAGATCTTTGCCATTGCATTGCTTGTGAAGCCCTTAGTATTATCTGTTGGCAAATACTACTTTTCTTCTTATTCTGAAGTCATCACCAATAGTTTTATTAGCGGTCTAGGATTCTGCGCTGTACAGCTGGACTAGTGCCTGATTCTGTTAGATTTTCTATCATCGATAGAGGTCTTTGCCATTGCATTTCTAGTGAAGCCCTTAGTATTATCTATTGGCAAACAATGCTCTTCTTCTTATTTCGAAGCTATCACCAATAGTTTTATTAACGGCCTAGGATTCTGCGCTGTACAGCTGGACTAGTGCCTGATACAGTTAGATTTTCTATCATCGATAGAGGTCTTTACCATTGCATTGCTTGTGAAGCCGTTAGCATTATCTATTGGCAAACAATACTCTTCTTCTTATTTTCGAACTATCACCAATAGTTTAATTAACGGCTTAGGATTCTACCCTATACAGCTGGACTAGTGCCTGATTCAGTTAGATTTTCTATCATCGATATAGGTCTTTACCATTACATCGCTGGTGAAGCCCTTAGTATTATCTATTGACAAACAACACTACAACACTCCACCATTCCAAAGTCTCCAACGAATAGAATCTCTCCTCATCAAATAACATGATTTTGTTCGAGTTTAGCTGATTTTTGCTGACCCTATACCAATTTTTGAGGAGGCTGCAGTACCATCTTGCAGTTTTCTACCAACACTGATAATGTCATTAGCATGTGCAAGTAGCCTTTGTTTTTTTTTTTTTTTTTTGAAGACGTTTTTACTGCAGGTTTCCTCATAATCATCTCCAAAGGTATGCTGAAAAGGTCGTAAGATAGGCTGCTGCCATTTGTATACCCTCGTTTGCTCCTTTTAACTGACAACCTACCATTATGAATAATCTTTGCGGGAATATCAATCTCGGCAATGGCTTTTTATAGTTTATTTCCTCAGACTACTGAAGTCAGCTTTATATTGTCGACAAAAAAATGGTTTGTTTCGTTATATTTCTCTTAGAACTTCTCCAGGATTTGAGGTGGCGTAAACATCTTGTCAATTATTGATTTACCAGTTCTAAAGCCGCACTGGTATGGTCCAATCGAGTCAGATAGAAAAGACCTTAATTTTTCAAATATCACACCTGACAGAACCTTGTAAGCTGTCGGTAAAACCCTTAGTAGTTGTTAAACATATTAGCATCATCTTTTTTAAAAACAGAATATAATACATTTAGATTCCAGTCATTGGACATGGATTCATTGAAATACATCATGTTTAGGAGCTGATGTATGCTGATTATCAGTTCATCATCACCCATTTTAGACAGCGAACGCCTGCTGCTTTATAGCCTTCAAACTGCAATATTAGAGCTCTGATCTTGTTTAGGCTCAATGTTCAGCAATCTATGCTATTGTCAATATCGGGCGTGAGTTTTTCTCTTGTATTGGTATCTGGAATTAGCAACTTATAGAAACATTCCTAAACTGCTGCTCGATCTGCGTATCTGTGGAAAGATTTCCATTGTTAACCTTATAGGAAGAGAGCCTTTTTCATAACCTCTTTGCCTTTTGATAGATTTTTCCCATTTTAGCTCTATATCTTTGTACCCACTCTATCCCTAACCGTGTCTATCGCTAAAAAACAGCCAGTCGGCTTTTTCTTCTCTTTATACTATTCCTTTGCTGCACGCTTTGCAGTTGACTGTAGCATTGCCATGTAGGCATCATCCTTTTCTTTAAGATTTCCACCGTTAAGATAGATTTTTTGAATTTCAGCTATATTTTTGTACCCCTTTAAGTCCTCGTTTCTTTCGCTAAAAAACAGTTAGTCGGCTTTTTATTCTCTTTATGATATTCCTTTGTTGCACGCTTTACAATTGGCTGTAGCGTTGCCATGTATGCATCATTGTTTTCTTTAAGCGCAGTGCGATCTTCTTCGTCGCACGAGAGGTTGTCAGAGTGCGGGTTTTCACATCAAAATAAAGCTTTTTCTTGCAGTTGCCATTGATAGTGTAAGTAACAAGATTAAGAACGTTTTTAAATAGTGATCGAAAGCTGTGATTATTTTGCTCTCGTGCGTAGCTTAGCTACAATCAAATGGTGATCTGCATTTCCATGACTTTAGAAATATAACTTCCATATATTATCATCAGGTCAGTCTGGTTTTTGCGTTGTACTTAAGAGATAGCCAAGTTGGCTTGTGGGAATCTAGTTTTCCACACAATAATGTACTGCGTCAAAATAAATCAATCTAAATCCATTTTTGGATTCGCTGCTATGTGCACTGCATTAAATTCTACCAGAGGAATTTCATTGTTGTAGCTATGACAGGGGTCTCACGCTTCCTCTTTTGGTGTAGGTACCGATGGGCACAGAAAGCGTTTTCAAATATAATTAGAAACTTTTTGGAAGCAAAACTTATACAAATCTATACCTTTTAAGATTTTTTAATTAATACGAATTTCTCATCCATAAACTCAAAATTTCATCCCACAAGATATTAACTTCTTCATATCGTGCGGTAACTATATGTCGCCTAAAAGTATGCAAAACACATATGTTTAAACATTCCTTAAGGTAAATTAAAATATTTTCTTAATTTAAATGTAAAATATTTGCAGCAAGTGTAAGAATATTTTATTCTACATGTAAATGGCACAAAGTAAAGTGTGCTATGATATGAATGTCTTAGAGACTCCATAAGTACACTGAATTCGATTCTCCTAGAACAACTTTACTGTCGTAGGCTTCTGTCGTAATGGCTTCTTTTAGTCGCTGATAAAAATGATCTTTAATCTCCCCGCTTTTAACTTTCATCTGCAAATTATGGTACTAATTAGCGTTGTAACAGTAATACTTTGCCTTGATGCGGATTCAGCCCGTACTATCCTTTAAAACATAAAAAACCCAGGAAAGGTGTCTAAATCTTTTACCTATTACACATCTACGAATATGAATCCATGCCTTTCTGCATTACATCTGCAATATATCTGTGCTTACAAAGAAAAACGACTTAACTCGGAATTTATTGTTGTGAGATATTAAGCGTTTAAAAAAAACGCTATTATGGGAATATGTTGTAACTTTCGAAATATAAGGAAATTCGAAACCAAGCTTAGACAACAATATGTGTTTTAAGGACTTAAAGGACAAAACCAAATTACATGTTCTTATTTATAGCAATATTTCGAGATATTATGTAATTTTTCAAAAATCGCTGTTTTCTGAAATTGCTATAACTTTTAAATTATGTCGAATTTTGAAATGGGGGTTGGTCGTAAAAATGCGTCAGAATAAGTACAATAATAGCAATAAATAAGTTCGACTTTGTCGTATTTCCACTTTAATAGTTTTTTTCTTGTGGCCACAGATTTATGTCACAGCTTCCGTTTCGAGTGTGCATCTCGAGAATGGCGTTGATGTCAGTTAAATGTTTGTCAAGGACAATCGTTAATCGGATGGAGGCATCTTCTTTGCAAAAAGTTCCAACATTTTAGTTGCTCATTCGTGTCGAGTGTGCGTCTCGGAAATGGCGATGATGCCAGTTCAAAGTTTGTCAAGGACCACTGTTAATCGGATTGATACACCCACTCTTCAAAAAGATCCAACATTTTAGGTGCTTCTCCTTAAATCGTGTTCCTTACAAGTTTTGCAGCGGTTGTTGACATTTGGATTTGAATTTGAGGATGCCGTTTCTTAATTCTTTTTCTTTTTCTTTTATAACAATTTTTATTTAAGATGAGCGGCTTATTAAGTCACCGCATAGGATTCCACAGTAAAAGCTGCTAAAGATTTTAACAACAGATGTTACCTATTTACCTAAGATGCATCCGCCTTGGCATTTAGAGACCGTCACCGAAAAGAAATCAAATACGAAAATAGTTTTCAGTAGTTTCAGTCTCTGGAATCTAAATCAGAATTACACAACATTTTTATTCTGATTAAATTTTGTTTCTATTTCATACATCATGAACGATTCGTTCGTGTACCGTTCTGAACATTTTATGGAAACGGGCTATAAATCGTGTTGGAATGCTCTGTTTTATAAAAGCATACGTTAATGATTAACAATTTCTTGAGATGAATCATTTGCTGTAATGAATTGCTTATTGGAGAAAGCCTCAGGAGAAACAGCGTAACTTATTATCATATGGTTTAAATTAAAGAGTTATCCCTTAATATTAACAAAAGCAGCGCCTTATTTATATTAATCAGTTAATGTTAAGACAAAACGTCATAGCCTTAAGTGTTTTCCTATATTAACTATAATAAAAGAACCACAAAGTTGTTGAAAAAGGAATCATTAAAAATAAACTTTAAATTTTACAACAAATATAAATATTAAATCGGAGCAACAGGTCTAAGTAAAAGTAAAGGACCGCACATGAAGTAAATTCTAAACTAAATTTAAATATTAAATCGGAGCAACAGGTCTAAATAAATGAAAACGAGCACACATGAAGTAAAATATGCAGTTCTTTTCGACTCCTTGATGTATGCCATGCTTGTTTATAATATAACGAAAGATGCTTGGCATATGTTGCATACATTTGTATGATAGATAATTCTATGAATTTGTATAAGCAATGTGCCTTAATGTATGCTACAACCAAAAAATTTTTTCATTTTAAATGAAACAATTTATGTCATATAATATATTAAGTTATATTTGAAGAGATGTCAAGCAATCATAGGCAGACAATTTGATAAGGAAATTCTAAGCAACACTGTGCTTGATAGCATATCTAGCAACGCCATCAGATGTTACGACAGTATTTATAATGTCACGACTACAATTGAATATTGCCTTGTGCATTCGTAATATATTTGCAAAATATAATTGCTAAAAATGTCTAAGGACTTTAAAGAATTACTTCATATCCTTGAAATTTTTCGTTTTTATTTTTTAAATTGCTAAAGATATATAAAATATTCTTAAAGGATTGAACATTCAATACTTGAAATTACGAATATTGGGAAAAATAGTCAATAGACTAAGTTTGAAAAATTGAAAATTGATGGAGGCTATAAATAGCTTTTATAGACGACTTTTGATGGGCATAAAACCAGGTGAAGTACATCTAAGGCAAATTTTAAAATAACTCCTAAAAGTAGGCAACAATTCTATAATATTATAATCACAAAACATATCGTTCAAGACTATCGGCAGCTATTAGAGAAATGAGTTATTGCATATTAATATATATTAATAGATGGACAAATTTATGGGAGTACAAATAAATCTTCGCAATTTTCTCCAAAAATTGGCCCTTTTTTGGGGGAAACGGCATATTATGGGTTATTAGACATATAATTCACTACTAGGCACTACTTTTTCCCATATTTGTGGCAGTATACAAATGCAGAGTCGACAGAAAGCTGCATATTTTAAAGCTATCCAGGAATCAATGCAATTTTTGGTTTCTTCATATGATGTGAAACTCTGCTAGACAGGGTTTCCGCGCAAGTGGAAGGGTAATGGCTGGTGAATACGTAGTAGTAGTAGTAGTAGTAGTTTTTCCCAATTAAGGGGTTTAAAGTATATTGTGAATTACGCCGCAGCTTGTGGAAAAAGCTTATGTATACAAAACATAAGTTTTCAATTTGGACAACATGGGTACACCGAATTTTAAAAAATATTTTATTCCTAAATCGGTAGTATTTTGACTGACGTTTGTCCTAAATTTCTCTTCATGAATGCGCTATGCCTGACTTTGTACGACGTAAAAGTGATTTGGGGATTTTTATAATACAATAGAATCCGATTTTAGTGAGTATAGAAATTGTATAAGATTTCATTTACGAGACGGAATTCCTTCTGAAAAAAAAACATTTAGGATATTGCAGAAGGCTTACGGTGGACACACAATGTTGGAAGGAAGTGTTTGTACTCGTAAGTGATATAAACAGTTCAAAGAAAGCCAAGAACGAGTTGAAGACGAAGAGAGAGAAAGAGTTCCAGACGTTCATAAATTTCTACCAATAAAAGTCACGAACAAGAATTAAGATTTGGTGCTTAAAAATTATCAATTAAAAATTAGGAACCTTGGTGGTTATGCTGGCAATTCAAACGGATCAGCAATTTTGATGTTGTGGGGTCCGATGGCTTCAAGTTTAAACTTTTCAAATTTCCATTTTTCAGTTTTCCATTTTTCAATTTTCAAGTTTTCAATTTTCAATTCAATTTTTTTTTCGAAAAATACTGATATTTTAAAGCCCGTGAAGAGATGATTTCTGGCTACTGGCATGTCATAAAACGCATTATAATAAGCCTTGAGTTTATGCTTATAATTTGGAAATAACCGACCAAACAAGCGAAAGTTGCGCCAAAGATGAAGCAAGACCGAAAACGCCAAAGTAGCGCAAAAATTAAGGTTATGTTGTCAGATATCAATTTCCTGAAAACGGCGTTTAAGATTTTTAGGAAAATTTTCTAGTAGAAACTCTTATTCTCGAGTTACTGACTGACAGATCTATTTCAAATTTATGTACTTGAAAAATGCTAATACATTTTCCGACTTACGTAATCTACGTCTATGCGACTGTTTAAACTGAAAGTTAAATAGTGAGATATAATAAATATAAATCTATTATTTTGCCAATAGATGGTTTTCTTAATCTATATCTTGTATTGTATAGGTGCGTTCGGATTACCTTAGATAGCATTATAAAGATAAGATTTTGAATTCAAAATAATACACAGTCAGTTTTGTGACTGCTTGACTGAGTATTGCTTGAGCTCTGATCGAAAATGGACACCAGAATAGGCGACTGAAAATGTGAATTGTATTTATGATCCTAATTCTGTAATGGCCGATCAATTTGGTTTCGCCGATTTCGTTGAGATAATTTTGATGTCAAAAAAGCAGCACGTTCTGAAAGGCAGATTGACAAAAATGTCGATAAAATTATGGAAATCGACAAGTCTGACCGACCTATATCAATGTAAGCTCTATTTTGTTCACAAAAGTGTTTGGAACCAGTGGATACAAAAAGAAGCTCGATGTATGGGTGCCACACGATTTAACGCTACAAAAATCACTTGTGTGTTTTATGTGTTTGGTGGGTAATCATCTACTATGAGCTTCTCCCTGACGGCCAAACTCTTTATTCGGATCTATGATGCCAATAATTGTATCATCTGAAGAAAGCAATAGAGCAGAAGCGGCATAGACCCATAGTGTCCAATCATATTCAAGCATTGATTGTGATTCGCCAGAAGTTCCAGGACAACAATTTATCAAACACTTAACCTGAATCGGTTCACTTTGACCATGCTAAATAAACCGTTGAATGCTATGCAAAAATAATGAATTTCTTATAACTACAACTTATAATCTGAACGAGGAATAAACATTTTGAATGTTTTCTTTAATAAGCAGCTAAATGTCATGTTTTCTAGAAATTCTCTCAACAAACTTTTTATCTCTCTGTAACACAGTGTTGAACTTGTTAAGTACTCGTACATATTTGACTTAAGGTTTCAACTTTGCCTATTGTGTACTTCGATATATATACTGTTATTAGGCATATATACTATTATAATATATATACTATTATAATATACTTATTATTAGCTCAATTACTGTTCGATAGATGTCGCTGTTGTAACTTGTACAGGGTGGGCCATAAGGGTGTTGGCGGTTTAAATATTCAATTAAAAAAAAACTACGAAATATAAAAAAAAAATAAATAAAAAAATATATTTGTATTTTTAAAAAGTAGAAGCATGGGAATTTTTAAGACTTAAAAATAATGTTGTCCAAATGGCTTCCCTCGGCTGCTTGGCAGTATTGGAATCGAAGTCGCAAATTTTGGAAAACTCGTTGAAAAGTTGTTCTCGGTATTTTGTTACTTTTCTGAATAATGTTCCTCTTCAACTGCTCTAAATTGGTCGGATTATTCTCCTAGACTACCGATTTGAGGTAGCCCCATAGAAAATTATCGCGTGGAGAGAGATCGGGGCTACGTGGGGGCCATTTAATATCCCCCCTTTTCGAAATGAGTTTTCCAGGAAAAACATTTTTCAGCAGCTCTATGGATACCCTAGCCGTATGACATGTGGCCCCATCCTGTTGAAACCACATTCTCGAGGTATTGTCTTGAAGTTCTTGCAAAGCTGGCACCAAAAAGTCTGCGAGCATGTTGCAATAATTGTTCGCTCTAACCGTCATCGCATGCCCTCT
>JAHXMU010000385.1:218445-277909 GCA_019455685.1 Philornis downsi | reverse complement strand
AGAGGGCATGCGATGACGGTTAGAGCGAACAATTATTGCAACATGCTAGCAGACTTTTTGGTGCCAGCTTTGCAAGAACTTCAAGGCAATACCTCGAGGATGTGGTTTCAACAGGATGGGGCCACATGTCATACGGCTAGGGTATCCATAGAGCTGCTGAAAAATGTTTTTCCTGGAAAACTCATTTCGAAATGGGGGGATATTGAATGGCTACGTGGGTAGCCCCGATCTATCTCCATGCGATTATTTTCTATGGGGCTACCTCAAGTCGGTAGTCGGTAGAGAATAATCCGACCAATTTAGAGCAGTTGAAGAGGACCATTATTCAGGAAAGTAACAAAATACCGAGAACAACTTTTCAACGAGTTTTCCAAAATTTACGACTTCGGTTCCAAGAGTGTCAAGCAGCCGAGGGAAACCATTTGGACAACATTATTTTTAAGTCTTAAAAATTCCCATGGTTCTACTTTTAAAAATACAAATATATTTTTTTTATGTTTTGTATTTTTTTTTTTTAATTGAATATTTAAACCGCCAACACCCTTATGGCCCACCCTGTATTTAAATGCTGCACCATCTTTGTCCAGAGCCTTGACAAAGTTCTTAAAAAGCCCCCAATTTTATGTACAGCGGCGGAAGAAGATCATCATTTGGATCAATTAATGGTTTATTTGAAATGTTTTGTTTTCCTGACGAATACTCAGTTCTTTTTGGCCACTTTGTTCTGACGTAATGGTGATATATAGCGCGACTTTCCCATAGACAAAGGAAGTAACAATATTTTGTGGAACTTTCTGCATACTTGCTAGTGAAAGATGTTTCGGACTCACTGCTCGTAGCACTGGGAATGACTGGTAATGGATCATTTGGTGGACGTTGAACTGGTTTGAAAAACGATGGGACATTCGCGTAAGTAATATTTTTTTTGATTTTTCTTATTGAATCCATCAACTTTTGTTAAACAGAAATAAAAATCGGTTTAGTGGTGTAGTATTTGGGTGTAATTTCTAGAAAGATCATCAAAACCACTCCCAGAACATTCAAGTATGATATATGTAATCTCTTTCCCTCTTTATCTGTGGGTGGGATTTTTCTAGAATTACGTTTACGACAGTAAGTTATATTTGTTCCTCTCGCTCCCATTAGTATAGTCTATTGTTATCTCCTTTTTTTACTTGTCATGTAAATAAAAACATTCTGGAATTAAGTCTATGATAAACAACACTATTCTGTAAATATGTTTGTCTTTGTCGCACCCATTATGTAAATATGTGTTCTCTCTGAAATATTATAGCATTTTCTAGAATAAGTAATTTTAGTATAAATAGAGCAATCTTGCACGTTTTGAGGAATTAATAAAGTTGACGTTGATGTGAAAATACGATCCACGATATCAAAGTGGGTACTTGACTCTCTCCAAAGTATTGGAATTGTATTGCCAGCATGCAATAAAAAATAAACAAGACGTGAAATATATAGCCCAATTTTTATGCCAGATTCGAATTTAGCGCACCCAGATTAGCGACAAAACATGCTTCATTTCTGTAATCAACTTTTTTTTCCAAATTTGTAGACCAGTGTAATTGAAAGGGAGCAATGTCTGGTGCATATGGAGATTGGAGTAGAACTTTCCAACTGACGTTTTCAAAGTAGGTTTTGACCGGCACCTCCACTTGTAGGTGAACGTTATCATGCAATAGATGCCATATCTTTAGTAGTAGTGAGCAAATTTGTTCTTCAATTCTTGGCCCATTCTCATTATCAGTTGCGTTTGATAGAGAATCCCAGTAATACATTTATTCGGTTTCAATAACTCACAATAAATGACATCTAGTCGGTTCCATCAAACACACAATGTGAGTATTTTCCTAGCCAAACATTCTGCTTGGCTATCGATATTAAAACATGGTCCACATTATTTCTTTCCTTTATGTTATGGTAGTGCATACATTTTTCATCTTCAGTAAAAATACGATGTAGAAAATGTTTTTATTTATGCCTGGCAAACAATATGTCACATGCTGAACATTTCGATGCTGAACATTTCGAGATGTCAATTCAAATGGAGTAGAATTTTCTTCCTTTAGAATCATTCGTATCGATTTTAAACGATGTGTAATTGCACGTTTCTAATGTAGTTGCAAGTAGGTTTTTGCTTTTAGCATGAATTTTTCTTCAATAAAAATTTAAATGTCGAATTGGTTATTCCTTCTTCTTCTTTTTCTTCTTCTTAGGTGGCGACTGAAATATCTATTATACGCCGCCCGTAGAAAATAATTCCAAGCGCTTTGATCTTCTGCGCTTCTCCTCCAATTCGTCACATCAAGCTTCGATAGTATTTCAAAAACCTGGTTCTTCCAACGGAGTTTTGGTTGCCCTCTTCTGCGTCGTCCACCGATTTCGTTGTCGAAAAATTTCCATGCGGGAGCATTTGGGTCCATCCGCACAACATGATCCAGCCAATGCAATCGCTGTATATTAATAAGTTTGACCATGTCGATGTCGGCATGTGGCTCATACAGCTCATTGTTCATGCGATGCCGTTGCTCTCCGTTAGCAATAATGAGTCCATATATTTTCCGGACTATTTTCCATTCGAAAACTGCCAGTACTGATTTATCCACTTGCGTCATTGCTTATTTAGCGTATTCTAATGTAGTTGCAAGTAGCTTTTTGCTTTTAGCATGAATCTTCCCTCAATAATGGCTCAAATTCGAGGTCTTGATACACCTTCGGTCTTTCGATACATTCTTTGTCTTCGTTAAAATTACCATTCTTCAAATTTCTTCGTCTTCGTTAAAATTACCATTATTAAACTTTTGAAACAACTCAAGGCGACTTCTCCTACTTAAAGCACCATCAATATGTGGTTATGCAAGCAATCAATGCGTTTAGTTGGCAGATTTCTTCAAATTAAAAAAGTGAATCGAAGGTTCCCACATACGAGTATGACGTTTATTCGGCATAAAACTTGACATTATCGCACAAAACCAAAATAAAATAAAAAATTGGTGATATTAAAGGGTGTCCCAACAAGAACGCAAGATTTAAATGACTGATGCAGCAATTGAATTGTTTTTCTGGCTGCATGAGAATGCATTTGCTTCTTGTGAATCACTCGAGGATTTTCTTCACCTCAAATGCGACAATTCTGCCTATTGACTAAGCCATCACTGAAGATGATTTTATCGGCAAAACCAGCATTTTCGTGTTGTTTCTTCAATACCCAATTAACGAACTCCCTTCGCTGTCCATGGTCAGCTGGCTTCAGTTCCTGAGTCAATTGAACTTCGTATGCATGAAGATGCAAATCTTTCGTCAAAATTCTCTGCATAGTGGATTTGGGGACACCAATTTGCTGAGCTCGGTGTTGAATTGAGGTGGATGGAGTTTGAGCGACATCATCACGTACAACTGCGACATTTTCGGTCGATCGATCTGGTCGAAGGCGCATTGTTGTCTTTACATCACTAACAGACTCAGTTTTGGCAAATTTATCCATTAATCTCTTTACAGTTGACTGTTTTGTGACCCCAAATTGATCACAATTTACGAACTGCAGCCGCAAAACTTTAACCCTTTTTGGTAAAACAATTTCACAATGAGAATGCGTTGTTCATTCGTGTAGCGCTCCATTTTTACTAACCTCGTACCTTCTACTAGCAAACAATAACAATTGTTCAAAGGTCAAACAATAACACTTTGAATGGCGCCAAATTTAAACCTTGCGCTCTTGTTGGGACATCCTTTATAAGTTGCCAGATGTCCAAACTTACAATATGACATTTAACAACTGACAATTCCAATCATAACATACTGGTGAAATGAGGGATTTGTAGTCGCACTATTTTTTCTGAATTTATTGTCGATCTTTTATGTGATGTTAAATTGGTTCTTTATTCCGTTCAAAATCGTGTTTCTATTAGCAATTATTTGTTATTGCTAATAGAAAATATTATTCAATAATAATATGTGTATGGTTCGGCAGCAGCAGGTTCACTCTGGCATGTATTTACCTCCAGAGATTTATCAAATATAAAAAACAGCTGGGATTATCTTGCAGCAAATACAGGATTATGTGCACAGCCAAACTCCGCTTACACGTATGGGGAGGGGGGGAGCACAAGAACTAACTTGAGCAAATCAAATAAATGCTCTAATAGATCAGTCGACATAAAGCTTGCTCTAAAACACTCAATCTCATTACAATTGAGGACTTTGCAGGTAAACGTCTCAATTGCAGTAAAGATAATAAGTTTAGGATTTCTATCTAAGAATTTGCAAATGTGGGTTCTGGAAATAAACAATATGGGTTATTAATTTTGTAGTTTTAAGTAAAGTTAAATAAAACACACATAAAGCTATGATTTCGGCGAAAATTGTATTTCGTTATAAAGCTTGGATCTCGCCATCGTGTATGAAATACAATGTCATTTAAATGGCTGCGTCTGGATTGGTTGCAGCAGTGGATACTTTTGAGGTAGTTTTCGAAAAAATACGGCCCAATGACTCCCTCAGACTAAAATGCACACCAAACTGTCACGTATTCCGAATGCAAAGTCTTTCCCACAATCACTTTCGGGTTCTTCGAGCCCCATATGTGAGAATTGTGCTTGTTGGCGTATCCACCGAGTAAGAAATGAACTTCCTCGCTGAAGAAAATTTTGATCGATGGAAAGTTCACGTTTACATCATCACATTTATAGCAAGTTTTAACTATGTTTACGCGTTCTTTGGTTATTAAACGATCCATATTCGTAAATGACAAACTTTTCACTAGACAAATAACACTTCAGATGACAGGTATTTAAGAACTGACAGCCTTGCCGGACTGACAGTTTTAAAAGCAATAAATGAGTAACCATACACAATATAATCTGTATATATAAAAATCAATTGCTGTGCGTTAGTCTCGCTAAAGCTCGAGAACGGTTGGACCGATTTGGCTTATTTTGGTCTTAAATTATTGGTAGAGTATTCCGGAAGGTTTAAAAGGTTTTATTTGAAGTGATAGATGGCGTTGGAGATGAGATTTTTGCAATTAATTTTTTTTACCACATTAACATTTTGAAGGCAAAACAACGTTTGCCGGGTCAGCTAGTAATAATATATATGGTAATAAAAATATATATATATAATAATAATAACAACGCGATCTTAAGCCGAATAAAGAACCAAAATAACTATTTTTTCCCTATAACTACAATGGTGCTGCTCCTAAGCTTATGTTTTGGAATTAAAAAAAAAACAATGTCCGCCCATCATCGTCCCATTATCGCCCATTGTGTTAATGATGTTGTTATCTTGTTTCCTGCTGTTTGAAGTTACAGATTTTTCTGTAGCTGTTTTGTCGCGAAACTTCTCCATCTTCCTTCGTTTCCTTTTCTCCATGACCATGACAATAAAACAAATTGCTTAATGTGGAAATTATGCACAGAAAGCAACAAAAAAAAAAAAGAAGTAGAAACACAAATACGCCCGCCAATTTAACACTGAAGGAAACATGGCTGAGAACCTGCAGGATTTATGTCTACTATTTAATGTAATAAATATCGTCGCCTCGTAATGACCATGTGCCAGTATGTGTGTGTGTGTGTGTGTGTGCGATGTTCCAGGAAAAATAATTTCTAGTCCTTTTGTGCTTCGCGCATATGAAAATTACGGCAAAGCAACAATGAGCGGGAGGAACAATAGCTGAAAGCAAAGACACAATGACTAACGTTGAAAAGCCTCAAATTATTAAAACACTTTGGTTTTTTTGTAAGGATTTCGCGGCTGTCCGAAATCACTGAAAATGGGCAGTCATACAGACTTTTCCACACCCCCAAAAAAGTAATACGATTTGATTTAGTGCTTAAAGTACTTAAGTGGTTTTCTTTTAATAAATCGTTTTCAAAAGTTGGGGTGCTAAGATTTCACTCGAGAGCCTCTTTGTCCTTGATACATTTTACCATTTTGCTTAGAGGTGTATACGAAACAATCAAACACGTAAATAATTAAATGAGCACTTCTTGGAATTTTGGACAGAAAACGCAACTTCTAAGGTATTCATTTAGTTGTAGGCACTAAATTCAATGAAAAATATGTATCAACGAAAATGCCAAAGTAATGTAATTACTGTAAGCCCTGAAACCGGAGCTACCAGTTGACTTTCAATTTGTTGTCTTTAATTACATTGTAAAGATGTGATATTCTATACAATACCCAATATATCTACATTAGCTGTTGCTAAATGAGTTTAGAGGCATTTGGTTGTACAACATAATCTCTGAAAGACACTAAAGAGATAACAAACAACAAGCAAAAGTACTTTAGCATTATTTATGAATAGCCTGAATCATTTCAGTTTGGTTAGTGTTACAAAATAGTTAATTAAGGACACTTTTCTCCCCACAAATAATACTTGTATTCTTCAGTTTTTTAAAATTTAAAACAATTTGGTATTGCACATAGAAAAGTGTTGATGTCAGCTGAAATTTCGTATAGAAATGTTGATGCCAGCCGAAATTTCGTATAGAAATGTCGGTGCCAGCAGACATTTCGTATAGAAATGTCGGTGCCAGCAGTAGAAATGCCGATGCCAACCGAAATTTCGTATAGAAATGTTGATGCCAGCCGAAATTTCGTATAGAAATGTCGGTGCCAGCAGTAGAAATGTTGATGCCAAACGAAATTTCGTATAGAAATGTTGATGCCAGCAGACATTTCATATAGAAATGTTGATGCCAATCGTCATTTCGCATAGAAATGTTGATTCCAGTCATTATTTCGTATAGAAATGTTGATGCCAGTCGTCATTTCGTATAGAAATGTTGATGCCAGCAGACATTTCATATAGAAATGTTGATGCCAGCAGACATTTCGTATAGAAATGTTGATGCCAGCAGACATTTCGTATAGAAATGTTGATGCCAGCAGACATTTCGTATAGAAATGTTGATGCTAGCAGACAGTTCGTATAGAAATTTCGATGCCAGTAGACATTTTCTATAGATATATCGGTGGCAGCAGACATTTCGTATAGAAATGTTGATGCCAGCAGACATTTCGTATAGAAATGTTGATGACAGCAGACATTTTGTATAGAAATCTCGAAGTCAGGCAACATTTCGTATGTAAATGTTGATGATAATTTCTGATTTTTCAGAATTTATTTTGATTTAAATAAAACTGTATTTGTTGACAATTTTGATGTTGTTAGCGAAACACAACATTCTACGAATTTACTGCCATTCCACTATTATACCATATATGTTACAAGTTTTTCCATTTTAGTTGTTGTTGCATTTTCTTGTTTTTTGCATGTGTGACAAAACTTTTCAATGTTATAAAGTAAATCACAAAATAAAGTTATCAAATATGCAACCATGTTACTTCAACAATCATAATGATACATATACATTTACGATACAGGTACATTTATATATAATATATTAGAAAACTATGTTAAGCATATCCTTTTACTTCTCAAAATCCAAATTTTAAGGGTGTGTTGTAGTAAATAATTTATAATTTCCAACTGAAAGCGTACTCTCGCAACTGTTTCGTTCTTCATGTTCTTTAACATATATGTTGTTTCTATGTATAGCACCCCCTAAAGGTATGCTGTCAATGCTAACATCTAGAAGTATGCATTGACAATTGCTGTCGTTGTGGTACACCCATGCTTTGAATAAACTTAATGGGGTATTTAAGGCTCACCGAATAAGATAATGCAAAACTAAAATATTTTAAGCTAATAGCATTAAATAAAATTATTTGGTTTTAGCACAAGTTAAGAGACAGTTTTAATTATCTCCTATAAAATCTATTCATAGTTACAGTAACTCCTTAGACTGATATCAAAGGTCATTGAAGAGGTAGTAACAGTAATAGCCTAATGGCAATTCACAAGTTTTCGATTAAATTTCTGGTTTATCTAAAACCGTCACACATGTGTCATGTAAAATATGCCTTAGAGCTAAATTGAAAATATAATTGAGTTTCAAGTGAAACATGTACCCATTCCAAGATATTTAAGCGAAGGGAGGAAAATTTACTTACGGATGGGGTTATTGAAGAAACCCTTTAATTTTAATTCATAAAATTTCAGGCGTTTTAAGAAATCATGTGAGAAAATTGTGGAAGTAATTTAAAAACTACATTTCAATAATAAAAGGCAATTGACAAAAAAGAAATACCGAAAAAAATACCAAAAATTGTTCAATAAAACACGAAATATTTATTACTCATTCAAATTTATTGAATAGACCTCAACGTAAGCCCCTTTTGAAATATAAATATAATATGCCAAGGATTTATCCAAATATTTTTTCAGACACATTTTCCTGAAAATACATTTTCCTTCGAAAATGAGCGCCTTAAAGTGATAATTTGGATTTTGTAAAGAGAACTACTCGTATGTCAGAAAAATATGACGGCTGCTTGAAAGTTGGTGGAGAGAAATTCGTTCACAATATGACGCAAAATCCATGAGGTTTCTTCCACAGATCTGGTCTTTTTCGAAGAATTCACTTTAGCCGACGCCGCATAATGCTCAGATAATATTTTTTATTTACCATGCGATATTATGACAACCATTTTGAGTGCATAACACCGCGATAATCAAAGAAAAAGATCAACATTACTTTCAATTTTGATCGTCTTTGACGTGTTGTGTTTGGTTTCGAATCATTTGGAATTCGTCAATTTGAAGCATATTTACTGGTATACATAT
Organism: Philornis downsi; assembly: GCA_019455685.1. Taxonomy (NCBI): domain Eukaryota; kingdom Metazoa; phylum Arthropoda; class Insecta; order Diptera; family Muscidae; genus Philornis; species Philornis downsi. Next base: position 269,193 of record JAHXMU010000385.1, on the reverse strand, counting down.
TAAGCTAATTGATCCTTATCTCGTTAACATTTACAATGCGTTTTATGAATACACGGTCGGAATTGCCTCTTTATTAGCACGCCTTCAATCACCTTTACGCTTTGGAAATTTTCGAGAAAAATTCAGGTCTTTCGGAACAAGTCGGGTGGCAACGCGTTTCATATCCGAACAGTTGTACATATTAAATGGTACGAATTGCTTAGCGGCACATACAAAATTCGGCGGATATCTCTGTCAAACTTGTTTGATGATTTTCGTATCATTTTCTTCACTTCATCGATGTTATCACCAGTTGGAGACAATGACGACTGAGCAGTGCGAGTCAAATCTCTCACCACATCCCGACCGTTTTTGAATGCAGTCTGCACTCATGTACTCATGTTTTTTTTTGATGAAGATGACTCCCAGTAAGCCATCCATAACATTTTCATCATTTCGGTACACAAAATCCCATTTTGCGATACAAAATTTTAAGACAAATTCTTTATTCGATCTATTTTTTTCCATTTTAAAAATATGAAAATAGGTCTGGGATGAACTGGCAAAATCTAGCACTGTAAACAAACTAGTTTAGTGTCTTCTGGCTGGAAGAAAAGGCTGACAGTTGCGATAGCTTCAACCCAAAATTGTCGGCTCCCATTCCTAGATAGTCCAAGTTAACATGGCTATCCATGGCCAAGTTAACATGGCTATGGACGCAGGCGATCTTGTTGTAATATGCCCAGCAAGACTCACGTAAGACCCTCGTGAGCTCTTACTGCAACTGGCTTTTCCTTGAATGGTTATTTGCAAACAGGAGATTTACAAAACGCATCCAACAAATTTGAACGATTTGAAGCAAAAAAAAAAAAAAAATGATACGAAAATGTGTCAATTCCCCCTGCAACTGCAATGAATAAAAATATGTATTATTTTCAATTCAATAAAGTATAAATCATTTATAATATATTAATCAATAGAAAGTTATGTCAGCCTATTATTTTGTATTCATCTGCCATCTTCCCTTGGCAAAAACCTTTGTCTGTTTGAAGATCTGTATCCATTCGTGCAGGTTTCTGTTGACAGCACTATGTAGGCCACCCCATCTGACCTAAAAAGCTGAAAAACATCGCAGGCCATACGCAGGTTCCAAAGTTCCAAATTGACTAAAATCGGCCCTGAAAGAAACAAACGCATACAAAAACTAAAAACATCCTCAAGAAAGAATCAAAAATAAAACAAAAACCTAAGGAGCTAAAAAAACATCACAGGTCATAAGCAGATTAAGCTCGAAATTGACTAAAATTGGCCCTGGGAGAGACAAACTCATATAAAAACTAAAAATATCTTCAAGAAAGAATTTTCTCAACAATTTAACTAACAAAATACATGAGAGCGGTTGAATACAGCAAAGATATATACTGACTCATACATTCAAGACCCGATGTGTCATTACTTGTATCCGTCATGACGGGATACTGTCTGATTGTAAGACACGCAGTGAGACTGAAGTTGCGACTTCCGCAGATCATACTCAATATAGAGGACAATTTGAGTCAACTTAATGACAAAAAGAATTCTAACAATCCCTTTATGCGGGTTTTTTACATTTTCAGTTCCTGGTACTTAACATTTGTGACTGCCTGTGGCACGATTCGAATAATTATGGATTCGAGCGTCATATCTATTTATCCGTTTATGTTTCTATGGAACTGGGTCTAGCAAAAGTTTCTTAAACTGACCTTTGAAATCGTTATGAGACCATAGTCCGCCTTTAGTGAATATAAATTTAAAATTTCGTGTAATTTATACCAGCAGTTCTCTCATATTGTATTCGTAGCGTGGCAGAGAATATTTTGATTTTGTTTTGTTAAATGAAAATTCATACTTGAGGATTGAAATCTGGATTGGTGCAAAATTTCTATGACAAAAGATAATTTTAGCTATGGAATCAAATGTTTTAATTGCAAACCAGTTCAAAAATAAAAAATTCAAATTTGTTTATATCTCAAAAACAGAACATTCAAGGGCAAAAATGGTCAAATTTTAAAGTGGCGCCATCACCTGGTGTAAAAATCTATAGAAAAGTTAACAAATTGAAAATCGCTAAAATGCAAAATGTCAGAATGTCAGAAAAGAAGCGTCCAATTAAAAAAATGTCAAAAACTTTCAAAATTCTTCGCATTTGGAGAAAGATTTTATTTATTTTAATAAAAAAAAAAAAAAATAAATAAATAAAAAATATAAAAAAATATTCAAAAAATCATCAAATCGAAAAAAATCGCTAAAATAATAAAGTGTCTTTATTTTGTAAATGCACCTTCCTTTCCCGAAAACTGCTTCAATTTGAAATCTGTAAGGGGTTAGAAGAAAGCGGGCCGTTCAAATTCACGAAATTCTATCATAAAGTGTTAGAGTAAACCGTATACTTGATGTGGTCTAAAGAAATGTTAAAAATCGCTAAATTCCATATATAGTAATATTTCAGAAATGACTAAACTTTGGTACAAAAAGCAGTATTTTGTTTCAATTCTTTACAATAGTAGCAATTTTTTTAAACTGTCAAAATCAGGAAAAAAACGCCAACATATAACTATGTTAATCTCTGCGAAAAGAGGGATCTAGTTGTGTAATAAAAAACTTTTCAGATTTCAAAGGGCATGGTGGCGCAAAAAAGAAAAACGTTGCCAAGTGAAAAAATCGCTGAACTAATAAAGTGTTTACATCTCAAAAACGCACCTTCGTAGTAAAAAAATTGCCCCATTTTTGGCTCTGTACGGGATTAAGAAAAAGAAAAAATCCTAAAAGAAAAAAATCGCTAAAATAATAAAGTGTTTACATCTCAAAAACGCACCTTCGTTGCCGCATTTTTGGCTCTGTAAGAGATTAGGAGAAAGTGGGGCAACCAATAGCAGTAGGCGTAAAAAAGCATATAGAAAAAAAATCACCAAATGAAAAAATCGCTAAAATAATAGAGTGTTTATATCTCGAAAACGCATCTTCGTAGTACAAAAATTGCATTATTGGATCTGTAAGTGATTAGGAGAAAGCGAGGTGACCAATAGCAATAGGCGTCAAAAAAAGTCTATAGAAAAAAAAACGTTGCCAAGTGAAAAATTGCTAAAATAATAAAGTGTTTATATCTCGAAAACGCACCTTCGTAGAACAAAAATTGCCGCATTTTTGGATCTGTAAGTGACCAGAAGAAGGCGAGGTGACCAATAGCAATAGGCTTCAAAAAAAGCCTATAAAAAAACGTTGCCAAGTGAAAAATCGCTAAAATAATAAAGCATTTATATCTCGAAAACGCATCTTCGCATTACTAAAAATTGATTCATTTTTGGCTCTATAAGAGATTAGGAGAAAGTGGGAGCAAAAATGATCAAATTCTCGAAATTAAAATATTAAAAAGCTTCTTTATGACAAAATCACTAAATTCCAAATGTGGTAATACTTTGAAAATGAAGCAGTTAATAACGAAAATGCTAAATTATAATGCTATTATAAATTATTATATTATGTTTTCAACATAGTAGCAGTCTTTTTGAACCGCCAAAATCAAGAAAAAACGCCGACTATGTTAATCTCTGGGATAAGCGGGGGCCAGTCGCGCTATAAGCATCTTTTCAGGTTTCTAAGCGGATTGTGGGAAAAAATAGAAAAAATCGCCAAGTGAAAAAAATAGCTAAAATAACATTTGTCTATACCTCAACCACAAATATATACAAATTTCAAATGTTGATTTCAGAGGGAGCCTTTCATCAATTGTCTTTAACAGAGTATCATTTTTAGTAAAATGCTAAAGTCTACAAATAGCTAAAATACAAATATGTCCATATTTTGAAAACAGTGTATTCAATTACAAGGATATTCAACTTTTCGGTTTTTTAAGGGGGTTTGAGAAAAGCGATACCATTTATATGTTATCAGAAATAGTCGATAAACTGGTAAATGAAAAAAATCGCTAAAATTATTAAATGATAATAATTCAATCAATAATATTGTGATTCATATCTCAAATTGTGCCCTGAGCGTGTCATGGTAAAATAGATTGTAACAAGGCAATTGTACGAGAATGGGCTAGACTGCGTGTGTATTTGTGAGTTCCGTGTATTCAGATGAAGTAGCTTTTAACAGCCACAAAGGATGTATTCTCACTTTACAATTTTTTTTGTGTCTTCTACATTCGATAGAGTTGCTTTAATGATAAACCAGTAAGAAGCTTAATTTAAGTTTTGAATTTAGTTTAAATTAAATTTCTGTTACTTTCACTATAATTTTACAGTTTTGGAAAAGAAATTTTTATTTGATATTGAATAAATGATTTATTTGAATTTGAATTTAAATTCATTCAATTCATTCATATTTTAAATTAAATTTCCCTTACTTTTACTATAATTTTACACATTTGGAAAAGAAATTTTTATGTGATGTTGAATAAATGATTCATTTGGTAAAAGAAATATTTCATTTGTACACATTTTAACAAAACCCTATGAAGTTTCAGTTTCCTTATATGCCTTCAGGACACATTCTATTTTTATGCGAATTACTATAATTACCTATAACTTGGCAAAAATGTTGATGCTTTTTCAGTTATCATCCTTTCACGATCTAAAGAAATCTTTTCTTTAAGAGTTCTTCTCCATTTAGGCCAATGATATTGACAACTGGTCCCCATTATTTGTTGTTTATAGAATATAAGTTCATAATATCAATACATACCCCTAGTATACACCGCAGCCATCCAGGCCAATCATTTTGCTCCAGGTGATATTACAACTTAAAACGTCATGCCCATCAACACTCTATCATTTTCAATAGACTTAAGCACAATAATTCTATCGCACAATGTTTTCTTAGGCCAAGGCTAATCAACTTTTTGAAAGTTCCATTCCAAGAATTATTTTTAAGCATTTAATAAATCGTGAAGCAGCAGTTATAGTGAATTCACTCATATAATTAAAAACTTAACAGCCGTTATGTTAATTATGGCCATCCAACGGCACGCAATGCAGCGAGACGAGATAACAAAGGAAGTGCGATAAGTCTTACTTAGGAAATCGCTGCTAAGGATGTCGTCAAGTTCCTTTGGAAAATTTTTTGCATCCTGTGAGTGGGATGCCAAAGGGAAGTACGCTCTTCATTTATATCTACTTGTATTCATTGTAATTTCTAATGCTCAGAGCAAAAGAGGAAAAGTAAGATATCAAGGTATACCAAGTGCGACGATACTTTGAATAACATGCAACAAAATAGCGAAAAATAGTGTCAAAGAAGTATTAGACGGGGAATCATTTTAGCTGCTTAAATTACTGGAAATATTGTTGTAAGACTAGTAAGAGCAAAGAAAACTGAATGGCGGGAAGGGGCTATTTCATAAGGCAAATGTACCGCATCTAATTGAAACAGTTTCTTTTTTCATCTTATCAATGTCATTGCTTTAAATATTGTGCATTATTTCTCTATAGAGTTCAAATAATTTTAACGTACGAGTAACATTTATTGTCGATTTGTTATCAATGTATATTAATATTAATCATACGCTGGGTCAAGTCATAGTTTTGTTAATGAGCTTAGTAACTGAAAATTATAAATTTGAACTATTTGGAAAAACTCTATAAGATAAATGGAGTACGAGAGGAGAACCATCTAGAAGAAAATACTGAGAAAAAACTAATGAAATGCAAGACCATTTTTCAATTTAAACTAAGCGATTATTTTGAATTTCAGAGGTGATCTCTGAAGGTAGCAACACTGTGATGAATATTTGTACCAAATTTCATTTAATAAATAACATTAGCGTTCAAACTATGCCTGACTGTAACCGACGCAAACGCTGGTGATACGTAAAGGACACTTTTTCTTAACAATTACTTATGAATTTTCTAAAACTTAGATGTGACAATTTTAACGATTAATGAAACCTTCAAGATGATAACAGCTGTTATCGCTTGCAATGATTTTGTTCCAGATCCATTTCTTGACCCGCAATCTGTTCAACAAACTTTATATTCATCATTTAGCGTTCCATTTTTAATAACCCTAAGCTGTTAGATTATCTCAACATCATTTTGGTGGACAAAGAGTGCAGAACTCAAAAGTTGAGTAAATTTTAGTTCTTCATAATTAAAAAAAAAAAAAAAAAAAAAATAAATAAATAAATAAAACAAAGCAGAAATAAGTGATATAAATCTCGTACGATGTAGCATTTAATTTATTTATATAACTATAAAGGGTGGCACATAAGTAACGTTAACGGCAACCATATTGAATGTGTTCTTGTCCATCATCTGATTTTAACTCGTGAACCAATTGCATCTTATATGGGAAAAGATGTAAAATTCTTTGCAAAAACCCCCTAGACATCTCTAACTGCTGAGAACGTCGCCTGTTGGAAGTTTTAGGGTTTTCCTCAATACTTGCTTGCACTCGAGCAATGGCCACTTCATTTCGAACTGCACGAGGTCTTCCAGCACGCGGAGGATCACAAACAGCTCCTTGTTGCCCAAAACGCTGAACCAATCGGTAAATTGTTGGAGCGCTAGGAGCATTTCGAACAAGAAAGGAATTTCGACATGATCTTTGTGTCTGAATAATCGAATGCTGATTTTCAAAGTAAAATTGAACAACTTTGGTTCTCTGTTCTGTGCTGTGTCTTTCCATCATAAATTTCCCAAGTATTATTTAGTTAATTCTGTAAAGAGACGAAAAAAAGACTTTAACAAAAAATGTATTCATTGATCAAATCTTAACGTTACTTATGCGCCACTCTATATAAAATCGCAATTGTATTCATTGCATGAACAGTCTCTGGTGTCTCTAACATTAAATCGTAGCAGTGATATATCGAGGCATTTGATAAATTATATGCATTTGTTTGTCAGCAATTTCTTGTGAATTTTCTGAATCTAAACTATGGCAATTTTGATAACTAAATCTGCAAAATGGAAATGTTCCTCGTAGCTGACAATAAGTTTTGTGCAAAAAACATCATTCGCCATGCTGATGAATAATCTATTTAATAAACTTTCTATTGCATTTAGTGTACTATTTTTAATAACCCTGAACTGTCGCACTGCCTTTTTTCCAACAATATTTACTCGTGCAAATGACGGAAAACTAAAATTTTGCCCGAACATTATTTTTGTAATATTACAAAAACTACAAAAAATCCATTTATAATCTACCACTGATGATAAATTAATATTAATCATACGCTATAGTAAACTTAACATATTAATATAACTCATACGTCATGTATTTACAAACTTTGATTATGCGTGTCTTTCAGCAATTTAATGATATATCACTTATAGTTGTGAACTTTTCACACATTTTCTGCTCCTTAATTACCAACACTTTAAAAGTCAGCAAATTTCAGGTAAATAATTTGTGGAAATGTAGAAATATTAGCCTGCTACAGCGAGACTTAAGCACTTAAGTTAATTTTATTTTAAGAAATTGTATGGAAACTTCATTAATTATACCATATGAATGTATATAATGGTTTTGATATTTTCTCAAATTTACTGTGATTTAAAAAGCCTAGAACGTTAGATTTCTTAATTGCAATCTAAGACACTTCCTGATCTTTCCAAAACTATTGCAATTCCATCTAATAAATACGTATTTTTTCTTGGAATAATTAAATATTTTTGGCAGAGAATCACAAAAAAACCATGTGGAGTTGTTATTAACTAACATCAATACAATGTGCATATTTATTAATATTAATCATACGTAATAAGTATATTTTGCACATTAATTTAGCTTTGATATATACAAATATTTCCAAACATTAATATTATGGGCATGCATTCATCTCACAGCAAGTTAATGATATTTGACTTGACTTTTAATTAACTTTATAATATTGCAGTTAAATAATTTCTACCAGTTTTAAAATATGTATCGACTACTATGAGCATTAATCATTCAAGTCGATTAATTTCTCGAACTTGTGTGAAAACTTCGTCATTATACTTGACGTATAAATTTGCAACTTTGTAGTTATAGCGGCTTTTACTCTACAATTACGTTTATAACTCTTTAAAATCTGTTAGTGCATAATTCAGCAACAGTTAATTGCAAGTTTATATAATTTTTTAATTATTTCGATACTTTCCCAAATTTACTGTGATTTAAAAAGTCTGAAACGTTGGATTTCTTAATCGCAATCTAAGACTCTTCCTGGACTTTCCAAAACTATTTCAATGCCATCTTATAAATTCGTATTTTTTCCCGGAATAATTAAATATTTATATGCTGAGAATCACAAAACACAGTTTGCATATAAATTAATATTAATCATACGTAATGAGTATATTTTGCAATATTAATTTAGCTTTGACATATACAAATATTTTCAAATATTTATATTATAGACATGCAATTTAATGATATTTGCCTTGTAATTATGGACTTTTCACACATTTCCTGCCTTCTAATTAACTTTATTTGAAAAGTCAAGCAATTGCAGTTAAATAATTTCTACAAGTTTTAAAATATGTATCTGGCTACTATGAGCATTAATCATTCAAGTCGATTAATTTCTCGAACTTGTGTGAAAACTTCATAATTATACTTGATGCATAAATTTGCAACTGTGTGGTTGTAGCAGCTTTTACTCTACAATTACGTTTATGCCTCTTTAAAATGTGTTAATGCATAATTCAACAACAATTAATTGCAAGTTTCCAGACAGAACATATTCAAATGAAGTCTCGAGTACGATGAGGTCAACACCTTGGATGCCGGCATTTTAATGCAAACTGTAACAATTTGTATGCACGCCAGTACTCAGTGTAATTGCAGGGTCACATTGCTGAATGCACAGTAAAGGAAGTAGTCGAAAGAGATTCAGGTTCATTGTTATCATCGTAGGACTACATTTTACCACCGACAACAGTCATCAAAAGGAAATCAAACTGGAAATGATTTTGATTTGTTTTAGTTGTTTGTATTTGATACGCAACGAAATTATAATTAATATTGATGGTGATTCATGCAGCTGAAAAAAAAAACTATAAACAATTTTGATTTAGATTAGTTCTAGGATCATTTTTTATGTGTGTGCATAGAAATGTTCAAATTTTATAACCGACAACTTGCAACGAAAGGAAATCAAACTGGAGATGATTTTGATTTGTTTCAGTTTTTGGTATTCGATCCACAACAAAATTACCATTCATTTTGATGGTAATTCGTGCAGCTGAAAAAAACTATAAATAATTTTGATTTCGATTTAGTTTCAGGATCATTTTTGTTATGTGTTTGTATAGAAATTTTCAAATTTTATAACCGACAACTTGCAGCGAAAGGAGATCAAACTTTACATGATTTTGATTTATTTCAGTTTCGATCCGCCATGAAATTACCATTCATTTTGATGGTGATTTATGTAGCTAAAAGAAAACTATAAACAATTTTGATTCAGATTTAGTTTCAGGATCGTTTTTTATGTTTTTGTATAGAAATTTTTAATACGAAATGTAGGCAAAATCTGTAGCTGTAACATTTTGTGAGAGTCTGGTATATAAAAAAAAGTTGAAAAGGAAAAGAGTTAGAAAAAAGGTAGGAAATGATATTTTTTGCTTGCTCAATTTAGCTTCCAAACAATGGCTGAACTAAACTATATGCGCACGCTAGTGAGAAACAGGAAGTACGTCATTCCATTTAGAATTTTATAAAAACAAGAGAAACAGATAGCACAGAATACCCTGAAGAGCCATGTGCAGTTATTATGTTCAAACATGTATCTCTTTAGATGCACCGGGTAACACCAAAGGGTGGATACTTAAATTAAATGTCTTCACAAAACGATTTCAAGTATATAATTCTGAATACTGTACAATAATGCTGCTACCAAAACTGGAAAATAATGACGTTTTTTGTTTTTTAAATTGAAGCGATATTTTTCCAATTTTTTTTTCATACTACAATATGAGGAATGTTCAAATTTTGCGGGCTACGTACATTCGAATTTCGATTATTGGTTTTTTGCATATTGGTACACTCGTCTCAAAGCTATGTTGACGGTTTTGTCCATATAAGAGTACTTACAATAATTTCCCATTTATTTATTTAAATTATAACTAAAGTAGACATTTTTTCTATTTTATGCCTCACGTAGAAAATAGCCTTAAGCGCCTCGGTCTTGTGCGCCAAATCGCTAAAGCAAGTTTTGACAATGTTTCTGAAGTCTGATCTTTCTAACAGAGTTTTCGTTTCCTCTTCTCTAACGATCATTGACTTCACTGTCGAAGACTGTTCGAAACGATTTTTGATGGAGCGATTTTGTCCATCAATGCCAACCTGCAACACGACGAAATCACTGTATTTTGATGCTTTCGACCAAATCGATGTCATTATACGATTCATGCTCACACTCATGGTTCATATGACGTTTATTCTCTCTATTAACTATAATGATTCTATATATTTTTCGAAGTATTCATATATCAATGACTTTTATAACTGATTCATCTGCTTGTGCCATAACCCAGATTTAAAGGCCATGCTTCTTTTCAATAATCGAGAAGGCTGCAATATCATCTCTCAGTTTTCTGCCATTTATCATATTTCTTTTGCTAAACATGATATTGAAAATTTTCAGCATTATCATCTGCATCTTGTGCGCCAAATCGCTAAAGCAAGTCTTGACAATGTTTCTGAAGTCCGATCCTTCTGTCTAATTTCTAGTTTGGTATAAAATGGGTTTCTAAGATTTTTGCCCGTCTTTAGGGATGACTTCCAATCAGTGTCGGTCATCCTAAATAGACATGCAATATTCACAAGAATTATAACCTCGGCTATGACCAGATATAGTTTTTGCCATATCGTAGTATATTTCCCTTGAAAATTCCCATAAAATTATTTTCTAAAAATTATACTGAATTAAGTTGAATTGCATTGAATTGCCTATATGAAACAGTTTGTAAATATTGTAAATTGTAAAAATTAACTATTTATTTGCCCTTCAAACAACTATGTAACTATAAAAGTCTCTACTTTGTTACGCTCATATGGCAACGCAGCGGGGCACGGAGGTCTCTTGGTTGAAATCAATTGGATTCTTGATCTCTTTTTCCGCCAGCGCCAACTAGACCACTTCGCCAGCCACCCTCAACATACGAATAAAACCCGATAATAATGTGAGTTAATCGATGTCTGTTTCCCCTCCTCCATCGTAAGTATAGACATCCCGCTAAGGACTTTAGTTCTTCCACAAAACCTCCAATCTCTCTCCCGAAACCTAAGTTCCAAATTAAATCTTCAGACCAAATCTGACAGATTTACACATTAGCATTTGCATCGACATTTGCATTTTACACTCTCATTGATTGAGAAGACTGCAATAACACCTTGCAATTTTCTGCCATTGATGTCTATATCGATAGCATTACAATTAATATATAGCTTTTCTTAAGGATGCAGCCAGCCACTGTAACAGCGATTTTTCTCATAACCACCTCCAGCCATAGCATGTTAAAGGATTCCTCATTTCATTCATAATTGCTCACTGAGGTTTTTAACTATCTTTATTGAAGACTTCCTTGCAATGTAGTATCGACCGTTCCATCTACCTGGGGTCTCTGCAACTGCAGGAATGTTAAAATGTCCAGTCGGTACTCTTTTGCCACAGGGTGACCAATCTCGTGAAGTATGGTGTATAAATTACAATTTGGTAGTAGATTTGCTTTTTGGCTTTGCTACGCAGCTTCATCCGATGAGTTTGCTGGGTAGATTGAGGATCAGGAGGTCCTGGGACTGAGTTCCCATACTGCTAGCATACTCAATTTGGTATCTCCCGGCTGGAAGAAAGGACAGACAATTGCCAAGTTTTACTTGGCTATCCCAGGGAGGCGTTGGCAATCGCATTGTAATATGTTTAGTGTGTCGCGCACAGTGGGTAAGATTTTTGCGGCGAGACTCACGTTAAAATGGGTGTGGCTAATATTTTGAACGACCATATCTCGAGAAATAACATAAATATGATACAGATTTAGAGCATATGCTGCTGATATACAAAAGAAAAAGAGCGGTACCATGCTAATTTTTAAAAAAATAGCTACGAAAGCCAATGTAAGATATCATTTGTCATGATAAAATGTTTCTATCATATACAAAATAGTCATGTACGAAACTGGTTAATGGTTGGTAAAGACAGCTTACCACTGTTCCCCACAACTTAAAATATTGAATTGCCCTATCTTATGAATTATTAGAAATTTTGTATGTAAGATTTGGTTCATGTAATTCATAGTAAGGTCTTTCATGAAAGTTTAGTTTGATTTCGGTTTCGGTTTTCATATTGTAGGTTTATTTCAAGTGCATTAGAGAATGATTCCAAATTCAATTTTAAAACAAGAACTCATTTCATGATTTCCTTATCTGAAACAAAATTAGAAACCTAAATCGATTCAGTTTTTTTATCTAAACAATTAAGAAACAGACATTTCTATTCGAGCACCTGAAAAGAAAATATATTTTATGCAGTTTTGTTTTTTAATATGAACTAAAACTGAAACGAAGAACTCAATTCATGGTTTCCTTACCCCAATCAAAATTAGACACCTAAATAGATTCAGTTTTGTTATCTGAACTATTACGAAATAGATAAATCGATTCGAGCACCTGTAAAGAAAATATATTTTTATATAGTTTTGTTTTTTTTTTATAAGAATTGGAACTGAAACCAAATACAGTTTCATTTCTTGACAGATTTAATGGCCTGGAACTAAACTGCAAAAGGTAAAATTGGTTTAAATAATTTAATTTCTGGATTTACGATATCAGACTGTTAGAAATTTTCACAGATACTCAAAATTTTGTTCGTTTTTTGTTTAATTAAAAAATTTTAAAATTTTTCATAAACTAAAGCAGAAATTAAAGTGTTTCAAATTTCGTTTCAAATGTAAGAATCAAAATCAAAATTATTTGTAATAAACAGAAAGGATATTTAATACGGTTGCCGCAATCAGAATACATTTTTCTGTGTTTATTCAAGTTCAAGCCTTTTGCAAAGAAATTTTACCACAAAGATATTCTCATGATGCCAGGCTGCCTGTTTAGCTATTTGGGGCCCAACTCCTCGTTTGCAGAATTGATATAATGAACGTGAGCAGTTTGTCAAGCCTTATGCATCTGAAATTCTCAACTTAATGAAATTTCCTTCTTGATTATCAAAATCGAAATCGGTCGAAAAATATCACAAGCAAAACTACATTTCGTCAACCAAACTCTATCAAAAGCTAGACTGGTATTGAATTTGAATAAACATAAAAACAAAGTTCAATTATGTAGACTGAACATAAACATAAACAATTTAATGCAAATTTTGTGTATTTTTGATTTAGATTCCAGAGACAACCATAAATCAGAACTATTTCCAGATTTGAGTTTGTTTGGGTGACGATTTCCGGCTACTAGAGAAAAAAGAATGCCCTAACAAAACAAAAATAAAGAATTCAAAAAAAAAAAAAAAAAAATATTATAGCCATTGAAGTAATAGACCGATCGCTAAGAAAATCTAAGATATTGTCCTGTAGGACCTTAGGTTATGATGATAAAAAAAGAACTGACACCGCCTATTTAGTGCATAGGTTTATATGATCATTTCTCATAAACTACTGGAGATAAGCAGTCGACTCACTGCTATATAATAAATTACAAATTTGTTTAGCTTTGTTACAAATCATCGATTCCAATTTAAAGTCCCTCTCATTCCAGCCAAAAAGGATTTCAGCCCAAAGTACAGCGATTTTTGCATCGGAAGCGGAACTGGCATCCATTTCCGTTTCATTTTCGGGAAAAAATTAAACTCAATAGAACTTTTGTAAAAATAGCGGTTTTATGTTATAAATTTACATTTTTACGTTATAAATTCAGATTTCTCTATACTCTTTTCACTTTTATATTTCAAATCTTTTTTGAAATTTTGATTATCGTGTTTCCCATCACTGTTTTTGTTGTAAATATTAGCAATATCGTTTTTCAAATGCTGATAATTTGGCAATATTTGTAATAAATACTTTCACCACTTGCGTTAAATTAGATTTGGTAAACAAAAACACATATGAGTCATTCCATGAGCGATGGGAAAAAGAAAAAATTTGAACAATTTTTTTCTAAAACATGTATAAAACGGTTTTAAAGGAAAAAAATGTTTCATAATATCAGAACCATTCCCGACTTTTTCCTTTTTGTTGTTTTCCAATTTTGTTTTTATGGAATGACTCATTTGTGTACTGGCAAAATTTACGCTTTTTATTCGTTGAAATATAGTTTTTGTTTTCCGTTGAAATTTTCTATTTTGTGGCTGATTGAAATTTAAAATTCCATAAATTAGTTGTGACAGTTTTGTCGACATTAATGGCAAATTTTATAATGAGCTATTAATATGAATGATTTGAATTTGCTGATGTGGAAAATTGAGTAGTAATTGCTGTTGTGCTGACAATTGTGGTGCATGGTGTGCCATATTATATATGCAAATTCTTGTTTAGGAAGTGTGTAAGGAAATTTTACAATAAATGTATAACCACAATATTATACAAAACCAAATAGAAGTGGCTAATACTGGGCTCTTTACTCAACATAATATGTGCCAAAACGTTGTTTGCCCTTCCACTTATCGAAAGTATAATAAATGTTAAATAAAGAGTTGGAATACCACCAAATATATACTAATCACATGCAACAGATTTGAAAAAGTAAAATTACAAAAGAATATTTTAATTAAAAGTAAAACAAAGCAACTAAAGTGAATTTAAATAAATTAATTTAGGGCAAAGCAATATAGACGTATGTCTGTGTGTTCAGCTTAGGACCATATAGTCTTTTTGCATTTGCAATAAAACTTTGTTATATAGTTTATTACATATTGGGTATAGTTTATGGGGTAGGATTGGTCATAGTTAATATACTGCAAACAAATAGGGAAAAGGTCCAACTAATGAATAAATACCATCAATTAATTGGAACTGGCCACGTATGAGTTATAGAATTTAAAAATTTTTTTCCTGCCTATCAATTTTCTTTATGCTTGTTATACTTTTTTCACTGAATTTCATATTTGGCGATAAATAACGACAAATTTAAAATTTTGTAGCCTCTTCTACATTGAAATGATTAAAATTGTCATTTTAATTGTAAAGTAGTACAATAAATGTACGATAGGTGGCTAATTGGGGTGCAACTAAACAACTTTTGACTGGTGGCCTCTTTCAAATGTCATCAAATTTTTCGAGTAATCGGGCAACTAACAAACCTTATGAAAGGTTCTCAAACAGACGTTGCGAATAGATAATAAACTGAACGGCCGCTTTAGTGAGTCTAAAAATAGGTCATCAAATATCAAATATCATCAATTAATTCAAACTGGCCACGTATAAATTATAAAATTTAAAAAGTTTGCCATGTCTATCAATTTTCTTTACGCTTGTAGAACTTCCTTCACTGAATTTCATTTTTTGCGATAAATAGCGAAAAACATGAAATGTTGTAAAGTAATAGAGTAAATGTACTAATTAGGGTGCAACTATGCAAATTATTGTGGGTTCTAAATCCAAAACAACCATCTTCATTTCTTTGACTGGCGGCCGTTTTGAAATGTCACCAAATTCTTCGAGTATTCGGGCAATTGACAAGCCTGATAAAAGGTTCTCAAATAGATATTGCGAATAGATATTAAACTGAATGGACGCTTCAGTAAATCTAAAAATAGAATAGAAAAACAGAATAGAATTTTGTAAAACATTATTTTTAAATGCATTCTTTTGGAAGCATCGATTGTGTTATTAAACGATGAGATTTTGAATCTAAGCGTTAACTGTGAAAGGATAAGGTTCTTATTGTCATATACGTTGTATTGGAATATTACATTAATTTACGTATGAACAACATTTAAATATCTTTTTATGATTATATAAATAAGTTAAGTATACGCTAAAGTATAAGGCTCTTATTACCATATCGGTTGTATTGTAGTATTTCATTAATTTACGTATGGGAAACATTCGTATGATTTTTATGGTTAGATAAATAAGTTACGCATAAGTAATATTTTTTTTAGCATCCGAAGTACTGGAACCTGTCCTATTATACATAGAACATCCAGTTTGTTCAAATATTTTGATATTCTAGATCTGTTGTTCGGATTTATTTGTATTAATATCCCTAAATGTTGTGAAATTGTGATGAAATGCTTTGAAATTTTATATAATATTTATTTGTCAGCACGTTGTTAGTACCAGTACTACAAATGACTGTACTTTCGTTACTTTTGAAAATATTGTAACCAAATTCTTATTATTATTTCTGTATATGATCGCACTTTTACAATAAACTATATAAATGAATTTATTTGCCAACACATTTTTAGTACAAGTACTATAAATGACTGTACTTTCGTTACTTTCGGAAATATTCCAACCAAATCTTTATTAAAATTTCTGTGTATGATCGCATTTTTATAATAAGCCATATAAAGCAACTTCCCCTAGCAATTTTTTGAAGATGTTAATTACATTTCTTTTATCAGACACAATCCAGTCAAATTTTCTTCTTTTAAGATCGATTGCCCCAATTAAATGATGTGATTTTGAATCTAAACGTGGATTGCAAAAAGAAATAAGTTCTATATTGGCATAAGTATATGTTTTAGTGTAATATTTAATTCACTTACGTATGAGTAATATTCATTTTTGCATACACTCATTTATCTATACGTATGATTAATATTTGGTTGCATACTAATTTATCTGTACGTATGAGTAATATTAATTTGCTTAACATACGACGTACCAGCTATTATACTGTATCTGTAAATGTTGTAAAATTATAATGAAATGGTTTACATTTTAAAGTAATATTTCACAACTTTGAAGGATTAGAACTATTATGCATTTATTTGTCAATACTTTTTCAGCATCAGTACTGCAAACAGCTTGACTTTCGCCAGTTTCTGAAATATTCCAAACAAATGTTTGTTAAACATTCCTATTTTCTGTTTATTATCATGCTCTTGTAATAGCCCAATTCATTTAAAACAACATTCTCTACTATAAACTGCATGAAGTTAATTGCGTTTTTGTGTGTGCATGTGTTTGTTTGTGTGCGTGTGTTAACCGCAAAACATTGAAAAAGTCATTCTGCAAAACAACATCTACTAACACAACAACATTCCTGTGAACAAAGCCAATGTAAATGTAACGACCATCGTGTTTATGATTGTGGTAGTGTGTTGTTCGTGTTATGGGTGGGTGGGTGTTGACAGTGATCGTGTTAATTTAATTAACAAAAATCTTAAATACATATAAAAAGGGTACCCCAGGTGCGAAATAAAACATCACTGAATAAATGTTTATGTGGATGTAAAATGTAGGCAAAACAGCAACAATAATACTCTAGAGAATTGTAAATAACAACAGCAACAGCCGCAACGGCGACAACAACAGTGAAAAATAATAACTCAAGAAATGTACTCGCATTCCCATTTATAGCGTTGAAGACAAAGCGTATAATATGGTACAAGCTAACAAAGAGAATATGTGAAAGAGAGACAGAGAGAGAGAAGGTGACTAGGAAAGAGGCCTTTAGAAAATATTAATATTTTTTGCGGGTTCTTCACACCAAGCCAGAGATAAACAAAATATTCTAGAGGACAACACTAACACAGAGGCGTTACGAAACAAAAAAATACCAACAACCACATCATTAACACTTTTGGGTATTGAAGACACAGGCAGAGAAAAAGAATGCTAGTAAAATAGAGCGAGAAGGGGAGAGTGAGAAGGTGTGACAAGGATTTACAAGATACAAATAATATGATATGGCCAGAAGCATTAAGCCTTAAATGACATTAAATTGTCATAGTAATGGGGGTCCGTTTATTTTGCTTTCCTTTGTGGCCATTTCACAGAGAAACCAGCATTTAATGTCTTAACTTGGTCATAATGTATGGAAACAGATTTTTCGTTTGATGCCAGTTTTTAAATAGATTATCATAACTGTTATTTATAATTAGTTAACTGATTTGGGTAATATGTTTAATGAGTTTATGTGGCAGCTTAGCATCTGCTATACTAAATTATACTAACAAGGGTTTAATTAATATACTAATGTAATTTTAATTTAAATTTTAATTGTATTTAGCATAAGAAACATCAGCGTGTGAATTTGATGGAAATGAGCATATTTTTAGGAGTATACATACATACATACATTGTATTAGCTACAGTCTTGATCGGGGTTAAACAGAAATTTGCATATTTAAAATATAAATATTCCCCATACAGGAGGAATAATATAGAGCTTTCAATTCTCTCATCTCTTATACTCTTTCGTTTCCAATGTGCAATTTAATGATTTATGTTATGCCTGAAAGTAGACTATGGTGTTATAGTAGAAGATATTGCCTTCAATCTTTTATAGATGAAAAATGACAAATGGCATGAATTTGAATCAAAATGAGATAAAACCATTGATAATAACAACAGAGAGTAATAATATAGAAACTTCAACTCACTCTCGGCTCTAGATAATAAAATGTTTGACTAGTAAGCTCAAGCTGATTTTTTCCGTTTTAATAGAGCTTGACGTTATCTTGGTTCAAGTTCTCTCGTCTGTAAAAGATAAAATCTTCCACTAATAGGCTCAAGCAGAGTTTTTCCTTTTCCATAGAGTTTGACGTTATTTTGGTTCAAGTCTTCTCCTCTGTAAAAGATAAAATCTTCCACTAATAGGCTTAAGTACAATTTTTCCTTTTTCATAGAGTTTGACGTTATCTTGGTTCAAGTCCTCTTAGCTCAAAAAGAGGAAATCTTCGTTAAATGGCTCAGCTCAAGCTGTTGCTTCCTCTTTAACGGAGTTTGTTTCCTCTGGTTCAGGTCAATGCTTTTTACCATTTATTAGCCACATGAAACCAATAGCAAGATCATTTGGAATGATACCATAACATGCTTTTAGGCGTAATAAAAATTGTCGTATTAAACATTAGATTTATTTGAACCAACAGAGAACATTTGAGGTGAGCTACATAAAATCTATATATTATCCTCCAGAGGCCAGAAGAAGTTGATATAAAAACGCAAGTCCTTAAATAAAGAGAAACATTTTATTTATTCTCTATGAAAATTTGACGGATAATTTCGCAGTTATATGAAGGGTGGCGCATAAGTAACGTTAACGGCGACTATATTGAATGCGTTCTTGTGCATCATTTGGTTTTAACTCGTGAACCAATTGCATCTTATATGGGAACAGATGTAAAATTCTTAACAAAGACCGCCTAGATATCTAGATAACTGCTGAAAAAGTCTCCTGGTGGATGTTTCGGGGTTTTCCTTAATACTTGCTTGCACTCGAGCAATGGTCACTTCATTTCGAACTGCACGAGGTCTTCCAGCACGCGGAAGATGACAGACAGCCCCTTGTTGCCCAAAACGCTGAACCAATCGGTAAATTGTTGGAGCGCTAGGAGCATTTCGAACAAGAAAGGAATTTCGACATGATCTGAATAATCTGTCTGAATAATCGAATGCTGATTTTCAAAGTAAAATTGAACAACTTTGGTTCTTTGTTCTGTGTTGAGCCTTTCCATCGTAAATATCCCATGTATAATTTAGTTAATTTTGTAAAGAGACGAAAAAAAAGACTTAAACAAAAAGTGTATTCACTGATCAAATCTTAACGTTACTTATGCGCCACCCTATATAAATATTTATTTAATGTATCGCTCAATAAATCCCAGGGTTGAGGAAAAAAATCTGTTTTCGTCTCTAAATCAAGCTTTACTCATTATCATAGTCTCAACTCAAATTTGAAGCAATCAGTTCAATGTTTCTTAGCATTCAGTATATTTGAAATTTGTTATAGATATAAATTCAAGCTCAAAACCATTTACATTTTTGCGCAAAATTTATTTCATCAAAAGAAGTTTAGGCAGAATGATATTCTCATAATGTCAGGCTGTCTGTATAGCTATTTTGAATCCAGCCAGCGACCCTCATTAGTGGACTTGGTACAATGATTGTGAACAAAACTTATGCATCTTAAACTCTTAATTTATTGAAAATTCCTTCTTAATTTCACATTTCACAATTTCATGGTTTTCAACATTACAGGCGTTTCTTTTTATTACAAAGTTGACCCAAAATTTATTCAATGTTTTTAATATATCGCTTAATATATCTCAGGGCTACAAAAGAAAATCTTTTTTGTCTATAAATCAAGTCTTACTCATTACCAAAGCACCAACTCAAGGTTGAAGCAATCAGTTGAATGTTTCTTAGTTCGGTCTGTATATTAGAACTTTGTTATAGACATAAATTTAAGCCCAGGTCTATTTCAACTTTTTGCAAAATTTGTTTCATCAAAAGAATTTTTGGCAGAAAGATATTCTCATATTTTGGATCCAACCACTCATCTTCATTGGCGGACTTGGTTTACTGATTGTGAACAAATCGTATACATTTTAAACTCTCAATTTAATTTCTTATTTTCACACACCAGAAAACCATTACAAGCTTTTCTTCTTATTACAAAGTTGACCCAAAATCTATTCATTTTAATGTGTTTTGTCTGCATCATGAAATAATTGGGATTCCTCCGAATTTTATTTAATCAAAGAAAATATTATATATGTAGTTGTAATATGTAAGAATAATACAAACGTTGTGGGAGGTGTTCTGTTTTTTTCTCATTTTTCCGACTCCCACTAGCATTACCTATTCAGCTGTAACATAAAAATATGTAGGTTACCTGAATCGAGGTGTGCAAGTGCCGCAGTGTTACTGTCCTCAATGTAAGCGCATGCTGGCCCTCTTCGGTATGCAACAGTTTCAATTTAAATAATAGCCTGCACGTGTGCTATACTGTTTTTCAAATTAGACATAGTCTGGACATACGTATGTAAGTGTTGTATATCCAATCAATTACATACAAATAATTGGTACATGGATTTCCATCACTAAAAGCTGTACACCGTTGTTTTGTATAACAACATGAAGCAATTTTTATGCAAAATATCAAAATGTTTTGTTTGTTGTTCATAAAAAAAGTGAAATTTTCTATATCATAAAATTGTATAAATCTATGGGTGAACGTGTGATTTATTTTGTAATTTTGCAAACAGATGAAATTGCCGGCTCGTTTTGATGTGGGTGTCAAAAATTTAATTGACCAATTTTAAGAACAAGTTGTCATTGTTGTTCGAAAATTTTGTTATGAGTATAAAAGTGTTTAACGTAAGTACTTTTTAACCTTAAACTACAGAGTGAAACAAACAAAATCGTAGAAAAATTTTTAACAAAATCGGTTTTCGTAAATGAGAACTTTGACTAGAAAATGTTTTCATTGCAAATTACAACTATGGGTTATTTATTTGTGGGCAATTTTTTCAAAGATAATAAAATTAACAAGATAAAAAAAAATAAGATAATGGCCTTATCCCTCAATACTGTTAAAAAATATTCTGTATTTACTAGAAGTTTATACTAAACCGATCAATCTTTTGAGTAACCTACATTATTGCAGAAAGGATTTCCTTTTCTATTCTTTACATTTGTTTAAAGGTTAGTTCTTTCAAATATTTGCCGTAAAGTTTCTAACATAGTCAATTGTACGGTCTTAATTTTAAACGAAAGGACGACAATAATGTTGGCTTCTGACTCTCCAACTGTAGCCGACTTATCCATGTAGATTTTGGCCACTAAGTAGCTCCAAATTACAACAATGGGTTATTTACTTGTACGAACTTTCTTCAAAGATAGTAAAATTAACAAGATAAAAGAATAATATAATGACCTTATCCTTCAATACTGTTAAAAATATTCTATATTCTAGAAGTTTATAATAAACCCGTCAATCATTTGAGTAACGTATACTATTGCAGAGAAGAATGCCTCTTCTTTACATTTTTTTTAAAGGATATTTCTTTCAAATGTTCGCCGTAAAGTTTCTAACATAGTCAATTCTACAGTTTTAATTTTAAACGAAATGATGACAATAATGTTGGCTCCTAATTCTCCAATTGTAGCCGACTAATCCATGCGGATTTCGGCCAAAGAAAAAAGTCTGTAGGTAAGATATCATGTGACCTTGGTGGCTAGTTCTCTAATCTGGAAAGTGAAATTTGTTGTGCAGCGAATTGTTCTGTCACAACGGTCTTATCCTCAGAAGCTGTGTGGGAAGTAGAATCATATTTTTAGAATGAAATGTCGTCGAAATTGCGAGCCTCAGTTTTATGCAATACTCAATTATTTGGTGCGATGGGTTAGCGACTGATGTTCACAGTTGCATTCCGTCAGGCTTCATTTTTGAAGATATATAAACCGATAATTCCATCAGCCAAATAAGAAACCATATGACAAAATTACATTCAAACGACTGTAAAGAAATGATAGAGAATATGTAAAACATTAGAAAACATAATTTAAGAAGACCTTTTTATGCGTTGCATTAAGAAAAACCATTTCAGTTCGAAATGTGTTGGATTCATTAAATTCAGTGACTATAACACATTCTGTGGATTCGCAAATCTATTTTGTTATGGCTTCAAATTATGTTCACAGTTATTGGACGTATGATTATTATTATTTCGTTTCACTACGTATGATTAATATTAATGCCAATACAATAAAGCAATTTAAAAATAAATCGAATTTGTGCAATATTATCAAGGCGTCCAATGAAATGGGGGAAATAATGTAATTGATTTAAACTTGTATCTTGATTTAACTTGTATCATAAAATTCGGTCTCAAAATATTCGAATTATGCGTTTGACAGGCTAATTATGTGGATTATAATAATTATAACTATGTGGATTATAATCGGAACTTATTCCCTGTAATACGGTGATTTTAGCCGACGTTGTGTCGGCTAAATCGGTGATTGATTTAGAGGCACTTCTACCAGCATCTACTTCATTCATGATGATGAAGAAATGTCAAATTCTAAGGAACAGAAATATACTGACAGTTGGATAGTTTAATAGAAAAGCTTGCTGGCAAAAGTATCTCCAAATCAATCACCGATTAAATAAGTTGTGAGGAAATCTCGGGAATCTATTTAATATTAAAAAACATATATTAAAACCGTTTAACATAAGAGAGAGGTACAAAAATAAAGAAATCCGTTTCGCTAAAAATTTTATTAGGATTTATTCAACGTACTAAAGAGATTTCAATTAGAGAAATAAGGAAAACTGTTTCACTGTTTCACAATTTGTAGGAACTCATTCAGTTTAGCATAACTACAACATATTTTGTAGATTTGTAGACCTGTTGTGTTATGGTTTCAAATTGTGCCCGCAATATAATTAATTCGTTATTTAATACGTATGAGTAACATAAATTCATTTTACCACAAATATATGTAAGTATTGCATATTATCAGGCATTTTACATCGTTTGATTAATACTAACTCAAATGTCATATTGAAATTTGATAATAGCAGATATTTGAGCAATTTTAGACAAATAGAACGAGATTTAAACTCAATTAAATATAATTGTTTTACCATATCTAAAATATGAATTTGAAAAGTCAGAACCCATTATTTTAAAAAGTATGTTGTCAAAATTCGAACTACATTTTTAATTTCGTTGAAGTATATACCCCATATTCGATGATAATCTGTTAATTAGTTTACATGACGATTCGCAACATAGGTAGGTTATAGAACATATTTTAAAACTATCCAATATATTGATTACATATGATTATTGTGCACATAATCGTGAGTAGGAGCCCATCTAACTGTTTAAAGTGGCGTTCACATGGATGATGCGATGACACCTTGACGCTCAAAATGATGTTTGGCAATAGTAAAAGGTAATCAAAAAATTGCTGTTTCTGCTTGTTATGAATTCACCACATGAGAAATGCGTTTTGCATATAAATTGCCAACAGTATTTGTACAACTGTTTTTAGTAGACGCAACGAAACAATGAAGCAATGTTGTAAAATGAAGTGTGATTTCCCTAAATGTAGTTTGTTGTTGACCGCCTAAGGTATGCAACACTTTTGGTTTGACTGATAGCCTGCACGCGTGCTATAGTGGCTTGAAAATTCTGCGTAGTCCAGACAGGTGTACATATTTTGCTTACAACGATTTGCATACATTAATTGGTTCGTGGAAATAAAATAAAATGTTCTATTATTTTGTATGGCCGCATGAAGTAAATTTCGTGTACAATTTATCCATAGTTGATAAAAATATAATAACAAATCACGTTTTATAGTTCAGCTAAACGTATTAAGGTGTTTCTAAACCAATACGAGTTCATGCTAACAAAAAACCTCACATTTGTATTTCTTATTAGTGCGACTCTTTTGCTGTACAGGAAATGTATCGTTTTTAATTCTGTTCTAATCTGTAGTTGAATGTAATAGTTTGTTTGTATTTCAATAATCACGAAGTTTATGAGAGGCCATCTTGATGTGCGTGTCGCAAATTTTATTAACCATTTATGATTAGAAAGCTGCTTAAAATGCTTATTCTCTGAAGTTAAGTTTTGTTTCGTTTTTAATATCGTAACTTCGTTTAAAAGTACATTAAAAATGTTACTAACTATTTATGATTAGAAAGCCGTTTAAAGGACTTAATTGCGGAAGATAAGTTTCGTTTCATTTTCAATATCGTAACTTTATTTAAAAGTTCATTAGAAGTCGTTTTCTGACTCATATTCAAGAGAAAATGGCCTGGCGCCAAATTGCAAAAGCTAGAAAAGCTTTAAATAATTTATTTTCTGATACCAGGCTTTCACAGCTATTCAAAAATATTGCTAAATATTTGAAATGAAATACAAAGGAAACATTTTATAAACTGAATTAAAATCAAAAGTTTTTTTTTTTTTTAATTTCTTTTCAGGCACCTGAAACAGAAACAGAACTTAATACAATTCTGATTCAAATATCGGAATCAGGATCAAAATTATGCGTAATTTTGTTGGCAGAAATTGAAATAAATTATAACAATTTTCGAGATTGATGCCGGTTCGCCTATTATAAAATAATACAGAGACCATTAACAAGCTATATTTTTTACTAGAGAATGTAAATCAATGCATTTTACAGCAAAAGATTATTTACACGTAACAACATTTTGAAAATGATTATGAGTAAAGTTGCTATTTTCATATGCTGATGATGTAGACAGCATTGGTAGAAACAGCCAAATGTTACTGCAGTCTTGGCAGACATAGAGAAGGAGTCGGCTATAATAGGTCAGGCAGTGAAGAAGACGAACTAAATTATTTGTTTCGACGAGAAAAGAGTGTAATCGTTTGTCAATTTGGACTTTGCAGGGACGTTTGGATTCACCTATCTAGGTTCGGGTGGATTAGAATACGGCTAATGCTTTTCATATAGAAAAGGCCCTTTTTGTATAGAAAAGATTACGCAAGGATCCCTTTTTCGTATAGAAAAAAGTCGGAGAAACCATTTTTGTATAGAAAATAATTAACAATTTTCAAAGAGCCGCCACTTTTTGTACAGAGTCGACGAGTCGGTAAAGACCTCTTTTGCATAGAAAGGAGCCGGCAAAGATTGCTTTTTCTATCGAAAGAAGTCGGCAAGGACCTTTTTTATGTGGAAAGTAATTGACACTATTCATATTAATAAGAGTCGGCAAAGAAGCTTCGTTTAGAAAGAGCGGCCAAACTCACCTTTTTGTATAGAAAAGAATCGACAGAGACACTTTCCGATAAGTGCCCGGAAAAAAAAACTTTTTCGTATAGAAAATAATGCCCTTTCGTAGAGATATGAGCCGGAAAGACCCCTTTTTTGACACAAAAAATGTCGGAGAACCCCGTTCTTGTTTAGAAAGAGTTGACAAAAGAACCTTCTCGTATAGGAAGGATTCGGCAAAGACCTTTTTTGTGTGGAAGAGAGTAGGCAATAAAAAAGAATCGTCAAAGTTCCGTATAGGGAAAAGTCCACTCTTTTGCATACAAAAACGTTATGTGTCGATTGCTTTCTATAAGAACTTTTTCATATACGGACGGATATTTGCCGACTCTTTTCTGTACAAAAACGTCGTTGCCTACTATCTTCTATACAAAAAGGGTCTTTGCCGAATCCTTCTTATACGAAAAGGCTTTTTTGCTAACTCTTTCTAAGAAAAATTTCGTATAGAAAGGAGTCTGCAAGTCCGCCAGAGGAAAAATCGGCAGATATCCTTTTTATATAGAAAACAGTTGGCATAGTAAATGATCCTATAGAAAGGGGTCCGTAAATATAATTTTTATATAGAAAAGAGCTGGCAAAACTGAAAGCTGTTTATTAATAAAACACTTTCTCGACGAAAAAGACTCTAATGGGTGCAGATATTAGGCTTACTTGACTTATGACATAATTTAAAGACTCTTTCAAGGAAAATATTTCAGTAAAATTTATGACTGCACAGCGTCAATGGAGAGTATAGACATTGCATCAATGAGCTGTATGAGCTATGTACTGATGCCGACGTGGTTAATTTCGTGGCGATTTCGTTGGCTGGATTATGTATGTCGATGGACCCAAACGTTTACGTTTTACGAAAAATCTTTGACAAAGAAATAGCACGAAAACCTCCAGATTTGTAAAATACTGTCAGAACTTGGTGTAACGAATATTGGAGAAAGAGCGCAGAATACCGAAACGCTTGGACATGAAACAATGAATCATGAAATTGTTAAAACTTTTCAATATTTATTTTCCTTTTAAGATCATGCACCTATAAGTAGGCAATGCTGTTAACAGCCTGCAAAACTATAATCGTGCCCGTATTTGCTGCTCGAGTGCAGTTAATTACCATACAATCCGCCCACAGATATTTCATTGTTTACACAATAACATTTGAATTAAGTTCCATAAACAACTAAAGAAGTTCTTACAGCAGCACAACATTTATTATAGTTTAACATCATGCGCCTGAAAATAGGCAATTATTTTTAATGTTAATATCTCGCAAGGTCTTAAACGTATGCCCATTTGCAATTTGAATGAAGTTCATTATCATTTAACAACCACGTAGATATTTCAGCCTTTATAAGAATTTTTTTAGAATTAAGTTCCATCGTAAACTTGTAAGCGTAAGCTTGTGCCTACAAGTAGGCAATCATTTTTGTTGCCTAAGGGTCTACAAAGCTTTAGGCATACTCGCCTTTGTGGTTAGTTATTATATGTAGCATCCATATGGATATTTTGTCGTTTAAAAAATATCATTTTAAATTAATTTCCACTAACAGCCAAAGCTGCACAACCATTACTCAGTATTTGCCATGTGGTTCTTAGAGATCTTGTGCTCACACGTTGGCATACGTTTTATGCGATGGCCTGCAAAGTCTTATGTATACACGCATTTGCTGTTCGAGCATATTACATTTCGTACAATAGCCGTATAGATACGAGGGCGGTCCCAAAACTAGTTGACCTTACAAAGAAAACACAAAAAAGTTGGCGAAAATGTTCTCTATTTTTTAACATAGTTTTGTTTTAGCTTGATATGTTATTTCCAGAGATATTCATTAGCTTCTGTACCCTATTTATAGTAAGAATTGTCAAACTCCATAAAATAGCCATCAACCGTAGACTCCACGTCTTCATTGTTGGCAAATTATTTACTATCGAGCGATTTTTTCAAGCTTGGAAATAGAAAGTAGTCCAATGGAGCTAAATCTGTTAAAACAATTCGAACTTTAATTTATAAACTTTGAATAGTGAATGTGTGAACTGGAGCATTATCTTGATGAAACCACACTTTCTTTTTCCCCAAGTGCGACCTTTTTTCATAATTTCAACACCTAAACGCTGCAATAAATTAGCCTAATAGATGCGGTTGCTGGTTTTCACTTTCTGAAGATAATCAATGAAAATAATCACATAAGCATCCCTCAAGAAACGGACGCTATGACCTTGCCAGAAGGTGGAACCGCCTTCGTCTTCTTTGGACACGATTCTTTCATTCCAGTACATTGCTTTGACTATTCCTTTGTCTCAGGTGTGAAGTGATGGGCCCTTGTCTTATTCATGGTTATTCGACGTTTTTGGGGTGAAACGTTGTCAAGCACTCTACTGGAACTTTTTACAACGCTCTTTTTGCTCTATTGGAAGTAAACGCGGCACCCAGCTATCTCATCTTTAAATCTTCTGTCAATATACAATGTATGGCACTTTTTGAAATGCGTGTTATTTCAGCTATTTCATGCAACTTCAGCCGACGATTATCCAATATCATTTTGTGGATTTTCTTAACCTGACCTGCTGTGAATTGGTCGACCACTACGGTGCCCGTCTTGGCAGCTTGTACGGCCTCGTTTAAAATCTGTTACCCAACAGATTTTACAGTCGTAAACGAGGGAGCAGACTCCTTCAGAGTAGTATCTAGCTCGACTTTAATATTGGTTGGACTAAGACCTTTCAAATGGGAACATTGAATTAAATAACGTTGACCAATTTGTTTTCCATGTTTACGAATTCACTGAGTTCGTTTATTTTTGATGGGTCATATAAGAGTAATAAATAAAGTGACATTTTGAAACTTACAACATATATTTTATAAGGTTGTTACTTCGTATAAAATAAATTTTTTAAAACTACTGGCGCCATCTATACGTCAGTTCGATTAGTTTTGGGCTCACTTTCGAATCTCATTGTTTGTAAAATTGTATTTGAAATAGGTAAAGCTAAAGCTAAAGAATTTCTTATAGCTGCATTACATTCCTTTAACATTTAGCATTTGCTTTTAAGGTCATGCGCCTATAAGTAGACAATCATTTCTGGTTGTAATAGCTTGCGATGTTTTAAGCATTAACATTTAGCATTCGTTTTTAATATTATGTTCCTATAAGTGAAGAATCATTTTTTGTTGTTATAGCTTGCGATGTTTTAAGTGTTAGCACATTTGCTGTATGAGCGTAGCTAATTATCATACAACCTTCGCATAGGCATTTCATTTGAATTAAGCTGCATGAAGAATTCAAGAAATTCTTACAGCTGCACACCATTTATTCAACATTTATCATTTGTTTTTGCCGCCATGCGCCTACAGGTAGGCAATCATGTTTTGGTGTAATGGCTGCCCTATGCTAAAGCCTTGAGCATATGCGTTAAAAATCCTGCAAAATCCTTGAAAAATTCACACTTTACGGCAATGACCATTTATCACATGTTAACTGTTTTTTTCCGCCCCAGTCATAAGGACTCGTGTTACAACACGAGCCCTGTTCTAGCTTTATCCCGACCCCTTAACACACCAAGTGTTATCAAGGTTTGTTATGGTAGTAACATTTCAATTCAATACACAATTTAACATATATGATCAATATGTGCTATACTCGTAAAATATATAAATAAATATTTTCATAAACTACTACACATACGAACACATAAAAATATCGCTTATATTTACATATATATGTACATATACAGATGCATATACATAAATGTATGCGGAGTTAATGTGTTTTTCATCGTCATCAACATATTCTCGCTGTCCTCTAAAACAAAAAAGAAATAACTGAATGTTAAAATGAAATAAAGTAAAATAAAATAAGGACAGCTTACTAAGACTCATGAAACATTTTGTCGAATATCCCCAGCGAGCCACTGTTTGCCTTTAATGCTTAGAGATTCCACTGTCGGAGAGAAATCTATAAATAACTACATAAACATAAAGATAAACATAAATGTAAACATAAACTGTATCGTATATGTATTAATATATATAACTGTGTGTGAATGGGTATGTGTGTATGTGTGTGTGTGGAAGTTGTAGTAGTAAAAATAAATAAATAATCTGAATTATATGAAGTCTTCTAGGGCAACATCAATGTTGAATTTTTATGTTTAGACCACAGTTAAGTTGTAATCTTCAACTAAAATCAAATGCGAAATGTATTAAATAGAATTGCAGACTGTTTTCTGAATGATTTTTCTTTATGATTGATTAAATCATTTTATAAAACTGTCTTTAAAAATTTAAATATTTTACCATCACATAAATATTTTCATTACAAATATATCACGCTGCAAAAATATATGAACGGACTTGAGTTTAATATGCGGCAATTGATACACTTACTTCGTAGGAACAATATATTAGTTAAATATTTATATTTAGATTTTGTATGTACAGTGGGTCACAGCTTATTGTATGCAGTGTCTAATTTCTATTTTAAGTCTCTTTAATTGCCATATATAATTATAAAACAAAACGCAGAATTTTTGTCATATTTATTGTTGTCGTTTATAGTGCATGAAGTGAAAAAGCTTCTTAACTTTTCTATTGTATTTAGTGATTTTTTATGTTTAAGGTTTATTTAGCATCCATTTTATGAAAAATGGAGCATCCGAGTGCCAGGATAATGTAATAGTTGATAAGGTATTATGGTTCATTCGATTCGATTTTTCATGACTTTAAATGTCTCTGAATTCAGATTATCACGAATTCGGGTTCTTTATATGTCTCTCCATATACTCAGATTCACATGAAGTTGATTCCTCATGTCATATGTGTCTGTTCCCATGAATTCAATTGCTTATGATTTCAGATACTCGTCACGATAGGTGCATATTTAGTTTTAGATGATTTCAGGTATAGGTTCTCACTACATAAATATTGTGAGTTATTTGTTTCTACCTTATAAAACAGTCAATTAAATGCCGGTTGAAATAAATCCATTGTGCAAACTACCAGATAAATCCGCTGTATAAACACTTTGGCGGAGCCGCTGTGTAAATATTCAGACTCATACGCTATTTAAGCAGTCATTCGACTACGCTGTGTAAACAGTCAGTCGAATCTGTTGTGCATAAAACCAAACTACCAGATAAATCCGCTGTATAAACACATTGGCGGAGCCGCTGTGCAAATATTCAGACTTAAGCAGTCATCTTAAGCAGTCATCTGAAGACGTTGTGTAGACAGTCAGTCTGTTGTGTCTATAGTCTTCCCAAACTATAACCGGCACAACCGACACTGTGTAAACAGTCAGATGGTTCTGTTGTGTAACTATGTACCAAACCGCTTCGTCAACATTCAAACAAATTCGATATGCAAATAGTCACATGAAGTCGCTGTTCAAATGGTGAGATAAATCATCACATAAATCCTCGCTGTATAAGCAGTCCGATGACTTGGTTGTGTAAATAATTATTCGAAGCTGCTTCGTAAACCGTTAAGCGAATCCGCTGTGTAAACAGTCACCCGAAATTGCACCGATTGTGCAAACAGTTTGATGCGAATGGCGTTAAACAGTTGTTCTTAAACAGTTAGACGAATTTGACATGCAATCAATTACATGAAGTCGCTGTTCAAATGGTCACATAAATCCGCTGTGTAAGCAGTCCGCTGACTTTGTTATGTAAATAGTCATTCAAAGCCGCTTGGTAAACCGCTTCGTAAGCAAATCCGGAATATAAATAGCCACCCGAAATCACTGTGCAAACAGAATGATTCGAATGGTGTTAAACAGTTGCTAAGACGGCAACGTAAAGCAGTCAGCCTTAACTCTCTGGGAACAACCCCTTACCCACTGTTTAATTGTGTAGGGACGTTTCGGCACATTTACAGCCATACCAAAACTTGAAAACAATATAGTACATATAAGGAAATTGTGTTGTGTCTATCATCAATGTTGAACTGTTCTTTTTTTCTTGTTTTAATCATATGGTTCGTGATTAAATTGTTTCAAAAGAACACTCGTATAAACTATTAGTTAGCGCTCATATTGCGTTTATAACTAAAAAAAGTTTCTAATAAAATTTCGACCAACAATGCATACACTAATAATAGCCGGGATATACTCATAACGGCCTTTTTTGGCCAATGAATATATTTCGAAAACAGCGACGATTTATTAAGCCACGCAAAGTTTATGGGAAACAAGCGGTTGTTAGTAGTTTCCATAATGTTAATGAGCCGTCCATTCATATATTTATAGGGGATTCTTTGATTGTGCTACAGGCTACGTGATTAATCTATTTTGTAATTGACCAGAGAAATTTGGTCTATTTTTGCACCTACAATTGGTTTTATGTTTATAAATGTGAATGACATGATTGTTCTTTCATTTTTCTATTCTATTCTTTTATATAAAGCTAATCAAGATCTGATACTTCTGTAGTACACTTTTGATTTGATGGAACTATATTTATTGCAAGTTTGAGACAATTTTTTCGTGTATGAGTATATTTCATAGATTTTGAATTAATTGCTTGATATTAAGCATTACAATGTGATAGAAGTTACTGCATGTTTTTAGGCGTAACCATTTAATTTTATGTTACGATATTTTGCATACTCAAAGAACAGGAGAATAAGAATAGATGAATTGGAAAAAATCCCTATTAAATCCAATCTTATTCTCAAGGTATTAGTATGAGCGATGAGTTTTATACCACCTCTAACGACATCTTTAGAAAAAGTAAGCGATGGGGAATGAAGCATACATTTTTGTTTACATTGGCTGCTATGTAGTAATATTCGAATTTACATATATATAATGTTAGAGCATGTTCGAAACTATCCGAATATGAGTATTTTAGTACAGGATTTTGCTTGGCTACACCCTTAACGCTTACCCAACTTTTTATCTGTTCTCTTGTTTCTTATAATAGTTACGATAAAGATCGTCTCTTAAGACAATTGTAAACATTAATTTTAAAAATTTACATTTTTTGTCAATGTGATCTCTGTTACAATTAAATCTAACATGAATGCATCTAATAAAAAAGGCTTTGTTTTTATATTTATTAGATTTATCAAAATTATAGCTCACCTTTAGGCTAAATCAATACTCGTATATCAGCCACCAGTTACTGATTTACGACGCTTTAAAATGTATTCGCTTTACAATTTTCCTAATAAATTTTATGGCATATTATAAGGCAGTTGCCATATATAAAATCATAGCATACATTTAGTATCAATAAAAAAAAGTATAAAGAGAAATATGTTTTAAATGGAATACATTTCTTATTATACTCGTAGATTCGTAAAATAACAATTGGCTGTTTTATGACTCTAAGGAGCGATGTAACAGATTATTCATTGACATAAAACATTCAAGTTTGCTTGCTTTGCTTGCCATACAAATGTCAAATTAATATTAAAAGCTACCAGAAAATTCTTTATGAATTTCAATATTTCAATTATGTGGCAAATGAAAATAGAGCTTCTTTATATTGTGCCTACAATTTGTCAAAAAAGTACGAGAAATTTCGTCAGTTTACTTATTATTCATTCAAATCTACTTTATCATCTTCAAAATGGGTCCCTACCAACATAAAAAAGTTTTGCCAATGAATGATATAATTATCACAACTTTTTTGAAATGCATTTTTTGGTAAAGATTACAGTTTTTGCCGTAATTTCTCTTTTACTCATTTTATCGACTGAAAGCGAGTGTACCGAAGTGCAAATTTGAACAAATTTGAGAGAAAAAGTCAGCCAAAGCCATATTAGGTTAATGAGGTGGAATTTTGGCCAGAAATTCCTTCACAATGATAGCGAATTTGATAGTTGTTCAATGATTTTTGTTAAGTTTTTGGCCAGAAATGCGTTCATAATGACAGCCTTGTGGGATCATGCGTTATTGCAGTGCAAAATCTTTGAAATTTTTTCCCACAAATCTGGTCTCTTTCGAAGTTTATTGACTAGCTTGCATCTCAAACTTGTAAATCCTTATCTTATAATATGTTTTATAAATGTGGGATCGGAATTGACTTATTCTAGGAAGTCTCCAGTAATCTTTATGCAATTAGGTTTTTGAAGAAAATGCAGGTTTTTTTGGAAGTGATGAAGGACAATACGTTTTATACCAAAACAATCGTGTAAAATCGGAACGATTTATACGATTATTCCAGGAGATACAGGTAGTTCAGTAGCTACCTCTCTCAAACTTAATTGACGATTTTTTGATCATCATTTTTTTCACTTTATCGATATTAGCTTTTCTTCGATGGTCGACCAAAGCGAGGCAAATTTTCCACCACATCTCGATCGTTTTTGAATGCACTTATATGCACCTAAAGCCTTCTGTAGTATTTCCAACTATTTTCCTTTTGCAATATAAAATTTAAGACAAAGTCTTTGTTTGATATTCTTGTAGATGGTAAAAATCTCAAAACACATTTGATATGAACTGTTAAAATTAAAGATTTAATATTGAGAACAATTGTGCCAACTTGACGAGAAAAAGAATTTTGTAAGCCCTTCAAGTGATCGGCTGTGAAGCGACTATCGTTCGTAGGAGCGCGGGTTCAATCCCACATACAATTACATATCATTATTCGAGCGGCAGTCACTTCGATGTGTTTGGCAAACACTTCGAGGAGTCGAGTAATCGACAGTCTAATAAATTTTGCTTTAAATATCGTTCGAATGATAGCAGGTTCAACCCCGCATGTACCTACCTATCATTATTTGCCCAGGCCGTCATCTAGATGTGTCGAACAATTGACAAGTCTAATAATTATTCTCCAGCTAACATTGGAATCATTGTTAAACTGTAGATACCGCTAAGTGAGTCTGAATATGGAATGCGTGTAAGCTCACAGGATATAAGAAGCTCTCTCATATGTTACTCATGAAATGCAAGGGAATTTGTTTTTAAATTCAAGGGATTCGTTTTTAATCTCTTTAAGCGGGCTTTTTAAATGATCAATTTCTAACATTTGTTTTCGACAGAATGTTCTCATGTAAGGTATAAGTTCATCCATTTTTCGGTTTCAAAAGTAAAATAAAACACCCATAAGGGGGTGATGAAAACTTTTATTTCATTTAGATGACATTTAAATGGTCGCCCCTGGATTGGGTGCAGCAGCGGATACTTTTGAGTTAGTTTTCAACCACTTTTTCGCACATTTCGAGCAGTATTTCCGCAATAACTTAACGAATGTTAGTTTTCAAATGTTCAAACGTTTGCAAATTATTCGCGTAAACGAAGTCTTTGATGTGACCCCACAAAAGTAGTATAACGGCGTCAAATTGCATGATCTTGGCGGTCAATTGACGTCACCAAAACGTGAAATTACGCTTTCTGGAAACTTTTCATGTAATAAAACCAAAATTGGTCGTGTTGTGTGGCTCGAGATACCATCTTGTTGGAACCACATATCGTCCAGTTCATAATCTTCAACTGCAGGCCAAAAAAAGTCGGTTATCACATGGTGATAGTACTCTAAACTGATGGTAATTCTTGTTCTAGCGTCATTTTCGAAAAGATATGGCCCAATGACCGGACTACAGACCATAATGCGCACCAAACACAATTCCACAATTAATTCTGGGTTCTTCGATCCACAAATGCGACAATTTTGCTTGTTGACGTAACCACAGAGTGAGAAATGAGCTTCATTGCTGAAGAAAATTTTGTTCGAAAAATCAGCGCCCAAAGTCCAATCGCCATGAAAGCACTGTTTTCTTTGCAAAAAAGAACCGTTTAAAAACACTTGAATAAGCCTGGATGTAAAAGGTTGCCACCACGTAATTACTCAGATATTGAACTCCTACTCTTACTCCTATTTGAAATATTTAAAATATTTGAATATTGAAAATATTTGAAATATTGAAAATATTTAAAATATTGAAAATATTTAAAATATAGAAAATATTGAAAATATTTAAAATATTGCAAATATTTGAAATATTGGAAATATTGAAAATATTGGAAATAAGGAAGATATTAGAAATATTGAAAATATTAAAAATATATGAAATATTAAAATTATTGAAAATGTTGAAAATATTGAAAATTTTAGAAACTGAAAATATTAGAAATAATAAAAATATTGCAAATATTAGAAATATTGCAATATTGGAACTACAGAAAAAATAAAGAATATTTCAAACAATGAAAAATATTGAATATTTTGAAAATATAAGCAGTATTAAAACTATTTAAAGTTTCGAAGATATTGAAAGTATTGAAAATAAATAAATATTGTATGCAAAAACATAGAAAACGTTACAAATTTTGAAAATAATGGTTTAGCTGGTTTAGAGGGATGGAGTGTATAAAAAGCCATTGCTAATACGGGCATTGGTATTCTAACAATCATTCCTTAGTATGAATAGGATAAGGAGGAGTGAGCAGTATTCTTCTCTCAATTTCTATATACAGCGATACCGAGATATTTAGGAATTTGACAACAGTTTTTTTTGACAATAAAGATGAAGATTTTTTCTGAGAGAGTCATAATGCAATTACATTAAAAATTTCAGTAATTTAGTGAACAGAAAGATGTATATTTGATCGAAATCAAATCATTCTTATCATGCTAAATAAAGACTTTAATGTTATGCAAAAATAATGGATTCCTTTATGTTACATCTTATGTTAGCTATTACGTATTGCATAAAATCTTTCTAAATATACATTTCATTTAAAATTGTCTTCAATGGAAGTATAATTTTAAACCCTTCTCTCTATTGGCATAATATTTAATTGTCTTATACTTTGCTCAAATTCTTTCCTGATTGCTTAATTATTTTCTTAAGTTCTGATCATCACTTTAATGTGAATGAATATTGTCAATTATTATTAAAATAACTGAAAATATCACTTTCATTTTCCGAAAATTATTGTATTAGAATAAAATGGCCTCCTTTTTTTCAACATTACTTTCTTACAGCTTCCTTTGCACTATGGGGAAAAAAGCGATATTTTTGGCATTAATTGTAAGGCTAGACACTTAAAATTTTGCCCGAATTTAACTAACACCAAAATGGAATTTTGGTTTTTTTTTTTATTAGGACCACGCCTTCTTCCGCCTCCACCTTAAAACATTAGGTTAGTTTTGGCATAAATTCGGCTTTTTTTATTTTTATTATTTTTTCCTAAAAGGGCATAAAACGCAAATAAAAAAGAAGAAGAAAATTTTTGGTGAAGGTCCATATTTCCCGAAATATAGGCCTCCAAATCTTGAACGTATAATCGCCCATAACTTGACTATTTATAAACTGATCCTGTTGAAATATATGTCACTAGAAAGTTGTTTTAAGAATCTGTAAGTTTGCATCTAAAACTATTTTATTTTATTAACCCATTAGGGGCCAGTACTGAAAAAACAATTTTTTAACCTCACTTTTTGGATAAAACTACTTAAGTTTAATGTGTTTATATTTTTTTGGTAGACTCAGATGATAGACAAGGCTTCAGCCTTTTTGTTAAGGTATAAAACTGCTCATTAACCCTTCAAAGACCGGAGATATTTAAATTATGCTTACATTTTATTTTCCATAAACTTTTTCAAAGCATAAGTTATTGAGTAAGATAAGTTGAATAAAGGTTAGTTGAATAAAAGTAAGGTTAGCTCAGCCGGATCCCTGAAAAAAAAAAATAATCATATGAGACAAATTCTAATATGTCTTTGTCATTTTACAAACCATACATGAATATAGATTTTCTAACTTAATCGTCTTCAGTTTCTTCTTCCAACTCAAAAAGGAACAAAAAGGAGCAAAAAGTGTTAATGATGTTTTATTATATACAGTTTGATTAATAACTTTTAACTGATATATTGCAAATACTTTTCTATACACAGAACTTATATTCCACAGAACACACATATATTTGTTAGTTTCGACCTAAAAAAACACATCAACAACACACGGAACAACTACACAATAAAACACAACTATTACTAAAACTGTATTAACAATATATTTTACATACCTTGACTAACTTCTTCCATATTTATACTTTTTCACTGTGTTAACAATTTATGTTTTACTCACGCTCAAAGTTGGTAAAAATTTCGCGCGCATTTTCTGTTCATAATGCAACAGTGGAACAGCTGACTTTCCCCCCTCATAAAATATATAGGGTGCACCATAAAAATTATAAAAAAATCTTTTTTATTCCGTGAAGAGTATAATAATTTAAAAAACCAAAACAGTTTTCAAATTTTGAACAACAAAAAAATTGCATTTATGCCAAAATTATTAACGTTTTACCCATAGTGCTTTGTTAGTCTTTTCCATAGAACTCCATTTGCCCCTAAAGTGTTTATTTTATATTATCCTCAAAATTATTAATGCTGAATGCTGAGGGCATAAAATACAAGAAAATTTATAAATCTCTTCAATCTTCTTATAAATTTATTTTACTTATCAAAATCCATTTACAGCTTGTAAGACAGTTTTTCGTTGCTTCATGTCAGGAAATAAACAAACAAATACCGAATTCATTCATAAAATTCGACTTCCTTTTAATAAATTTTCTCATAGCCTACCATATCTGCCAATGGACTACTATTACCTTCCTATACACGTTTATCAACCTACTGATTCACAATCAGCTGCCTCATTAACATAATATTAAGAAAACATTAACAACAATTAATGCCTTACAGGGATCTGAAGCGATTTGTGGCGTTTTTTCTTACTTCCACCTCTGTGCGTTCTTCCTTTTTCCTCTGCTATTCATATAATTTTTCTTTGGTCCTGCTTAAGGAACGAACACTCAGCAGTCAGTGTTCATATAATTTCCTAGCACGCTTCACTGCTACAGGAGTAGAGGGATGGAGTGAAGGGAATGATATAAAGACTCAAAAGCCGCAAGTGCGGCATTTAATAAGTGTTTGTAAATCTTTTGCTTTGTATTTATTAGTCCTAGACTTGTTATGTTGTTTTTTTTTTTTGTTTCTCTGCCTTTCATCATCAATTAAGGGTAATATCAGGGTACGTATTAATGATGGATGGATAAACAAAGATTCATTTAATCGCTAATAATATGGGTATTAAACTATGAGGCTAATGAAAGGGCAAACGAAAAGCAAATATATGTTAATTAGTGTTGGAAGCAACTGAATGGCTGATATAGTTTCAGAAATTTTTTTATAAAAAAAAGTAGTAAAAATGTAGCTTTAATTAAATTCATTTAATTGAGTTATGGTCCAATAAAATTGAATGGTAAATGCATGAAGAAAAACATTCCGCTCGGAAATTACTAGAAATTGGAATTATATATAAATGCCGCTTAAAAGAATTGCCAAATTAATGTTTCTGTTAAATTGGCACAACTATTCTCTGCATTGACACAGAATTTGATCGCGATGTGTTATTTAGTTTCTTTGCAGTAATAGATTTTGTCAGCTCAATATCGTACAAAGAATTTATCTCAAATTTTGTATTGCAAATGGAATTTCGAAGGTTTACTTTTAATCGACTATATCAAAAGCATGCTTCCATTGCACAAAAAATTGCTTAGAACCACTTGAATAAGCCTGCCTTCAAAAGGGAGTTCATAGTGTGGGGGTCACATAAGTTAATGGTGGAAAAAATGGATCGAATTTCCATCTTTAAATCGCTGCTAAACTGCAACAATACTCAATTTTATCAGTTCATTATCGAACAAAGAATATGTCTCAAATTTTGTATTGCAAATGGAATTTCGAATTTTCGCCAAAAATGTTACCGAACAAAAAGAATGTTTCCATTGCACAAAAAAATCGTTTAGAACCACTTGAATAAGGCTGGCTACAAAAGGAAGCCCACTATGTAGAAACTACACGAGTTAACATCAAAGAAAAAAAATACTAGTGGATCAAATTCTAATCTTCGAATCGCTACTAAATCGCAACCATGTTCGACTTCGACAGTTCAACATCGAACAAGGAATTTGTCTCAAATTTTGTATTGCAAATGGATTTGGAATTTCCGCCGAAAATGTTATCGAAGATTTATGGTGAATCGATTATATCAAAAAAAAAAAAAAAAAAAAGAAAAATGCATAAAATTGCATAAAAAATCGTCTAGAACCACTTGTAGAAGCCACACAAGTTAGGTTTTCGACTATATCAAAAGCATGTTTTCATTGCACAAAAAATCATTTAGAACCACTCGAATAAGCCTGGCTGCAAAAGGAAGTCCACTATGTAGAAGCCACACGAATTAACGCCACAAAAAAATAAAAAAAACCCTAATGGATCAAATGCTCATCTTCGAATTGCTACTAAATCGCAACAGTGTTTGATTTTGACAGTCTAATATCTAAGAATTTGTCTAAAATTTTGTATTACAAATAGAATTTCGAAAGTTTACGGTTAATCGACTACATCAAAAGCATGTTTCCATTGCACAAAAAATCGATTAGAGCCACTTGAATAAGCTTGGTTTTAAAAGGAAGTCCAACTCGTGGATCAAATTCTAATCTTCGAATCGCAACAATGCTCGATTTCGACAGTTCAACATCGAACAAGGAATTTGTCTCAAATTTTGTATTGCAAATGGAATTTCGCATTTTCGTCGAAAATGTTATCGTGAATCGCCACAAAAAATAAAACAAAAACTCTAATTGATCAAAATCTCATCTTCGAATCGCTACTAAATCGCAACAGTGTTTGATGTTGACAGTCCAATATCGAAGAATTTGGCTAAAATTTTGTAATGCAAATGGAATTTTATATTTTCACTGAAAATGTTACCAAAGGTTTATAGTGAATCGACTTCAACAAAAACACGTACTTACGAGGTCGATTCCAAAACTAACCATATAGATGGCGCTAGTAGTTTGAAATCAATTATTTCGGTGAAAGGTGGCAACGTAATAAAACATATGTTTTAAGTTTCACGGTGCAACATTGTCGAGTATTTTTAATTAAGCCATCAAAAGTAAACGATGTTAGTGAATTTGTGAACATGAAAACATGAAAATTATTAGCCGTTATGTAATTCAATATTTCGATTTGAAAGGTCTCAGTGCAACCAATATTAAAGTCTACAAAGCTAGATTTTACTCCGAGGGAGTCTGCTTCTTCGTTTACGACTGTAAAATGTTGATATTGAGTAGCAGATTTTAGACGAGGCCTTACGAGCTGCCAAGATGAACATTGTAGCGGTTAACCAATTGAGGCGCCCACGCGAAACACAGTTAAGAAAATCCACAAAATGGTATTGCATGATTCTTTAAATCGGCTGAAGGTGCGTAAGGTAACTGAAATGATAAACATTTTAAAAAGTACTCTACAACGTATATCAACCAAAGATTTGAAGATGAGAAAGCTGTGCGCAAGATGGATGTCGCGCTTGCTTTCAATAGAGCAAAAACAACATCGTGAAGGTGTTTCAGTAGAGTTTGTTTAGTTTGGCAATGTTTCACCGCATTAAAGCCGAATTTTTGGGTCGATTTATAGCCATGGCTGAGACATAAATCCACCACTTCACAGGTGAGACAAACGAATAGTCAAAGCAGTAGGCTGGAATGGGAGAATCGGTTTCATCTGCAAGCAACATCATGGCGTCTGTTTTTTAAGGGATGCACATGTGATTGTTTTTATTGATTATCTTCAGGAAGAAACAAACTATCAACGGCAAATATTATACTAATTTATTGTAGCGTTTAAATATTTTTTTTCTGCGTTCCAGAAGTAACAAAATGTTTGTTAGGGACAACAGCATGATCTGAACAATTATATAATAAAAAAATTGAGATTATTGAAAATTATAAAATTATAAAATTATACTAAAGGGTGTCCCAACATGAACGTCAGATTTAAATGACTGATGCAGCAATTGAATTGTTTCTCTGGCTGTATGACATGTGGCGCCGTTTTGTTGAAACCACATGCCCTCCTCATGCATTTCTTCAATTCTAGGCACGAAAGAACATTTCACGATGTCGAACACCATTGACTGTTTGCGCTTGACATGGCTCATTTTCATAAAAAAAAGGTCCTATGATTCCTCCAGTCCAAAATCCACACCACACAGTGACACGTTGAGGATGCATTTGTATCTCGTGAATCACTCGAAGATTTTCCTCACCCCAAATGAGACAATTCTGCCTATTGACGAAGCCATCAAGATGGAAATGGGCCTCGTCACTGAAGATGATTTTATCGGCAAAATCAGCATTTTCATGTTGTCTCTCCAATACCCAATTAACGAACTCCCTTCGCTGTCCATGATCAGCTGGCTTCCGTTAATGAATCAATTGAACTTTGTACGCATGAAAATGCAAATCTTCCGTCAAAATTCGCTGCATAGTGGATTTGGAGACACCAATTTGCTGAGCTCAGTGTCGAATTGAGGTGGATGGAGTTTGAGCAACATCATCACGTACAGCTGCGACATTTTCGGTCGATCGACCTGGTCGAAGGCGCATTGTTGTCTTGACATCACTAACAGACCCAGTTTTGGCAAATTTATCCATTAACTTCTTTACAGTTGACTCTTTTGAAGCATTATTGTGACCCCAAATTGATCGCAATTTGCGAACTGTAGCCGCAAAACTTTTACTATTTTGGTAAAACAATTTCACAATGAGAATGCGTTGTTCATTCGTGTAGCGCTCCATTTTTACTAACTTCGTACCTTCTACTAGCAAACAATAACAATTGTTCAAATATGAAAAAATGACACTTCGAATGGCGCCAAATTTAAATCTTGCGTTCTTGTTTGGACACTCGTGCTCACCTTGGGCAGGTTACAAAAAAAGAAGGAAGTGTTCTTAAGTTATACTCGCACGTGCCAAAAAACCTCGGTTCTTTTGGTTTTTAGTATATTTTTAGCATTCCGTTTCGGAATGAATATTGAATAAGGCAAATTCACAATAGTGCTAGTTGCAATATGGGTTTAGTTATTTAGTTATTTAGTTAGTTGTATTTACTAGTTGAATTTAACCTAATATTTAGATTTAGACAATATAGGTAATTAACTCAATTAGTTCATGTTTATAATTCAAGGTAATACATATAATTCATAGTTATTATATTTATTAAGTATAAATGTAGTTTATACAATAAAATTGACTGCAATTTAATTCGGTTTTTAGAATCAGAATACAATTTTTGTGTGAATATTTTTGACATGAGTTACAGTAATTAAACAAACAAATGAAAACTGTTTATGGATTTGATCTCATTTCTGGGATGTTCCCTGGTTATAAATAGTATTAGAATGAATTCTGTGTTCTTAATATCTGCCATACTTTAGGAGCATTAATATACCATTTTGTTTCTGCTTAAGAAAAAGTACAGTTCTTTTAGTTACGAGTTATTTTACAATAACCAGCTGTTCATTTTTAAATAGTTACTTAAACTGTCCTTACATATTTTAAGTATTTAATAAATAAAAATAATAATAATACATTTTACATTAATATAAATAATTTGTTTTAGTGGTGCTACTATGCACTTCTACAATCATGACAACATTTTGCGCATTAAGTTTCAGTTGTTCCAATCAACCACGACAGAAAAATATCCTTAAGGATTTATTCTTCTTCGCCCCTCAAAGTAGTTGTAAAATTACAAAACTTTTAGTTTGCTTATTTCATAATTTCAAGCAAAAAAAAAAACAGGAATTGTCATATTTGCTCATTCGTGTGCAAAGGACGTTATTAGTATTGTGCTGGCATTACAAAAGCTAAAGATCTTCAGATGCTGAATCTTCAGTGCAGCTAACATTTGCAACGCTACGATGGTGACGGTGACAAAAAGTGCAACAGGAAACTATAGAATGACATTGACATAAATGCGCGACTTAACATAATGCAAAGTTGACAAATACGAATACAAAACGCTTTCATAACGTGAGCACTCCCACATACACTATCAAGGAACGAAACAGGCTCATTCATTTGGACTACTACACAAAGCACTAAATTAGGTGGGAGTTGTAATGTTGTACTATATTTCAACCAACAACAACAACAATAAACAACTGACTGAACAAAACAGGTTACAGTTGTACGCATGCATGTACTCGTATGTGTTTGGGTGTGGGTGTGTGAGATCTTATAAAATTACATAACTCACCTTGTGATGGTGGCAGTTTGTTGTCAAGATTTATGCTTGTAGTTGTGCGTCATGAATGAATGTATGCATATAAAAAGTGTCTTTGTATTAAACGACAACTACAAGAAGAGTGATGCCTGTGATGAGGAGAGAAAGTTCATATTACCAGTAGCTAATAAAATGCTTTGAGTGTTATATTAAAAAAAAAAAAAGATTACCGTCACATTGGCAGACATGCCAAGACGATTAACTTCCACGTTCGTTGCATAGAAAAGTAGTTTAGGTTTCATTTAGCATATCTTATTATTTGTATCTTATTAATTGCAGCTGTAAAATATAGTTTCAATTAGCATATTTGCTGTACAATAGAAATAAGATTTGCCGCACTTACTGTTAGGAAGAAGGGCAAAGGCAAAAGACGTTGAATCGTACGTCGGAAATATCT
Organism: Philornis downsi; assembly: GCA_019455685.1. Taxonomy (NCBI): domain Eukaryota; kingdom Metazoa; phylum Arthropoda; class Insecta; order Diptera; family Muscidae; genus Philornis; species Philornis downsi. Next base: position 225,036 of record JAHXMU010000385.1, on the reverse strand, counting down.
GTCGGAATACAGATATTATTTTGTCGTAATCGCTACAAATTAGTTTGTCATATTTCCAAATGGAAAGATTCGCCAATCAATTCTTACGACCGTGTTTACAGTTTGTGACTTAACCTACATCTCAGAGACTTTCATTACCTTCGTACGACTAATTTATAGGGTGATTTTTTTAAGATTTAAGTTTTTCACGTTGGCAGCACTGGTTGGTAATGGCGTCCAAACGTCATCTGTCAAAGTATACTCTGGCATTTCATCATGGAATGATGAATGACCTACCACAACGTATAATTTTTGGTGAATGGGTCTTAAAAATGCCCAATGAAAATCCGCTGTTTTGTCAAAAAATTGTGTTCAGCGATGAGGCTCATTTCTTGCTGAACGGATACGTACACACTGGAGTGATGAACAGCCACATGCCATACATGATTAACCGATGCATCCCGAAAAAACGACAGTCTGGTGGCATCATCGGTCCATTTTTCTTCAAAGACGACCGTGGAAGAAACGTTATCGTCAACGGCGAACGATGATCGAGCCATGATAGGCGATTTTTTTTTGCCCCAATTATCTGAGTTGAATTTGGTTGACATGTGGTTTCATCAGGACCGTGCAACGTGCCACACTACTCGTGAAACAATGGATATGTTGAGGGATGAATTTGGTGAGCATCTTATCTCTCGATTTGGCCCTGTGAGTTGGTCCCAAATATTTTACGATTTAACGCCTCTTGATTATTTCTTGTGGGGTTATGTCAAGTCGTTAGTCTATGTGGACAAGCCAAACACTATTGAAGTCTTACAGGATAACATAACACGCGTTATTCGTGAAATATAGGCCGAAATGCTCGAAAAAGTGACGAAAAATTGGACCTTCCGAATGGACATTATGAGACGGATCCGCGGACAACATTTACATTACAACATTTACATGAAATTATCTTTGAAAATTAAATGGCAAAGACCAATTTATCGATTCCAATAAAAAATTGTAATATACGTATGATACAAATTTGAGTGTTTTAGGCGATTTTTAAAAAAATCTACGATTAAAAATCACCCTTTATAACAGGTTTTCCGGTTTAATCGAATTTTTCTTATTTAGAACAAGATCTGTAATTAGAATAGTATAATTTAGTTTCAGCTTCCAGACTTTCTTTACATTCTATTAAGATTTCATCAGGAAAATTCAACTTCGTTTTGGTTTTGATATTGTAAATATTTTTAAAAACATGCTAAATTTGCTTGTGCATTCCAAAAAAAAAAAAAAAAACACTAACTTTATGTATTGATTCGTCTGATATTTCCTCTATTATTAACCAAAACTGGCCGCTTCTGAGCAATTGTTTCCTTTGGATGATCTAATTGTTGACAGAACAAATAAGAATTAAAAGTGTGGTCTGTATAGAAGTAATTCATATTAGACAATTCCTTGTCAATTCTGCCAAAATTATAGACAAATCTTCTTGTCCATTATTCCTGACTTGACAGTTTTTGTGTCGGTTCACCGCAATTCGATCACAATCATTTTCGCTTGACGTTCTTGTAAGTGACTCGCTTTTCATCACCGGTTACCCTGCCAATTCTACCAAAATCATAGCAAAACCTTCCTGTCCGTCAATCCTGGCTAGGGCAATGTTTGCGCCGGCTTACAGCGATTCGGTCACACTCTTCTTCACTTGACGTTCTTGCAAGAGACTCACTGTGCATCGCCGGTCACCACGCCCAGTATTTCTGTTCACCAATCCTGGCTTGGCCAGCATCTGTGCCGGCTCACCGCAATTTAATTCAACAAGTGACTCACTTTTCAATAACCGGTCACCCTGTCAATTCTAGCAAAATCATAGCAAAATCTTCTTGTCCGCCAATCCAGGCTTGGCCAGCATCTCTGCCGGCTCACAGCCATTCGATAACGATCTTTTTCGCTTGACGTTCTTGTAAGTGACTCACTTTTCATTAGCACTCACCCTGCCAATTCTACCAAAATCATAGCAAAATCTTCTTGTCCATTATTCCCGACTTGCCAGTTTTTGTGTCGGTTCATCACAATTCGATCACAATCATCTTCGCTTGACGTTCTTGTAAGTGACTCACTTTTTATTACCACTCACCCTGTCAATTCTACCAAAAACATAGCAAAATCGTATCCTATCTGCCAATCCTGGCTTGACCAGTGTTTGTGTCGGCTCACGGCGATTCGATAACGATCTATTCGCTTGACGTTCTTACAAGTGACTCAATGACCGGTCACTCTGCCAATTCTAGCAAAATCATAGCAAAATCTTCCTGTCCGTCAATCCTCCGTCCGTCAATTCGATCACGATTGTCTTTGCTTGGTGTTCTTGTAAGTGACTTACTTTTCATCATCGCTCACCCCGCCCAGGCTCTTTGCTCGTCAATTCTGACTTGGCCAGCATTTGTGCCGGTTCACCGCGATTCGGCCACTATCATTTTCATTTGACATTATTGTAAGTGACTCGCTTTTCATAACCAGACACCATCTGCTTTGGTAACGAATCGATTTTGTTGCAATTCACCAGTGATTAACAGATGGAAATTCGATCAATGAGGTTTTTTTTTGCGTTAATTCGTGTGGCATCCACACATTAAACTTCGTTTTGTTTCCAGTCTGATTTAAGTGGCTTGTAGAACTCCTGGTATAAGACTGTATGTAGTCTTGTACATTTACAGCTTAAAATGAAATAATCAGGTAGGTTTCGGTGTCTATTCCAAAGACCTAGGGTTAAGTATTATAAGAAGACTACCTGATCATTGTAGTGCTCGTCTGACGGATATTATGGCCATTAAGAAAGTGCAAACTGGCTGAGATATAATGTCCTCATCACGATGGGGATTAACATATTCTCTGACAGTCAAGCTGTCATTAAATCCCTAGATTCTGTCTTCCTGAACTCAACATCAGCCCTGAATTTCCGCAGATGTCTTAACGAGATGGCTCAGCATTTCAACATTCACCTAAAGTGAGTGCTGGGCCACAAGGACATACCAGGGAACTGCATAGACGACGAACTGGCAAAACTAGGGATAACCTTACAGACTCCAGCTGAATTGGAGTTCATGGGCTGAATTGGAGTTCGGAGACATGCAGTGAGATTGAACATTGCGACTCATGACTTCTGCAGGAGCTGTAGGGATGAAGAGGAGGAGGAGTCTATAGAGCACTTTCTCTGCAATTGCCCCACCCTGGCGAATAGGCGTTGATCAACACTGGGTTCTTATTTCTTTTGGGACCTAGGAGACCTGGACGATATAGATATTGTCCGACTTAAGATCTTCTTGGAGCGCTCAGGTTGGTTCAACGGGGGAAACTAGGGGCACCCATATCTCTAGTTATCGGTTTCAAAAATAAAGTTAAATAAAACCCACATAAAGCTAGGATTTCGACGAAACTTTTATTTCATTGTAATGCTTGGACCTTGCTGTTATTAATGAAATAAAATGCCATTTTAATGACCACCTCTGGATTGGTTGCAGTAGTGGATCCTTTTGAGGTAGTTTTCGACAACTTTTTCGCACATTTCGGGCGGTATCTTGGCGATAACTTGACGAATGTCGGTTTTTAAATGGTCCAACGTTTGCAGATTATCCACGTGACATAGCCCTGCAAAAAAGTCTAATGGCGTCAAATCGCATGATCTTGACGGCCAATTGGAAACATCTTCATGGAAGCTTCTCATGCAATAAACCAAAAATCGGTCATGTTTTGTGGCTCGTGGCGTTGTCTTATTGGAACCACATATCGTCCAATTCATAATCATGAATTGCAAGACGAAAAAAAAATTTGGTTTTTAAACAGATAAATTAAACGACGAAGAATATATTCTCTATCTTCATATGAATGAGGTATGGAGAAGCTTCCCATATTCAGTGGGCTTTGAATTGATGGTAACCGTTCCTCTACCGTCATTTTCAAAAAATACGAACTAATGGCACATCCAGACTATAATCCACCACAAACAGTCACTTTTTCCGGATGCAATGGCTTTTCTAAAATCACTTCTGGGTTCTTCGAGCCCTATATGCGATAATTTCGTTTGTTGACGTAACCACCACCGAGTGAGAAATGAGCTTAATCGCTCAACAAAAATTTTGTTCGAAAAATTAGCATCAAAGGCCTGTTGCTGTAGCATCCAATCAGCACATCCATGGCATTGTGAATGGTCGGCTGGCTTTAATTGTTGCGTGAGTTGAACTCTATATGGATGGAGTTGCAAAATAAAATACAAAATGCATTATAATGAGATAGGCCCTAATGCAAAGAACGTAGTGGAATCAACAAATTCGGATTATCAGCCATATTTTCACTAACAAAAGTGATATTTTCGACAGTGCATACATTGCGATGATGCACAGGCCTTGATCACATCTGTAACGCTTTCAGTCTCTTCAAATTTCTTTATAATCTTGTCAACTCGCGGATTATGATAACCATAATCACTCCATAATGCACAAAAAGTGTCCACGTTTGAATCACTACATTTTTTGTACGTTTTAATTTTTTTTAATGCTTTCTTCGGTTGTTGAGCGCTCCATATTTATAAATGGCCAACCTTTCACTTCAGATGACAGCTGGTTAACAGCTGACAGCCTTGCCAGACCGGCAGTTTTTAAACCACTATATGGATAAGCATAAGTGTGATAAGTGTGATCGGATTACATTGGATGGCATTAAAAATATGATTTCGTACCCAAAGTACCATTTAGATAATTTTGTAACTACTTGCCTTTATATTGTTTGAGATCTCTTTCCAAGTTGGCACCAGCAAAAAGAAAGTATGCCAGATTTTACAGTTTTTTAGCATTTGTAGTAACGAAGAAACTTTATTCAATTTAATTGAACATTCAGTGCTCGTCTCTGCATTGTTTAAGATCTTTTTCAAAGTGGACACCAGCAAAAAGAAAATATGCCATATTTTACATTTTTTTCTTTTATTTGTTGTAACAAACAAATTTCATTCAATTGAATTGAACATTCAACTGTAGGATAAGGCTGCGAGTATATCAGTTTTAGCAGTTATGCCAATAAAATGCTTTAAAGTTTACCAAAAATCATTGAAATCTGAAATTTTTTATACATTTTATGGATATTTTTTATTTCGAAACTATTTGTTTAATACAGGGTGACCCAAAATGACCGAAGTGGTGTGAATTGCTTATAACTTTTTATTTAAGACATATTTTTTTTAATTTTTTTTTTTTAAATACAGTAAATTTATGGGGAATATTTTTAGATTAGTTATTAAAAATGATATCCCGCAAGTGGTGGCCATTTTCTGCTTCGCACAAATGTGCTCTTTCCAACACATTTTCCATGACCTTTCGCAAAATTTCCGGTGTTATGCTGTTAATTTCGTCTCGAATATTGGATTTTAATTCATCAGTAGTCCTGGACTTATTAACATAAATTTTCCCTTTTAAATAACCCCAAAGGAAAAAGTCTGGGGCGGTTAAATCCGGGGAACGCGGAGGCCAATTAAAATTGCTTGTACGCGAAATTATTCTTTCACCAAATATGTCGCGTAAAAGAGCCATTGTGGCCCTCGCAGTGTGCGCTGTGGCTCCATCCTGTTGGACGCATATTTGCGGATGGTTTTCCACGGCTGGCCTTACAAAATTTTCCAACATGGCCCGACATCGATCAGCATTGATGGAAATGGCAACACCTCGTTCATTTTCAAAAAAATATGGGCCAATGATCCTTTCTGAAGAAACACCGCACCAAACAGTACACTTAACTGGGTGTAATTGTCGTTGATGAAGTACTCTCGGGTTTTCCGTGGCCCATATCCTACAGTTTTGCTTGTTAACGAACCCATTTAATTGGAAATGGGCTTCGTCATTCATAACTAAGTTATGAATAAAATTAGGATTCTCTTGTGCTTTTTGCCGGAAATAAATTGCATAGTCAAGTCGTTGCTGGTAATCTGTCGGTTTCAATTCTTGGACAGTTTGAATTTTGTATGGAAACATTCTTATGCTATGCAAAATTCGCTGCAGCGACCCTCTTGAGATGCCAAGTTGTGTCGAACGTCTCCTGGTTGACATTTGTGGATCCTCCTGAATACTCTCCTGTACTACTTGAATATTGTCATCCGTGTGCACCGTTCGTCGTCTGCCGGCACCAGGAAGGTTCCTTACTGCTCCTTGTTCTCGAAAATTTGCAACAAGACGGTTTATTGTTGACTGAGAGGGTGCAACCCGCACATTAAATTGACGACGGTATGAACGCTGAGTCAACACAATGGACCGTTGATTTACAAAGTAAATTTCAACGATTTAGGCACGTTGTTCAGTTGTGTATTGCTCCATTATAAATTCTCCAAGTCTTCTTTACAAAATACTAAAAAGAAAAGAAAAGAAAAAAAAAATTATAATAAAAAAGTTATAAGGAATTCACACCACTTCGTTCATTCTGGGCCACCCTGTATATATGTATGTTGTAATCAAATCTTAACATTTTCCTCCACTGTGCCAAAATGTGTAAAGCACAAAATGTATGCCAAAGTGCTAGAAGTATGAATGGCAGCGGGGGTGCGCGTGTGTAAAATCTGTTTTTGTGGGTAATAACTAATTT
>JAHXMU010000385.1:182424-203493 GCA_019455685.1 Philornis downsi | reverse complement strand
AAGATTGCCAACCGCCAAATTTTTATTTTTTTCTTTGATTTTTTTTTAAAAAACATGGGTCCGTCGAATATGGGCAACCCTGTATGTAGTTGCTGAATACCTGTAATCTGAAGTGTTATTTATTTTGTCTGCTTTTAAGAATACGGACTACATTATCCACATAAGAGGTAAAGCTTAGTTTGTTATATAAAACTACTCCCTGTATTTTGTGTTAAGAAATCCCTAAAGATGACTAAAGACTTTATTCGATACATTGAAAAAAAAAACAAAAATTGAAAGTTAAAAAAAAAAATTGTCGTTTAATCCGTAACGTAATAGCTAAACTATAGTCAAACTTAGTACTAAATTTTCTATTCCAAAAAGTGACAAATTTTACAAACGTCTGTTACCAAAATCTAATATTTTCGAATTTGAACACAATTCACGTAATTCCAAACTGTATATTCATGCACAATATTTCCAGTGAAATATTTTCATATAATATTATGAAACTATTACAGCAGCCACCTACTCAAGACACCTTTTCCTTTAGCATTTTAAATTGGTTGACATATTTGCAATCTATTCGCGTTTCCTTCCCAAGCAAGGACGATGAGGAGTGGAATAGAACAAAAAAAGAAACTCCAAAATAAATATTGTTCTTATGACTTAAGCACTCACGCAAATTGCAAACTTGTTGCTGTTGATATGATAGCAAAATGTATTTGCCATAATACAATTCAATCATAAAAATTGAACACCCAACTCTCGAAACACCTGAAAATAGCGCTTTTTTTGTCCCAAAACGAAAAAAAACTGAATGCCATTTCTTTACCAGCAAAAACAGCTTACAAAACTTTAAGGAATAACCAGTCTCTGGGAAAAAATGTAAGGCAACGGCAGCAGTAGCAGCAGCAGGAGCAGGAGCATCGGCATCAATAGAGAAGATTTAAGGGGATGTTTCCTCATTTTATTTCATGCATATGTAAATGCAAAAGTTTCTCTGAATTGCGATAGTAAATTACTAAAAAGCGGTGACATACGAGCAACACCGTGAAAGTAGCGACTGCCTCTAAAGTGGTCGATTTATCATTTTGCGGTAGATCATGGGAAGTACATAAAATGAATTGCTATTAGGAGCTACGACGACTTAGTGTGTAAAATATGGAAAGTTTAGTATGAGTGAAGTAATTTGAATTATAAATGGAAAGTAAATTAAAGAACAATTTCCAGAAAATGTTTTCTTCTTTTAAATTTTCATACCAGCAAACAAAAAGTGAAAATCATTCCAAAGAAAAGTATTTTTATAGCTGTCACAAATGATATATGAGGATATTTTCCACTTGTTGGGAAGCTCTTTTTAATAAAACTAAAGGATCCGATGAAATAAAAAGCAAAAAAAAAGTGGAAATTGTTCAAAAAGAATCACACTTTCACCACTTCTAAGGATCCAACCATGTATGTTTACCGCTTCCAATGAAGCACTTTAAAACCATTTGCAAAATGAAGTACTTGGAAACATTGGCCTTAATTCCCATTATAATTACTAACAGTTAAAGCTAAACATGTTAGTATCAAATACTTCAAAATCTATTCCTTCTTCATCTTTTTAGGTGTCTTCTTGAATAGACGTACTGATCTATTATACGCCGCCCGCAGAAAATAATTTCAAACGTTTCGACCTTCTGCGTTTCCTCATCAATTTGTCACACCAAGTTTCGATAGTATTTAAAAAGCCTGGTCTTTCCAACGGAGTTTTGGTCGCCCTCTTCTGCGCCGTTCATCGAGTTCGTTGTCGAAAACTTTCCGTGCCGGAGCGTTTGGGTTTATGCTCACAACATGACCCAGCCAACGCAAACGCTGTATATTAAGGCGTTTGACCACGTCGATGTCGGCATATAGCTCATACAGTTCATTGTTCATGCGACGCCGATACTCTCCATTAACGATGATGAGTCCATATATTTTCCAGAGTATTTTCTTCTCAAAAACTGCCAGTACTGATTAATCCGCTTGCGTTATAACCCAGGATTCTGCGCCATATAACTAGACGGGTAGAACCAATGTCTGGTACAGTCGGATTTTTGTTTGTTGAGAGAGGGCTTTATTATTAAATCGCTTGCTTAGCCCATAGTAACGTCTGTTAGCAAGCAATACTCTCCTCTTTATCTTCATGCTGATATTATTCGGTTTGTTTACAACGGAACCAAGGTAGATGAATTCTTCCCTCACCTCAAAATTATATTTGTCAACGTTCACACAGCGTCCCAAACCAGTAAACTCTTTGTTCGTTGAAACCAACAACTTTGTTTTGTTCTCGTTTACCACCAGAGTCATTTTCGCTGCTTCCTACTCGGTGCTTGGGAAGGTTGCAGTAACATCACGCTGTTTTCGGCCAATAATGTCTATGTCATTTGTATATGCGAGTAACATATGGCGTTTTATTAAAGATGGTACCACACGTGTTAACTGCAGCTTTCCTCTTATCCAGGGTGGGCCATAAGGGTGTTGGCGGTTTAAATATTCAATTAAAAAAAAAAAAAAACTATGAAACATAAAAAAAATATATTTGTATTTTTAAAAAGTAGAAGCATGGGAATTTTTAAGACTTAAAAATAATGTTGTCCAAATGGCTTCCCTCGGCTGCTTGACACTCTTGGAACCGAAGTCGCAAATTTTGGAAAACTCGTTGAAAAGTTGTTCTCGGTATTTTGTTACTTTCCTGAATAATGTTCCTCTTCAACTGCTCTAAATTGGGCGGATTATTCTCGTAGACTACGAATTTGAGGTAGCCCCATAGAAAATAATCGCATGGAGAGAAATCGGGGCTACGTGGGGGCCATTCAATATCCCCCCTTTTCGAAATGAGTTTTCTAGGAAAAACATTTTTCAGCAGCTCTATGCCCTATGCTCTAGCCGTATGACATGTGGCCCCATCCTGTTGAAACCACATCCTTGAGGTATTGTCTTGAAGTTCTTGCAAAGCTGGCACCAAAAAGTCTGCTAGCATGTTGCAATAATTGTTCGCTATAACCGTCATCGCATGCCCTCTTTCGTCCTCAAAAAAGTATGGTCCAATAATACCGGTTGACGTTATGCCAGCCCACACGACAAGCTTAGGGCTGTGAAGTGGACGTTCATACAAGCGTCGGGGATTAGTCTTGGACCAGAACCGACAATTTTGCTTGTTCACATGGCCATTAAGGCGAAAATTGGCCTCATCACTAAAAATTACGTTGTTGAAATTGTTGAACCGCTCTAGCATCAAATTGACAAAGTTAAGTCGGTTATTGGCATCATCAGGTTTTAATTCTTGGACTATCTGAATCTTATAAGTTTTCAAATGCAAATCACGTTTCAAAATTCGTCGTAAAGTTGTTCTTTTGACATCCAAAGACTGACTTCTCTTACGTGTTGACTGTTGCGAATTTCGCTGAACTGTATCGGGCTATCGAAGGCAGCTTTATGATCGACAAAAAGATGGTACGTGTCGATCTGTTTTTCTTTTTCTATTCTTTAGGAGATAGAATATGCTCCAAACACGTAGGCACGCAGCATTTAAATGTTTCTTAGAGTTTTATTTTCTTAAACTTTCATATGCTAAAATCAAAATCAAACCAAAGAAGGCATATTTGTTGGCCCTCAGATCAGGAAGCAATTGAATGATGACAGTTTTTCACAATGATTAGTGGAGAAAGAATACGAAACCTGGAAATTTTTCAAAACCATCGTGAATAGTTTTCTTGGAAACAATAAGAGTGAAAACCACAGAGAAATTGGTGCTGAATTATTGAAAAATTATCACGAATTAGGTTTACGGATGTCACTGAAAATGCATTTTCTTCATTCGCATTTAGAATTTTTTTCGACAAAACCTAGGTGCGGTGAACGACGAACAAGGGGATCGTGCTTGCCAAAATTTAATGAAAATTGAAAGAAATTATCAAGGATTTTGGGACAAAAGCATACTGAGAGACTATTGCTGGACTCTAATACCTGAAACCGAGCCAACAAAATACAAACGACATTCAAATAACGTCATTTACTTTTGAAAATTCATTGATTTTTTTAAAAAACTAATGACTTTTAATGTAAAAAACAAATAAACTTATATCTTTTGTATCTCGAAAAGGGTGGTAGAGAAAACCCAATTACAGATACGAATTTTGCCCACCAAATTACCCTAGGAAAGATATTTGGTTGCTCCAGTCCAAAACCTTGTTGGCTAGTGCAATTAATTTGAATTATAGTAGTTTAAACCCTGCGCTTCTGCTGTGCTTTCAATCATTACTCACATCTAGAATTTAACATTTTTGGTCTTTAATAAATTTCCACCATAACAAAAAAGGAACTCAATATATAGGTAAATATTTGAGTAATTTCTTTTCAAATTATTCAATTAATTTAGTACACATGGACATGGTCACAGAAAACTTTAACCTCCTGTAGCAGAAAGTGCAGTTTGTAGATAGCAACAAGTATTTCCGCCGCGCAGTCGATCACCTCAAACTAAGTAGAAAATTGATTTTGTTTCATTAAATATTTCTCCAAAGATAACGCAATTTTCCGACCACAAAATTGTGTTCTCCCGCTGGTTCCATCTCCAAAAGGAAAAACTAACCAAAAATACATGTTTTCATAAAATATCCAAAGACCGAATAGAGACAGATAGAGAGAGTGTTTCCACAATTCCACAATTCCGCAAACCATAAACTTGTGACACTAAATTTAGTTTACTGTTCACACTTTGACATCAGGCCGAAGGGTCGAGGTTATGTTTAAAGCCTTTTAATGCTTGAGAGAATATATCTGTGCACAAATATATTTTCAACTGTTAAAATACGAATACTCGTTTACATTCAAGTAGCAAAGGTATCCTTACATATGTCGACGTACCCTCCTATGGATTATGAGAACTTTCCACTTGACTGCTTTGATTCATACGAGCACGAGTATGTGAGTGCGAGTGTGAGTGTGTGCGCCTGTGTTGCATGGAATTTGAGAGGAGCGTGATATTGTAGTGCCCCTGTGAAGAGGATTCCAAGTCTGATTCTGATACCTGTACTATTGCTGCTGATGAATATGATAATGATGATGATATTTTAATGTATATGACGATGGCATGCTGAGTGTGTTCGCTTTTTAACTTTCTCTCTGTCTCTGTCTTTTATCTTATTTTCCATTTCTATCTTGTTCATTTACAGGTGAAGGTTACTGGGTCCTTTTTTATGAACTTTTCCAAATACTACTTATGAACATTTTGTGTTTTTTTTTAAGGAAGTTTGCAAAGGCGCACAACTTGTATATATAATTAAAGTCAGTGTTCGAAAATTTAAACAAGCATTTAATATTTCGTAATATTATCGAAAATTACAATACTTCAGACTATTTTGAGCGTGCATATACGTAAATGTAAGCAATAAGCGGTTATCATTGATATGCACAGACACGATATGGGAATTCATAGAAATCATAATGAATTAAGCGACAGCTAATTCATTGCTATGAATGGTATTGCCACATGTGAGAGCATCAGTGTTGCCAGAATTTTATAATGAAAAAAAGCCAAAACTTTCGCGAAGGAATGATCTATGATCAAAAGTCAATATTTTTCTGATTTAAAATCTTTTAAATCTGATATTCTAAATCCAAGAAGTTCTTTCAGTGCCGTAAGAAGTATTTCTTCGATTGATAAATTCAACAAATTTAGAATGTTAGCAGATTGTTTGCCGATTAGACCGCCAATAATTTTGGCGCAAGAAACTTGGTTTAAAGAAGATTTAACTCAAATTTACAATATTGGTGGTTATAAGGCCATACATTGTTGCAGAGTGGGGGCCATGGGATATCACCTCTTTTCGAAATCAGTCTGCCAGGGAACATCTGCTTCACCACCGCCATGGAGTCATTTGATGTGTGACAGGTAGCTCCATCTTGTTGGAAGCAAGTTCTGGAATTCACTATTCTTGAACTTTCAATTTCTGGAGCCAAAAATCCGTCCACCATCTCAACATAGCGTACCGTATTAACCGTGACGTTTTGGCCCTGCGCATTTTCGAAGAAAAAAGGACCAATTATTCCTCTGCCAGAGATTGCTGCCCATACTGTCACTTTAGGACTATGCAATGGTTTCTGGTGTTTGATTTTGGGATTTTCACTGTTCCATTAATGACAATTTTGACGGTTTACGAACCCATTCATAAGGAAATGAGCCTCGTCAGAGAAAAGGATATTGTCAAAATTGGAAAATCGATTAAGCATTTCATTAGCAAATGCGCTTATATGGAAGCAGTTTAAGATCCAATGTTAAAATTCGTTGCAAACTTCGTCGCGATAATTGTAAGACAGACGATCTCTTGCGAGTCGACATTTGTGGATTTCCTCGTACTGACTCCATAACTCTCTCAACATTGCCTTCGGTCCTAGATGTTCTTGGACGACCATTTGCTTGCGGTTTAAATGTTGAACCGGTCTCTTCAATACGCTTTACTCATATTTTAATTCAATTAGCACTCGGAGCTTCACTAATTCGCCGTAGTCCATATTCAGCTCAATATAGTCGCCTAGTAGCAATATATGAAAGAGAGTTGTGGTAAAATGCGCGCACGCAAAATGCGCGACGCTTCCCGTCGAAGTGATTCATAGCGACTAAAACTCCATGAGCCCGCCAATCCAACGATGTCACAAGTTTGTAACTGGGCCAATAAGTGAAGCGTCGATTGATCACATATATTGTAATTTGAATTTACCCATGTTTGTCGGTTCTATAGAAAACAAATTATCTGACCACAACATCATTTATTTTAGGCTACAAATTGAAGCAATGTGTAATGTACCAGCCAACCAAATTCACTCTTATTGTAATCATGAGAATGTTTCAGAACTTTTAATAAATAGGAGATTGCCAATGTTATGTGAAAGTGGCGACCCATCAGTAGACTTAGCGTCACTTGTTTCATTATTTCAAAATGCAAGAGACTAATCGACATTCAATAAAATAGAGAAAAATTGACCACAGATTGCAAATAACGCCATGGAAAAGCGCTAATTTAGGCAAATTAATGATTCTCAAGGAAAAACTGTTGAAAAAGGGTTACCTCTTTTATCCAAATAATTTTTTTCAAACTACTGGCACCATCTATACTTAAAGTCAGCTTGGCTTGGGACCGCCCTCGTATGTTGTACATTTATGCTAGAAGATATTGAAATTGGCGCCTTAAATCTTAAAACATATGTTTTATAAGGTCCAAACTTTTCACTGTCACTTTTTATTTCATTTTTACGCCAGATTGGTTAGATTTGGGACCGTTTTCGTACACCGAATATGTGTATAAAATATGAAGTGGCTGTTAAACATTGCTGCAAGTAATATCTTTTTTTGAAAAGATATTTTTCTTGTTATTTTTATTGTTATTTTATTATTATTATTTTTTTTTATTGTTTTTAAAAATACGTTTGGCTACGGATAAGCGTTATCGTTATTTGACTACTGCCTAGAAGGTTTGCGAGAGAAAATGAAATGAAAATTAGTGTTCGAATTACAATTTATTGATTTTTGGTTGTAAACTTCCTGTTTGCAATAATCCTATGGAAAAAAATCAAGTCATAGTATGGAAACACTTTTGGGGATCAAAGGAATGTGGAATTTTCGAAATAAATTTTTTCCCTTGCAAAGTTTCTTATAACTGGCTTGGCTATGCGACAAGTTGCATTATGTTGTTCTAACTACACAGACTTAAAAGCGATTATCTTTCGCTGTAGTTCTGGAACGAAAAACTGTCTTAATATCTTTAAGCATCATTTACCTAGCAAAATTTATTAGCCACACTGTACGTTTAATTGCTATGTTTTTTCTGTGAGTAATTTGTTGTTTCCGAGAATTGGCTAAAGAAATATCTCTTAGCTTTTAAGGTTTTTGCTTAGCATAACTGATTATCGTCATATTCGTCATCATCATGATCTTTTTATCAAATGCTCATCATGGCGGCTTTCCTGAAATCGACTGTGATTAAAATTTCTACATCATGTACCCAGTACGTATAATTGTTAAGAATACCAATTTCTCATAACGTATGATTGATATTATTTCACTTAATGACATGTCGCATAACTATTACAAAGTCATTAGCAATTATTTAATTCTAAAATTATGTTAAATTGTTGATTTCTATACAAAATGTACTTGTATGGCTGTTTATTTTTGTGTGTGCACATTGAAACTAAGACCGGTATCACCTGGAAAAATTCTCTTCTCTTCACAAAGGGAGGGTAACTTTGCGCCCTATTATTAAGTACATATTTAATGGCTTTGACCTATTGATGGATCACCACTGCCACACTACTTGTACTCGTACTGGCGTATTTACTATTGGGTGAATTTTCAATGTCTTATTGGAAATAATCAACATTTATATAACACTGGTCAACAAATTTGAAAAATAAATTGACTGCAGAAACGTAGCGTGTTTTTTTTAACTAATCAGTGTTGTTTTATTAGAAAAATGCTTCAGTTCACACTTCCACCTTTGCGATGCCAAATTAATAAAGTAAAGTTCGAATTGCTTCATCATGCAACTTAATATTGAAGATGACAACGTTTCACAATGTTTATTGGAGAAAGAATATACAGCCTAGAAATCTTTCAAGAGCATCGAGAACAGTTTTTTTGGAAACAATAAGAGTGAAAACTACAGACAAATTATTGCTGAATTACTGAAAGATTATCACGAATTAGGTTTACGAATGCCAATCAAAATGCATTTTCTTCATTTGCATTTGGAATTTTTTCGATAAAATTTAAGTGCGGTGAGCGACGAACAAGGGGAACGTGCTCACCAAGATTTAATGAAAATTGAAAGAAATTATCAAGGATTTTGGGGCAAAAGCATGTTGGGAGACTGTTGTTGGGCTCTAATACGTGAAACCGAACCAACAAAATACAAATGACGCTCAAATAACGCTATTCACTTTTGATAAATTATTTATTTTTAAATAAACTAATAATTTTTTATGTAAAAACCGAATAAAAACTTTTTTTTGTATCTCATAAACCTGACGTAAAAGAGAAAACCCAATTACAGATTCGAATTCAGCTTGCCATTGATGGGGTAATTCGAACTTTAATTTATTAATTTGTCCATCACAATAGTGGATGTGTGAACTGGAGCATTATCTTGATGAAACAACAGTTTCTTTTTTGCAAAATGCGGCCTTTTTCCCATAATTTCATCAATTCAACGCTGCAATAAATTAGCATAATATTCGCTCTTGATGGTTTTTTCTTTCTAAAGATAAACAATAATCTCACTCATATCCCAAACAAACAGACGCCATAATCTTGCTTGCAGATGGAACCGTTTTCGCCTTCTTTCGGCACAATTCTTCCAGTCTAGTTCATTGCTTTGACAGTTCCTTTATATCAGGCAATAACGTGGTATTGCATGATCAAATTATGCTAAGAAAGATATTTAGTTGCTTCAGTCCAAAAACCTTGTTGGCTAGTGTAATTTACTGAACCTGTTACAACCATGAGCAACACCGCTGCTACCATTTTTCTTACAGACTGTAATTTTATAATGCAAAATGTCAATAAAACCAAGGTATTGATGTTTCAAACTATATGCATGTCAATGTCTGATTGAAACTGAAAAACAAAACGAATTAATTATTCAGATAATAAAAGAAAAAAATCAATAAATGATAAAATAAACATAAAAAAAATGACAAAAGTTGAAAAGTGATTGAGGTTATAAGCGAATAACATTTTATGATATCTGATATGATTTGAATTCGTTTAATAAAGTTTTAATAAAGCAAAGCAAGAAAGTGACCCCCAAGAAGGGTGTGTTTAAAATCAGCTCGATATAGTTTTTTTGCAGAATGTTCCGTCCAAAAATATTGTAGGAAATTGATCAATAAAAGACAAAATATTTATTATTCATTCAAATTTACTGTATCCTCTTCAAAATGGAGTCGTTACGAAATAATTCATTTATGCCACTGAAAATAATTTAATCAT
Source organism: Philornis downsi (assembly GCA_019455685.1). NCBI lineage: Eukaryota > Metazoa > Arthropoda > Insecta > Diptera > Muscidae > Philornis > Philornis downsi. The sequence goes on along the minus strand of JAHXMU010000385.1, from coordinate 193,496 downwards.
TTAAACATCTTTTAAATGCATTCTCTTTCAGTTCTTGCTACAAATTTTCTTTTATGCCTTCCATCAACTGAATACGGATTTTTCGAAGTAGAAATTTGACTTTTTAAAACGAGAAACTCATCAGCCGGTGCCGTATCAAGTGAATATAGTGGTTGTTGCATGATACAGGGTGGCGCAATAGAACGTGCATATTGCATCATCTTTTTTTGCGGTTGGCGGGCTCATGGAGTTTTAGTCGCTATGAATCACTTCGACGGGAAGCGTCGCGCATTTTACGAGAACTCTCGTTCATATATTGCTACTAGGCGACTATATTGTGCTGAATATGGGCTACGGCGAATTAGTGAAGCTCCGAGTGCTAATTTAATTAAAATATGGGTAAAGCGTTTTGAAGAGACCGGTTCAACATTTAAACTACAAGCAAATGGTCGCCCAAGAACATCTAAAACCGAAGACAATGTTGAGAGAGTTATGGAGTCAGTACGAGGAAATCCACAAATGTCGACTAGCAAGAGATCGTCTGTCTTACAATTATCGCGACGAAGTTTGCAACAAATTGTAACATTGGATCTTAAACTGCATCCATATAAGCTGCAATTAACACAAGAATTGAAAGAGTCTGACTTCATAGCAAGGCTCGCATTTGCTAATGAAATGCTTAATCGATTTCCCAATTTTGACAATATCCTTTTCTCTGACGAGACTCATTTCCTTATGAATGGGTTCGTAAACCGTCAAAATTGTCATTACTGGAACAGAGAAAATCCCAAAATCCAACACCAGAAACCATTGCATAGTCCTAAAGTGACAGTATGGGCAGCAATCTTTGGCAGAGGAATAATTGGTCCTTTTTTCTTCGAAAATGCGCAGGGCCAAAACGTCACGGTTAATACGGCACGCTATGTTGAGATGTTGGACGGATTTTTGGCTCCAGAAATTGAAAGTTCAAGAATAGTGAATTCCAGAACTTGCTTCCAACAAGATGGAGCTACCTGTCACACATCAAATGACTCCATGGCGCTGGTGAAGCAGATGTTCCCTGGCAGGCTGATTTCGAAAAGAGGTGATATCCCATGTCCCCAGATAGTCCAGACTTGACGCCTCTTGACTTTTTTTGTGGGGATACCTTAAACACAAAGTCTACAGTAATAATCCAAGAAACATCGTTCAGCTCAAGGAGAATATCCGTGGTGAAATGGCAGCCATTACACCAGTATTACTGAAGAAAGTTTTCAATAATTTTTGTTTGCGGTTAGAGGAGTGCCGTCGTAGAGAGGGTCACCATTTAGATAATGTTATTTTTAAAAAATAAACTCCATTTATTACTCTACAATGCCTTAGATTTATTTTAACCATACCTTTTGTATTTAGTTTTTAATCTATTTTTTAAATATGCATGTTCTATTGCGCCACCCTGGATTTGACGAATTTTTGGACCGAAATTCGATTACAATGCAAACGTTTATGCCGCTGAATAATTCAATCATCAAAACACTTTTTTTAAACGCATTTTCCGGAAGAGGTTTCAGTTCTTGCCACGAAATTTCTTTTATGCTTTCCATCGACTCAATACGGATATTTCGAAGCGGCAATTTGGCTTTTGAAAAGAGGAACTCATCAGCCGGTGCCATATCAAATGAATATGATGGGTTTTCCATAATGTTTGTTGAATTTGTTGCCTGAAGTTCATTCATAATGCAAAAAGCGTTCGTTCACAACATAAAAATTGGGGAATAGAGCTGAAGCCCAAAATTCCAAAAAAAAAGATTGATTACAAAGACCGTGAAACAAGGTTGCCATCCCGAAAAGGCATTAATAGGAATCTAGTCCGAGATACGCAGAATGTGCTGCAATTAGAGAGAGAGAGAGAGAGAGAGAGAGAGAGCGCATTTTCTTTAAGCCGGATGGCATTAAAAGTAAAGTTCGAAGGAGAGAGTATTTCTAGAAGCTACAACTTCCGGATGGCAGCAAAGGCAAAGTTATCGAGCTAATTACATTAGCTAACAAGGTTTTGTACTGGAGCAACCAAATATCATTCTTAAGGTGATTTGGTGGGTTTTTCGAGATACAAAAAAAAAAAAAAAATGTTTTTATTCGTTTTTTACATAAAAAATAATTAGCTTATTTGAAAGTTAATGAATTTTCTAAAGTAAATGACGTTATTTGAACGTCGTTTGTATTTTGTTAGCTCGGTTTCACTTATTAGAGTCCAACAATAGTCTTCTAGTATGCTTTTGTCCCAAAATCCTTGTTCCACGTTCCCCTTGTTCGTCGCTCACCGCACGTAGGTTTTGTGGAAAAAAACTAAGTGCGTATGAAGAAAATGCATTTTGAGTGACATCCCTAAACCTAATTCGTGATAATTTTTCAATAATTCAGCAAAAATTTGTCCGTAGTTTTCACTCTTATTGTTTCCAAGAAAACTGTTCACGATAATCTTGATAATTTTTCAGTAATTCAGCAACTATTTGTCTGTAGTTTTCACTCTTATTGTTTCCAAGAAAACTGTTCTCGATGCTCTTGAAAGATTTCCAACCTGTATATTCTTTCTTCAATAAACATTGTGAAAAATTGTCATCATTCAATAGCTTCCTGATCTGAGGGCCAACAAATGTGCCTTCTTTGATTTTAGCGTATGAAATTTTAGGAAAACCGCTAATAAATATTTAAATGCTGCACTATCTTTGTCCACAGTCTTGACAAAGTTCTTGAAAAACCCCAATTTTATGTGCAGCGGCGGCAGAAGAACATCATTTGGATAAATTAATGGTTTATTTGAAATGTTTTGTTTTCCTGCCGAATACTCAGTTCTTTTTGGCCGCTCTGTTTTGACGGAATGATGATACGTAACGCGACTATCCCCTGGACAAAGGAAACAACAATTGGTTTTGTTGGTTACTTGGCGCTCTCCAAAGTACTGGAATTGAAAAATCGAAATAGATCTTCTTGTATAAAACAATTCTGCAACTATTGCAATACACTGTCGGTGTCTACGGTTTGTTCAAGTTTCTGACAGCAAAACCAAAATGCATATTTTAATGAATCTGATATTTCATATCCTTTTTTATAACCAAATATTCACCGCACATAAACAAAAATAGCTTGAATCAATAAAGCACGATCTCCCTGCCATGCTTAAACGCTACTAATATGAAGATTTGGAATTAATGTGGGCTTCTGCCAAATTAATAATTGTGAAATTGTAGTGTCAGTATTGACTGTTTTACAGTATTGCCAGCGTGCAATAAAAAATGAACAAGACTTGATAGCCGAATTATGCCAGATTCAAATTCAGCGCTAAAAACATGCTTCGTTTCTGCCATCAGTTTTTTTTTTTCAAATTTGTAGACCAGTGTTACGGACCAAAGCTACAAGTTCCGGATGACTGACTGCAAAGTTGAGGAAATTACTTCAATTACGAACGTGTCAGAAAAAGATCGTAATAGCAAAATAATAGCGGCGAACCGACAGCCTGACGGCAGAATTATTTAAGATTGATGGTGGTGAGTTGATTTATTGGAGTATCTTCTTCTTCTTAGGTGGCGCCTGGAATATACCTATACATATCTTATATATTGTACGCCATCCGTAGAAAATAATTCCAAACGCTTCGATCTTATGCGCTTCTCCACCAATTCGTCACACCAAGTTTCGATAGTATTCCATAAGCCTAATCCTTCCAACGTAGTTTTGGTCGCCCTCTTCTGCGCCGTTCATCGAGTTCGTTGTCGAAAACTTTCCGTGCCGGAACATTTGGGTCCATCCGCTCAACATGACCCAATGCCTTTGACCACGTCGATGTTGGCATATAGCTCATACAGCTCATTGTTCATGCGACGCCGATACTCTCCGTTAACGATGATGGGTCCATAAGTATTTTCTTCTCGAAAACTGCCAGTACTGATGCATCCGCTTGCGTCGTAACCCAGGATTCTGCGTCATAACAACAAGACAGGTAGAACCAACGTTTGGTACAGTCGGATGTTTGTTTTGTCGAAAGAGGGTTTTGTCATCGAATCGCTTGCTTAGCCCACAGTAACATCTGTTAGCAAGCAATACTCTCCTCTTTATTTCCACGCTGACATCATTCGTTTTGTTTGCAGCGGAACCGAGGTAGATGAGTTCCTCCACCACTTCAAAATTATAATTGTCGACGATCACACAGCGTCCCAAACGAGTAGAATCTTAGTTCGTTAAAACCAATAACTTTGTTTTGTCCTCGTTTACCACCAGAGTCATTTTCGCTGCTTTCTGCTCGATGCTTGAGAAGGCTGCAGTAACATCTCACAGTTTTCGGGATGTTAGTCCCTTTTATAGTTGTAACGAGTGTGGTGCGTGAGAGACTAACAGCTATTCTAGCTGACCTGATTGCACCTTGCCAATGTGACTTTAGATCCGGTAAATTTACAACACACTAGATATTTAAACTACAGCATATGCTGGAAAAGAATCAAGAAAAACAGATCGATCCTTACAAGCATTTTGTCAGCTATAAAGCTGCCGATATGCGAAATAGTTCGATAAGCAAAAAATTGTGTGAGACCGTAGCCGAGTTTTCATTCATGAGAAGCTCATACATCTTTGTAAGACGAAGCTGACTGTCACGAAGACTTCAGTAAAGATAGGCACAAACCTTAGTTAGCCTTTTTACACCAAATGAAGAATTTGATAGGGCAATAACCCACAGTGCGACCTCTTGAACATATTTTTTGATATGATTATGAGGAAAGATGCAGCTAACAAAAGTCATCTGTTACTTGCGTGTGCGAATGACATAAACTTTATTGGTAGAAAACTGCAAGATGTTACTGCAGCCTTCTCGACCATTAATAACGAATTATCAAAAAAGGATTTCAAGGTAAATGAGGATATACCAACTTATTTGTTTTAATGGGAAAAGAGATGTTGCTCATTTGGGATGCTCTTGGGACTACAACTATTTATATATATATATTTTTTTTTATTATTTTACTTCTATCATACATACAATTAAAAAATGTTTAATAGATTTTAGTAATTACATAGGCTGAGTTAAAACTTAAAGTATTGCAGCAAAGGAAGATATTTTATTTTTCAAATAATAATCTTTGTCCATGAACCTTTAGGAAGAGATATCACAGTTATTCTTCGAGATTCTTCAACAATCTATGATGCGATTGCCTGTTTTGATTCTCGAATTTGTCATTTATTTTGCCAATGTAAGTATGTAACATATCCTTCTTAAAACGTACATGATCGACGGGATTGAATACCTCATGTTTAAGCCATGTATCTGTTTTAAGTTCTTGTTTTGGATGACTTGGAGTTTCTTCAAATGACTTTTCGCACATCTTTTAGACCAGACCTGACAGCCATACATCATGATTGGACGAATGCACATTTTGTAAATAAGCAATTTATTTTTTGAGTTTAAATGAAATCTACGGTTAAGTAAAGGGAATAACGCTCGTCCACATTTTATAGCTTTGTCTGCCGCACTTAAAACATGTTCTTTAAAGTTCAAGTGTTTGTCAAGTATTAATCCCAGATATTTCACTGAATTTTGTAAAGGAATATCAGTACCGGCTATATTGAGTTTGAGCAAGGGGTTACGTTTTGGCGATTTATTGAAAGGGAAAATTATAGCTTGTGTTTTTCCTTCGTGAAATATTTCCAATATGAGCTAGTTATTTCTTCATATTCTTAACAATTGTATTTGAAATTTTTCCACTTGACATTATGGCAGTGTCATCCGCATATAATGCTATAGCCTCATTTTTAAGCAATTTAAAATCCGATGTGAATATGGCGTACAAAGTCGGAGACAAAAGCGAACCTTGCGGTACACCAGCTAGAATTTTTCGGGGTGCGGACTGCTCTTCGTTGACACTAACAATGAATGATCTGTCGGCCAAAAAACTTCTTACCCTCATTTGTAAATAAACGGGAAATTCAAATTTGTTAAGTTTATATATTAGACAATCATGCCATATGGAATCGAAGGCTTTTTCTATATCTAGAAAAAGCATTCCAGTACTTTTCCGATGTCTTTTGTTGCTTAAAACCGTATTTACAATTCGTTTTATTTGGTGTATTGTCGAATGCTGTTTCCGGAAGCCAAGTTGTTCCTCTTTTAAAACCAAGTTATTTTCCGCGTGTTCTTTTATTCTTTCCAGAATTATCTTTTCAAAGATCTTGTCCTGACAGTTCAGCATACTAATTGGACGATAATTTTTAGGGTTCTTGGAGTCTTTTCCACTTTTGAGGACCGGAACAACTTTAGCTTCTCTGAAAGACGCTGGAAAATAGCCATTTCAACTATTTATATAACAACTATGACTTCCTAGAGAAATTTTCAATTACAAAGAAGCAATTTCAGCAGGTTTTATGATGGTAAAGAACAATTTCTACTTTTGCTTTCATAATCCATTATTATTGTTTGAGTTTGTTCCAAAACCAACAGATTACATAAAACAATAGCTATAGAACATGAAAATGCTAAATATGATATAACTTCTTTAGAATCAGTTAGGTAATGGTTATAAAATGCATGTCGTTAGTAAATTATGACGGTAAAAAGGGTTCGTCTCAATGTATTCTCTTTCTTTTTTTGACAATTCTTATGAAAAAACCGCAACGCCAACCATGTGTTATACTTTAACTACATTCGCTCCTGTTTTTACTCAGCTACCACTATGGGGGGGAAAAAAAGATGGAAAACATTTCGACAGGAATTGTATTCACGGTAGGTATGAATATACATCGTTAGAGAAACCATATGTTATACAATTTCTAAGAAATTTTTATTTTTTATTTCTGAGAATTTTTTTTTGTGTTCTACGGAAGATGTTCTACAACAAGTTATAGTTAATCGGTCGTTGCCTAAAAAGCTGTTCTAGAATAATTATATGAAATTTGCAACAAGTTCTAAAAAATTTTGGTGGGTATGAAGTGGTGGCGGCTGTATTCATTTAAATCGGTTTCGTCTAGATTAAAAAAAAATTATGTAGGAAATTCGTTCATATTCATATAAAATCCATGAGTTTCCTTTAGAAAGGGGGTTTTTCAACGAATTTCGTCTTTCAAATGGCGCTTAATATCCACATAATATTCTTTATTTGTAAGCTGATCTTATGGCAAGAATTTCGAGTGCACAGCGTTGCGGTAATTAAAGAAAACAAATAATTTTGATATAGTTTTTCGATTTCGGCCCAGCTGGAAAGCACAATTCCAAAGTTTGTCGCCTGGTTTGCATTTTAAACTCGTAAACCTGTATCCCACTACCAGTTATAATGCGTTTTATTAATGTGGGAACAGAATTAATTAGTTGTGGTAGGTCCGTAGCGATCTTTACGCGATTGAGTTTTTGAAAAAAATTTAGATCTTTAGATCTAAATGAATGAAGATGAAACAAATGTATTCTTGAAACACAGAAATTTTAGCGGCTATCTTCCAAAAAATTAAACGATGATTTTCACTGATCATTTCTTTTACCTTGGCGACGTTGACTGGCCTTTCTCGATGAATTTACTCTCTCAAAGGTTACATAATGCCAAGATAATATTCTTCAGTTAGCACTTGATGTTCTTACAAAAAATCCGAGTGCACAACATTGCGATAATCAAAGAAAACATTCAAAAGCATTCTTGATTTTTGCTCGACTTTGATGTGATTTTTTTTGGACTCGGCTTAGTGGGAAGGCCCTATTTCGTAGCTAAAAAAAAAATGCAGGCAATTAATTGATACTTAAAGGAAGGGATTGTCAAATTTGTTTTTTTTTTGTTGTCCCAGCTAAACAACTGTTCTCTATACAATTTCACAATCAGTACGAACAATTTCATGTCAGCACGAACCACGATCTGACATTTTGTTTGTTTACAGTGTTCGATTTTGTCAGTTCATCTCAAGTGTGTTTTGGCGTTGGCGAACTTTTGCCTTTTGTCTTTGACTTTTGTCTTAAATTTTGTATTGCAAACGAAATTTCTTGTTCTGAATCACTGAAAATATTACATCTACCTTACAGTGAATCAAGTTTACCAAAACCATGTACATATGAGTGGTACAGTGTATTTGAAAGCGTTTGAAATGTGATGGAAGATTTGCCTCGCCCTGGCCAGTCATCAACGACTTTAGAGCGATCATCGATAAAGTGAAGGATATGATGACTGATCATCGTCATTGTAATTTAAGCAAAATAGCTGCTGAACTTTCTATGTCTTACCAATAAATTCGTATTGTTTTCCACGACCTTTTAGGTGTGAAACGCATTGCCGCTCGGAAAACCTGAATTTTCATCAAAAACTCAACAGTCAATTGGAATTTATTTCTTCTAGGATGTATTCAGCGACTTTTAAGATATGCCAGAATTCCAATACTACATTCATAAAATGCTTATAACTGCAGAAAGAATAACATTTACATCACTTCCCATAGCGCAATATATGGATATTTACCACTTCCAAAGAAGCATTTTCATACCGCTACCAAATCTAAGCAAACTCAATAATTCTTATAAATTTGAATTGCATTTAAATGTTAGTAATTTGTTTGCATTTGACTGCCACGTAATCACATTTAATAGAAACATTGTTTTACGGTCTAATTTTGGTCTGAAAACTCTGATAAAAAAAAAATGTTTTTACTCAAATGAAAAATTGCTCCAAAATGACTACTTTTTCAGTGCTATATAACAACTTTCATTATAATGTGAAGAAGACAGACACATCATTAAAAATGCATTTCCTTCCTATGACAAGCCCGTGTTAAATTCATTGATGATTATGCAAATTTTCACCATTTTACTTCAAAAATTGCAGTAGATATCAGGTTCCGCGAAAGCGCTTCTTTTGCTGGGTGGTTATGCGACATAAACTTATGACGTTCAAATGCAAGCTAGTTAGTAATCTTCGGTATGACACCTTCTAACTGATACAAAAGCGAAAAAAGAAACACATCAAATTTGATCAAATGTCAAAAGATAAAGTTTTCTGGGATCATCGCATTGTTGTGCACTCGAAAATCTTGTTAAAATTTGAGACGATGAACAAAGGTTATTATTTGGGCTTTATTTGCTCTTTGAGACATCAAGTTTGTCGAGAAAGATCAGACTTGAGGAAAGAAAACTCATGAATATTCATCACGATAAGGCAACATTTCATAAGGAGGCACCTGTTTTCAGACGACAAAACATAAAAATTCGTAGCTAAAATGAAAGTCTATTCCACAAAAATGTTTTTCCCCGATTGGATCATTTTTTAGCACAAGGATATTATTTCTGAAGAGGTCTATTTTGAAGGCGATACAATGAATTTCAATGAGTAATAAATATTTCGCAATTTAATTACCAGGATATTAAAGGATATTTTTAGGGCTTTATTTGCCGTTTAAAACAACAAGTTCTCTGACAAATATCAGACTTGAGCAAAGAAAATTCATGGATTTTCCTCAGGATAATGCAACATTGCATAACGTTATCATTGTGAATGAATTTCTGACCAAAACAAAACGCAATAAATATCAACGAACAACCACTGTATTCAGCCGATTCCAAATCTTAAATTATTACTTCGAGGCACCTATTTTCAGACGGCAAAAGATAAGAATTTGCGGCTAAAAAGAAGGTCTATTCCACAGAAATATTTTACCCTACTGGATCGTTCTTTGGCATACGTGTCTTGTTTCTGAAGGGGATTATTTTGAAGGCGATACTCGTACAATAAATTTCAATGAGTAATAAAAATTTCGCAATTTAATAACTATGCCAGGAACTTTTCTTTGGCAAAATGTATATGCCTTATTCTTGTAAAATCTTGTGTGATTTTTGAGACACCACAGAAATATGGAATAAATTTGCTTTTACGTGAAATTATTTAGGAAGATTTAATACCTCATATTTCTGCCAGCAACCTGCTATCATCACAACCGAAAACATATTTTCTGTCAAGTTTGATGTATAGAAATGCGTAGCCAATCGATAAACACATTTCACTTCAAGCCTACTAAATGATACATTGAGCACATTAACTTTTCCAGCATTTTATGTGCAAATTTTCCACTTTTCTTGGTAATATTCAATGACACTTTTGATCATATTACGACACAATTTATTACAGGAAAAACATATTGATTGAGTGATTGTTCTATGCAAAGACAGCAAAAGGGCAGCATATTAATGCTATTGTATATGAAATATGAAAAATAGATTATTATTTTTATATAATGTTGGCATCAGTGGCTAACAATAGCCACCAAAATTATTGATTGAAGCAATTTAAACGATAAGTCCTGTGCCCCATTATGTCCATAACAATGCTAAAATTCTTAAAAAAAAATAAGCACAATATCAATCATACATCCAAATTTGCCAAGAAATATTTTAATATGAAAATATTTTCTCCAGTTATTTTCACACAAAAATGTTATTATGTTCAATATATGAAAGTGCTATTATTAAACGGAAAATATTTTTTTTTTTTCATATCCTTTCTATAACTACTGAAGCTCCAATGCTGTAGAGATTCATAACACGGAAATTTGGCAATTTTGTGCCGGCATTCGTAGGCAATATCAGTATTAGTATCAGTATATTTATTGCAATGATGCACAAACTGTGGCCCCTTTTGTGTTTTATGAGAAGCTCACCAAGAGTTTTGAAACCGAATACCATACAGCTAAGTAGTATTTTTAATTAATTCTCCAATCAATTTGTGTTACATTTTTTTGTATCAGTTTTATAGTGATCTTCCAAATAGCTACATTTTTTGACATACCACCTCCAATGTATTACATTTCGCGTCGGCTACTATAAAAAACCTAACATTTTTTAATTTTTTTAAGCAATAATGATTGTTTTAGTTACCCGGTGAAAAAACTGCATCCATGGAAGCAGAAATTCATCACAACTTTTTGAATTGCCACAGGTGGTCCCAAAACTAGCCCTGTTTATAGTAAGAACAGTCAAACTTACCCAGTGAAAAAACTGCATCCATGGAAGCAGGAAATCATCACAACTTTTTGAATTACCACGGCGGTTCAAAAAGTAGGCAACCTAACAAAGAAGACACAAAAAAGTTGGAAAAAATTTTCTTTATTTT
>JAHXMU010000385.1:115545-182414 GCA_019455685.1 Philornis downsi | reverse complement strand
ACATCTCTCTTAGATCGGTCCCAGCGATATTCAATAGCTTCTATACCTTGTTTATAGTAAGAACAACCAAACTTACCCAGTGAAAAAACTGCATCCATGGAAGCAGAAAATCATCACACATTTTTGAATTACCAAGGCGGTCCAAAAAGTAGGCGACGTAACAAAAAAGACACAAAAAAGTTGGGAAAAATCATCACAAATTTTTGAATTACCAAGGCGGTCCAAAAAGTAGGCGACGTAACAAAGAAGACACAAAAAAGTTGGAAAAAATGTTCTTTATTTTTCAATACATCTCTCTTAGATCGGTCCTAGCGATATTCAATAGCTTCTATACCCTGTTTATAGTAAGAACAACCAAACTTACCCAGTGAAAAACTGCATCCATGGAAGCAGAAAATCATCAGAAATTTTTTAATTACCAAGGCGGTCCAAAAAGTAGGCGACGTAACAAAGAAGACACAAAAAAGTTGGGAAAAATCATCACAAAATTTTTGAATTACCGAAGCGGTCTAAAAAGTAGGCGACGTAACAAAGAAGACGCAAACAAGTTGGGAACAATTTTCTATATTTTTCAATACAATCTCTTTTAGATCAATATACTTTTTTTCCAGCGATATTCAATAGCTTCTATATCCTGTTTATAGTAAGAACAGTCAAACTTCTTAAAATTGCCATCAGTCGCAGACTTTATCTCTTCATTGTTGGCAAATTTTTTACCAACGAGCCATTTTGTGCAGTTTGGAAATAGAAAATAGTTTGAGGAAGCCAAATCTGGCGAATAAAGTGCGCGATAAAGCAATTCTAACTTTAAGTCACTAATTTTGGCTATTGCAATAGTAGATGTGTGAACTGGAGCATTGTCTTGATGAAACAACACTTCCTTTTTCGTCAAATGCCGCCTTTTTCCATAATTTCATCATGTAAATGCTGCAATAAATTAGCATAATATTCGCCGTTGATAGTTTTTCCTTTCTGAAGATGATCAATAAAAAGTAATCCTAGAAGAATCCCTAAAAAAACAGACGCCATGAAATTGCCTGCAGATGGAACCATTTTCACCTTCTTTGGACACGATTCCCCCATTCCAGTTCACTGCTTTGACTGTTGCTTTATCTCAGGTGTGAAGTGGTGGACACATGACTTATCCATGGTCATAAATCTCGCTGTTTTTTTTATAAAAATTATTATGAAAACGTGTTTACAAATTATTCATTGAAAGTATTGCCCATCGATAGCTCCTACTTTTTCTCATCTTTCTGCCAAAGCTCAAATTCCGTCACAGTAAATCTGATCATTATTCCTCCATATTATTATTCCGCCACGGCAAAACTATTCATCTTTTGAGGCTATCCACGAATCTAGTCATTCCTTGATGTCGTCACATGAATGGAACTGCTGGTCAGCCAGACCGTGTGCCATCGAACGAAATAAGTGATATTTATACGACGAAATATCTGGAGAATATGGCGTATGGGGTAAGACTTCCCATTTCAGCGTTTTAACAGGCTTGGCCACGTGATTCCGGGCGTTTTCATGCTGAAGAATCACTTTTTCGTGCCCTTCGCATAATATGGGCGTTTCTTGACTCAATTGCATTAATTAAAATCAATACCGATTCCCAGTGATGGTTTCGCTTGGTTTCAACAGCTCGTAGTAAATAACACCGACCTGGTCCCACCAAATACAGAGCATAACCTTCGCAGCATAAATACACGGTCGAGGCGACGACCTAGAAGCAGCTCCTTTGACTTTCTTTCCTTTGGATTGCTGTAATGAATCCATTTTTCATCACCCGTTACAACATAATGAAGAAACCCCTTCCTTTTTTGTCACTGAAGCAGTTGTTCATAGGCGAAAAACGACGCTTAATGTCCCTTCGCTTCAACTCATAAGGAACCCAACCAAGTTTCTTGTTTTAAATCATTCCCAATGCAAGCAATCGCTTGGAAATCTCTTGGCGAGTGACTCCTAATATTGAAGCAAGCAAGACACGGATCCCCATCAAGCAATGCCGTCAATTCAGTGTCTTCGAAAGTTTTTCGTCTTCCTTTACGCGGTCGTTGACGACACGTTGACGACACGTTGTTTCACTTAAAGCAGCATCTCCGCAAACGTTCAGAAGCTTTTGATGAGCTTCAGCCGCCGTTTTCTTCGATGGAAAGAAGAAAATCAATACTTCCTGCATATGTCGATTATTTGGCACAAAATCATACATATTAATTCAACCAAAAGAATATGACGCCAAAAGAAAATTACTATTGTATCGAGGCGATATGTTCACCATACGTCTAAGCGTGGCTCGTTTAGGTCATGGCAGAATCGACTAGCACTTGCAGCTGACGCCATCTGTTGCTAAACGTAGTTGCCCACCTAATACTATTCTTTGGAATGAGTTTCTTTGTTTGTTTCTTTTTTTTTTTTTTTTTTTTTTGGTGGAATGAAGTGAATCGCATCCTTAGGAGTGATGAAAATGTAATTCTGTTTGATGGACTTCCAATGTTTTTTTTTGCTGGGATGTTAAACAATTTTCAGTTTTTGCATCGGAAATCAAAATAGAAAATTTAATTACCTTTAATTTCATGAACATAACTTTAAAATCGGCTTAGTATAGACGGATGTAATTGCAATTTTGCGAACTCGCTTTTTTCAAAACTAAAAAAAAAAAAAAAAAATACAAACTTAGTTATAACTCTAAAACAGGTAAACTTTTTCAATATCTGACTGAATATATGGGTTCAGCAGAAAATTTTACATAAGAAATTACAGTCAAATACCATAAGTCAGATTTTTGTAGTCGCCCACTATGGTGTTCGTCTTGGCAGCTTGTACGACCTCGTTTAAACTCGGCTATCCAATATTTTATAGTCGTAAACGAAGGGGCAGATTCCAATAGTAGTAGACCCTAGACTTTAATATCTCGGCTTTAATATTACTTGGACTTCCAAAGATCTTCCAAACGGAAATATTGAATTACACAACGGTGAGCAATTTTTTCTATGTTTTCAAATTCACTGAGATCGTTTATTTTTAAGGCTCAAATAAAAACAAGGTGTCGTCTTGGAACTTAAAACATATGTTTTGTGATGTTGCCACCTTTTACCAAAATATTTTTTTTTTCAAACTACTGGCACTATCTATATGTATACCTTAGGTTGGCTAGTTTAGGCGCCGCCTTCGTGCAGTGGAATTAGGGAAAATTATTATTTTTTCTTATAAAACTTCACATAAGAAAGTACAATCAAATACCATGGGTCAGATTTTTGTGATCTCTTTTTTTTTTTTTTTTTTTTTGCTGCAGTTTAAACTCTTTAATTTTCTTTATAAAATACTGAATATATTTAGAATTTTAAGTGATAAAATGCTTCTGGCGGCCCAAATGTCTGGGCACTCCTGTTATATTGCATTGTAAATGATTACATATTCCTATATGTGTGCATGACCCAGAGACCTTGTAGATGAAAAAAAGAAAAAAATTCGTAGTTCTGGCTGATGATGAGCATACATATTATGAATGGTTCATTGCCATGCAGTAGATGTTTGTTTAAGATTGTTAATCATAACAACTGATGGCCTGTTATTGTGTTTTTGTGTTTGCTATTGCCATAAACTGCTCCTTCCGTCTTCATTGCCTATGAAATAGCTAAGATTATCTGTCCAATGTAATGTTATTGACTTCTTAGCTGCCCGGAAATTGTTTCATAAAGTTACTACTTGTGGCTACTTTTTTTCTGTTATTTATTGTTTTTTTTTTCTGACTTTTCGATATTTGATTGCAAATTAGATTTTCTTTTCTTTCTCACAATCTTTTGTACACTATTTTTTTTTTTGTTTTTTGATTTTCATTCGTATTCCTTCTTGAATATTTTCAGTTTCTTTAGGCAGAGTTGTGTTGTTCTTTTGTCCTTGCTTGTTGCTTCAACTTCTGGTGAGCAAAACTAAAAACAAGGTTCGTAACTCATGCTAAGTAAATACTGGAAGTTTGTTATTAATTGAATTTTTTTTCCTTGCCTATTGCTAGTTGTTGATATGGAACTATCTTTGGTAATGCTATTATGTTGCCAAAACTGCTATAGAAACAGTATAGTAAGCAATGTTGCACAAAGTACGAGATTAAAAAATGTTTGAAATTTATAAACTATTTTGCGAAGGCCGGCAATTTAACTAACCAAAATTGCACAAGCAAATTATGATGATTTTAAGTAAATGTAAATATTTTGTGGTTCCAAAATTAGCCAACATAAGAAAGAAGTTATAAAAAAGTTAAAAAAATTGTCTTTATTTTTCAACATAATCTGTTTTTAGCTCGATACACTTTTTCCAGTGATATTCAATAGCTTCTATACCCCATTTATAGTAAGAACTGTCAAAGTCCTTAAAATAACCATCAACCGCTGACTCCACTTCTTCATTGTTGACAAATCTTTTACCACCGAACCATTTTATCAAGTTTGAAAATAGAAAATAGTCCAAGAGAACTAAATCTGGCGAATAAGGTGGGCGGTTAAACAAATCGAACTTTAATTCTTTAATTTTTGATAAATTAGTTCAGGAAGTACCAGAAAAACAGTGGCAATGCGCTTTATTTATTTAGTTTTTTGAGCGTAAAGTGTCAAATGTAAATTGGAAACATAATACTTTTTTTTTAACTACACCTTACTTATATATATTAAAGGATGTCCCAATAAGAACGCAAGATTTAAATTTGGCACCATTCGAAGTGTCATTGTTTGACATTTGAACAATTATTATTGTTTGCTATTAGAAGGTACGAGGTTAGTAAAAATGGAGCGCTACACGAATGAACAACGCATTCTCATTGTGAAATTATTTTACCAAAATAGTGAAAGTTTTGCGGCTACAGTTCGCAAATTGCGATCAATTTGGGGTCACAATAATGGTCCAAAAATGTCAACTGTAAAGAAATTAATCGATAAATTTGACAAAATGGGGTCTGTTAGTGATGTAAAGACAACAATGCGCCTTTGACCAGGTCGATCGACCGAAAATGTCGCAGCTGTACGTGATGATGTCGCTCAAACTTCATCCACCTCAATTCGACACCGAGCTCAGCAAATTGGTGTCTCCAAATCCACTATGCAGCGAATTTTGATGAAAGATTTGCATCTTCATGCATACAAAGTTCAATTGACTCAGGAACTGAAGACAGCTGACCATGGACAACGAAGAGAGTTCGTTAATTGGGTATTGGAGAGACAACATGAAAATGCTGATTTTGCCGATAAAATCATCTTCAGTGACGAGGCCCATTTCCATCTTTATGGCTTTGTCAATAGGCAGAATTGTCGTATTTGGGGTGAGGAAAATCCTCGAGTGATTGACGAGAAACAAATGCATCCTCAACGTGTCACTGTGTGGTGTAGATTTTGGGCTGGAGGAATCATTGGACCTTTTTTTATGAAAATGAGGCATGTCAAGAGCAAACAGTCAATGGTGTTCGGTATCGTGAAATGATAACCAGTTTTTTCGTGCCTACAATTGAAGAAATGAATGTGGAGGGCATGAGGTTTCAACAAGACGGCGCCACATGTCATACAGCCAGAGAAACAATTCAATTGCTGCATCAATCATTTCCCGGTCGTGTCATTTCGCGTTTTGGAGACCAGAATTGGCCGCCTAGATCGGCGATTTAACACCATTAGACTTTTTCTTTGGGGTTTTTTGAAGTCGATGGTTTACACCGATGACGACTCAAGTCTTAAAAGGGGAAATTGGACGCTGTATTAATGAAATACTGCAGCATTTATCCAAAACGGTCATTGAAAATTTCATTAAAAGATCGCCTGTGTGCCAGCAAAGCCGCGGCGGCCATCTGTCCGATGTGTTGTTCCATACATAACCTCATTCTGTCTACTTTACGTATAATAAAGATTCACGACTTTTTTTAAATATCTGTGTTTTATTTAAAATTCAAATCTTGCGTTCTTTTTGGGACACCCTTTATAATAATAAGGAACTGCTTTAAAATACATATAATAGCGATGCATTTTCAATTCACTTCAAATAATTTAAGGATAATTTTAAAGCTATTTTGTTTTTTCATTCGATTCTTTTTACTTTTACATGTTGCAAGTGGCACTTGCAAATTCTGTTATGTTCCAACATTTTTGTTATCATTTTTTTCTTTCTTTCTAGCGTTACTCTTCACTCACTTCTTTAACAAATGTAAGAATTCAGTATTTCAAAAATCAAGTTTCTTTACGGCAACCAAACGAATGAATCTTAAATTTATAAATCATAAATCAATCAGGTAGTGCTGTCCAATCCGATCCGTTCATTCATCTGGTAACGATGATGACGATGATGATGATGAAGGTGATGGTGAATGGCACTGATGGGAAGAGGTCTTCGATTGGTTGACTTGTTTTCGTTTGTTATGCTTCAGATATTTCTTGTTTTTGTTACTTTACTAACTATTTACTTTTTCCTCCGGTTTTTTTTTTTTGTTTATCTGTTTTATCAATTCAGTAAAAGACGTATTGACGCTTGTGGTTCATATATATTCAAACAATATTAAATTGTCGTTCTTGGAAAAATAAAATGTTGAACATGAAGGCAAACATGTACGAGTATACACGATTGTTGGGGTCACAATATTGGCGGTATAGGCTATCTTATATTTAATTTGGGTTTTGGTGGCAACATCAAATTTTATTACAACTTTCGCTAGCACATTGGAAAATATAAAATATGATTAAAACTTACGAAAATATACTGAGAATTAAATTAAATCTTGCGATTTTATGCAATGAAATAAAATGATAAGTTTACCATTTCGCTTGCAAGACGTTCCTCAAGTGCAAGTAATATCGAGTAGTAATTTCTGGTCGCTTTTGCTTCACTTTACTTCACTTCATTTCATTTTGCTATCACCACCATTATGGGACCTTTTAATATTTACCACCATAAGACGGAGCTACTGCTCAGAAATATTCATCTGATTGCTCATAGCATAATTGACGTTTTAATCGAATAAAACATTCAAATTTGCATCATGTATTAAAATTTTTTATCGGAGTCGATAAATTGGTCTTTGCCATTTAATTTTTAAATGTAATTTCATGTAAATGTTGTTCGCGGTTTCGTCTCAAAATGTCCATTCAGAAGGTCCAATTTTTCGTCACTTTTTCGAGCATTTCGGTCTGTATTCCACGAATAACGCGTGTTATGTTATCCTGTAAGGCTTCAATAGTATTCGGCTTGTCCACATAGACTAACAACTTGACATAACCCCACAAGAAATAATCGAGAGGCGTTAAATCCCAAGATCTTGGGGGCCAACTCACAGGACCAAATCGAGAGATAAGCTGCTCACTAAATTCATCCCTCAACATATCCATTGTTTCACGAGCAGTGCGGCATGTTGCACCATCCTGATGAAACCACATGTCAACCAAGTTCAACTCAGCCCATTCGGGCAAAAAAAAAATTGCTTGTGATTGAGTAACATCGCTGAGAACGGCGACGAATTGACATTTCACGATCGTCATTAACACTGGTCGCTACGGCTGCAATATTTTCTTTGGTACGCACTCTACGCATGCGAGTCGATGGTTTTATGTTCAACAAAGTAAATTTTGTGCGAAATTTAATAATAACAGCACGAATTGTTGACTCAGCAGGTCGATTATGACGGCCATCAAATGGTTGTATCAAACGATGTAAATTTGTCACAGAGCACGAATTTTGATAATGAATGTCAACGATTTGCAATCATTGCTCGTTTGTTAGGCTTTCCGTGATGAAATGGCAGAGTATACTGTACACTTTTCACTTTGACAGATGACGTTTGGACGTCATTAACAACCAGTAAAGTGCTGCCAACCTGAAAAACTTAAATCTTAAAAAATCACCCTTTATACTCGTAAGTCTGATGTTTTTAATAATTAAATTATGATAACCTTTATTTTGGACTTTACACTAGAAACTTTGTAAAAAATCTTTTATTATATCACAACGGGTTATCCATTTTTCGGTTTCAAAAGTAAAATTAAATAAAACACAAATGAAGCTGTGATTTCGATGAAATTTTTATTTCATTATAATGCTTGGACCTGGGAATTTTTCCGGATGCAACTGCTTTTCCGCAATCACTTCTGGGTTGCCTGAGCCACATATGCGACAATTTTGTTTGTTTACGAAAAACAAAACAGAGACAAATAGGCTTAGGTGCCGTAAAGTAGGCGCGAGTGCTGAGAGCGTCTGG
Organism: Philornis downsi; assembly: GCA_019455685.1. NCBI lineage: Eukaryota > Metazoa > Arthropoda > Insecta > Diptera > Muscidae > Philornis > Philornis downsi. Next base: position 174,190 of record JAHXMU010000385.1, on the reverse strand, counting down.
AATCAACAAATTCGGATTATTCGTCACACTTTCACTAACAGAAGTGATAATTTCATCAGTGCATATATTGCGATGATGCACAGGCTTAACTACATCTGTAACGTTTGCAGTCTGTTTAAATTTCTTTATAATCTAATAATATAATTCCTTGCACAATAGGTCAATTATGACGACCATAATCACCCCGTAATGTGCGAAAAGTGCCCACGTTTGAATCAACACTTTTATAATAAGTTTTGCTATTTGTATGCATTCTTCGGCCTGTTCAACAATCCATATTCGTAAATGGAAAACCTATCACTAATTAAATAGCACTTAAGACAACAGTTATTTAATAGCTGACAGCATTACCAGACCGGCAATTTTGACACCATCAAAAGGATAATATATTACAAATTATACACTTCATGATTACAATTACAATTTGTACATTATCAAATAATATATAAATTGGCTCAATAAACTTCTACTTTCGCATTAATTTGCCCTCATCTTACAGTCTATCTAAAAAGCACCAAGAAAGAAAGTACCAGGCCAATTTATTATATCCCGTCCCTTCTGCTTCGTATGCCCAGCAATACTGCAATCCTCCTCTGGATTGGTGGCAGGAGTGGATTCTCCAGCATCATTTTCGAAAAATATAACAATATGACAATGACACCACCTCCATAAATCACACCAAACAGTCACTTTTTCGAATGCAATTGGTTTTTCACAACCACTTCTGAGTTCTCCGAGGTCAATAGGCGACAATATTACTTATTGGCGTAGCCATCGAGTGAGAAATGAGCTTCATTGGTGAGGGAAAATTTGTTCAATTGAAAGCCCAAGTTTGAATCCCCATTTTTGTATTAAGTTTTAACTATTTCTACGCGTTCTTGGGTTGCTAAATGATCCATATTCGTAAATGGCAAACCTTTCAATAAATAACACTTCATATAACAGGTCTTTAACAACTGACAGCCTTGCAAGACTATATTTTCCAAAGAAGGCTAGAATGTTATATTTGCCAAAGATAAGAAATGAATTAATTACGCTTGGTAACAGTTTTTCAGTGCTTCAAAACTTCAAAAGACTTTTACGTGGTTTGTATATGTATACGAGTATATTTTGTCACAAAAAAAAGACCAGTAATAGGTCAGTTCAATCCGCGGTAGTTTAACGTGGCGCTCGCTATGAAGGCATTATTTGTATTTCCGATAGTCAGTGCTCCCTTGGGGAACTCAGACTAAACCCGGAAGGATTGGTCTAAATACCTTTGAGGTAAGAAACACCATGAACAATTTCTTCAGGGCTTGTCTTTTCCCTTAACCAAAGTGCCTTTGAAGTCACTGGTACGAAGTGAACGTCCTCCGTGTAGGAAGTGAGTTCTATATAGGGTGATTTTTTAAGATTTAAGTTTTTCAGGTAGGCAGCACTGGTTGGTAATGGCGTCCACACGTCATCTGTCAAAGTGAAAGGTGTACAGTATACTCTGCCACCTCATCATGGAATGATGGATGATCTACCACAACGTCTAATTTTTGGTGAATGGGCCTTATAAAAGCTCAATGAAAATCCGCTGTTTTATCGAAAAATTGTGTTCAGCGATGAGGCTCATTTCTTGCTGAATGGGTACGCACACAAGCAAAAGTGTCGCATCTGCAGTGATGAACAGACACATGCCATACATGAATTACCGATGGTGTGGTTTATGGGCTGGTAGCATCATCGGTCCATTTTTTTTTTTTTCAAAGACGACCGTGGAAGAAACGTTACTGTCAACGGCGAATGATATCGAGCAATGATACGCAATTTCTTTGCTCCAATTGGCTGAGTTGAACTTTGTTGGCATGTGGTTTCATCAGAGCGGTGCAACTGTGGCGAAAAACTGGACCTTCGGAATGGACGTTTTGAGACGGAGAAAAATTAAATGGCAAAGACCAATTTATCGATTCCAATAAAAATTGTAATGTATGATGCAAATTTGAGTGTTTTATTCGATTTGGGGCAAAAGGACTGTTGTTGTTATTGCACTAATTAATTTGCTGTGATGATCGACACTAGACTCTGTTGGGAGTTTATAGAGTAGGTTGTGGAGGTTGTGGATTGAGGTAGTCTTCCTGTACCGCTGTGAAAGCAAGTTGACATGCTGATGAATGTTATGGTGCCTTTAATCAAATAATTCCTCAAGAAATTTGGGAAATTATTTGTTTGTAGTTTTAGAAATAAAAGAAATTAAAAAATTAATTTCAATTCAAAATAAGTATATTTGGGAAGCTGCAATGCTTACCAAAAGAGCTATGCAGAGTAACAACTTTTTGTTTTCATTTTTATGGTAGTTACAAGTGTAATTTCAGACTTTCGTTAAATATTATGTGACATTTTTGTAATTAACAATTCACAATATGTTTAGCCCAAATGTGGGCAAAAAGGGTAACGTAAAGTACAATCCGATTTAATGCTACATTAGGTATGGTCTTTGCAAATTTATTTTAAACTCATTTAAAATTCATTTTTAACAAGTTTTGGTAGAAAAGGATAGGTATAAACATCATGTTTATACACTGGGTAATCCCATTATTTAGTTGCAATCAAAGCATTTGTGCACCAGGAGATTTTAGACTGCTGTTATCGAGGTAGTTAGATATCGACGTTCGTATGAGAGTGGCAACTTCCTAATTAGTAACAAAGATATGGTTGACTCTTGATTGACATCTGTTCAAATGTTATCTTACGTGAGCGTCATCTTGTTCTTGTGTTTGTTACACTTTTAATTGTGAATTACTAAATGAGAGCTTCGTAAATCGTCTGTCGAAGTTGTAGTGAAAGTATTGGTGTCAACCAATGACACTCTCCAAAGTGAGCGAACAAACAAATTTATTGGCATGTCGCAATTATGAGATGTAATGATGATAGGTTTTAATTTTATATGCTATTATTTTTGTGGAAAATTATTGTAATTATTGTGAATTGTCCCCCATTACTGCCCGTCAATTAAGGTTCTCATGAAAGCAATCTGAAACGCAATATCTGAAACACAATTATGAACTTTTAATTACAAATAATATTAATTGTTAAATATTATAACATTATTTTCATTTGATTGCTTATTAATAATTTGAACTACATTCCTACAATTTAAATGTAATGAAATTAAATAAAACACACATAAAGCTATAATTTCGATGAATCTTTTATTTCATTATAATGATCGAATGACCGCCTATGGATTGGTTGTAGTAGTGGATTCTGTTGAAGTAGTTTTCGTCCACTCTTTCTCAAACTTCAGAAGTTATCTCGGCGATGACTTGACGAATGTTGGTTTCCAAATGTTCCAACGTTTGATTGTCCGCATAAACACTGTGTTTAACGTAGTCTCACAAAAAGAATCTAATGGCGTCAAATCTCATGATCTTGGTGGCCAATTGACGTTACCAAAACGTTAAATTGTGCTTTCTAAAAACTTCTCATGCATTATGCTTTCTAGAAACTTCTCGTGTTGTGTGGTCGATGGCACCGTCATGTTGAAACCACATATCGTCCGATTCATAATCTTCAATCGCAGGTCAATAAAAGTCGGTTATCACACGGCCATAACGCTCTGAATTGACGTTAACGGCCCCTCCAGCGTCATTTTCGAAAAAATGAGGCCCAATAACCGGATCCCAGGCCATAATGTGCACCAGACTTTCACACAGTCATTTCTGGGCTTCCCACACCGATATATGGCAATTTTGCTTATTGACGCAACCAGCGAGTGAGAAATTAGCTTCATCTCTGAAGAAAATTTTGTTCGAAAAATCAGCATTGAAAGCCTGTTGCTGTAGCAACTAATCAGCATATCTACGGCGTTGTGAATGGCTAGCCGGCTTTGGGTGGAGGTGCGAAACCAAATGCAAATTACGCCATAAATGGCCATAATATACTCGTAGGTCGAATTGCTGAGAACGCCGTGGAATCAAAAAATTCGGATTATCCAACACATTTTTACTAACAGAAGCGATATTTTCGCCAGTTCGTGCATTGTAATGATGTGCAGGTCTGGCCACATCTGTAACACTTCTGTTATCTTCAAATTTCTTTATAATTCTGGCAATTTCTCGTACAGTATGTCGATTATGACGACCATAATCATTCCGTAATGCACGGAAAAGTGCTCATGTTTGAATCGTCATTTTTGTAGTAAGTTTTAACTAATTTTACGCGTCCTTCGGTTATTAAACTATCCATATTCGTAAATGTCAAACTTTTCACTAAATAAATAACACTTCAGATGACCGATATTTAACAACTGACAGCCTTGCCATACTGGCGGTTTCGAAACCACTAAATAGATAATCCATTATGACTAAATTTCGAGACATTTTTTGTCATTACCATGAGAAGTATAAGGAGATATTTTCCGATTCACATCGTAGACAAGTGGACGCGAAGAAGAATTAATCAAATTTTGGTTAGTCTCAGGTCCTCTAATATTATATTCATTCAGCTGTGTGAAGGTGAAAGGGTTTAACTAAGTTTCATGTTGTCTACGAACAGAAACAGCTTTTGTATCAAGCCTGATACTTGTCAGCCTAATGTCTATTAAGGAGTTAAGACAGAATTCTCAGATTCTTCGATGGAGTACGAGGTGTGTTCAAAAAAATAAGGTTAATTTTCACTTTTCTCAAAAAAATATTTATTTATTTATCAATTTCTACTTTATCTCCTTTAAAGTAGTCCCCCTCAGATATAATATACGTGTGCCATCCCCGAAGAAGTTCTGATATGCACTTTTTGGTATGTCTTTGAGCTCTCTCAGCGGTTTTCTATCGTCGCAAAACGCCGTTCTTTCATGGTTCTCTTTAATCTTTGGAACAGGAAAATGTCGCAGGGGCCAAATCTGGTGAGTATGGTGGCTGAGGGATGATAACGGTATTGTTTTTGGCCAAATAATCTGTCACAAGCAACGATAAGTGAGCAGGTGCATTATCATGATGCAAAAGCCATGATTTTTTTCCACAATTCTGGGCGTTTTTTCGCATTGCTTCACGCAAATGGCGCATAACTTCAAGGTAATACTCCGTATTTACCGTACGACCTTGTGGGAAGGCCATGGCAATCGAAGAAAACAGTGAGCAAAACGTTGACATTTTACCAAACTTGGCGCGTTTTTTTGGTCTTGGCTCTCCTGGACTCTTCTATTGGGACGATTGGGATTTGGTTATGATATCATAACCATATACCCTTGATTCGTCACCAGTTATGACGTCATTCAACAGTGGATCATCGTTGACGTCATTCAACAATTCCTGAGCGATGCTTATGCGACGTTGTTTTTAGTCAAAATTCAGCAATTTTGGAACGAACTTCGCTGCCACACCCTTCATGCCCAAAATTTCCGAAAAGATTGCATGGCATGAGCCAACCGATATGCCGACATCCTCAGCAACTTTTCTAATTGTGATTCAACGATACTCCATAACAATTATCTTCACTTTCTCAACATTTTCATCGGTTGTTGATGTGCTGGGTCGTCCAGAGTGACCGTCGTCATTCACATCTTCTCGACCTTCTGTGAAAAGTTTGTACCACTTGTAAAAATTTTTTGACTCAGAATACTCTCACCGTATGTCACTGTCAACATGTCAAGTGTTTTTAAGCACTTAATTTTATTTTTTACACAAAATTTTATGCATCTTCTTTGATCCACTGGTTTCGATAGCAGAAAATCGCCGAACCAGCAAAACACTTGTCTTATTTATGCCTCTCACAAACAAACTAAACATGCTATATAGATAAAACCGTCAACATGTCTTTGAGACGAGTGTACCAACATAAAAAAAATAGTAATCGAAAGTCGAATGTACGAAGCCCTCGAAATTGGAAAATTTACCTTATTTTTTTAACACGCCTCGCATATTCATCTCTTTTGGGTAAATTCCCATTGCTAGAAGCACTTAATTATGTATTCCTCTTAACGCCTTCCAAGTACTTATATTTTTGCGCTAGAAATTATGTTATTATGCCATTAAAATCTACAATAAATTATCCATTAACATTTCATAATCACCATCAGTATTCTTTATACAGGGTGAGCCATAAGGGTGTTGGCGGCTTAAATATTCAATTTCTCGGTAACGCGCGGCGCGGGGTGGCGGGGGGATATGTTGTTCGCTGTGCCGCTTCCTGGAAATTTAGTCGCCATGGAGCCGTACACGGGAGTGCAGCGTGCATTTTGTGTCCGAGCGTATTACGAAAACAATAAATCAGTGATTACTGCACGACGTTTGTATCGGCATGAACACGGTTTACACGATTTAAGTGAAGTTCCAAGCGCCAATGTGATACGAAAATGGATCAGAATGTTCGAAACAACCGGCTCAACAGTACCAATTATGGTTCGTGGTCGCCCAGTTTCTGCAAGATCAGTCGACTTTGTGGAGCGTGTTCGTGTTTCAGTTCAGCGAAATCCGCAACAGTCAACACGTAAGAGAAGTCAGTCTTTGGATGTCAAAAGAACAACTTTACGACGAATTTTTGAAACGTGATTTGCATTTGAAGGCTTATAAGATTCAGATAGTCCAAGAATTAAAATCCGATGATGCCAATAACCGACTTAACTTTGTCAATTTGATACTAGAGCGGTTCAACAATTTCAACAATTTTTAGCGATGAGGTCAATTTTCACCTTAACGGCCATGTGAACAAGCAAAATTGTCGGTTCTGGTCCGAGACTAATCCCCGACGCTTGCATGAACGTCCACTTCACAGCCCTAAGCTTGTCGTGTGGGCTTTGATGACGTCAACAGGTATTATTGGACCATACTTTTTTGAGGACGAAAGAGGGCATGCGATGACGGTTAGAGCGAACAATTATTGCAACATGCTAGCAGACTTTTTGGTGCCAGCTTTGCAAGAACTTCAAGACAATACCTCAAGAATGTGGTTTCAACAGGATGGGGCCACATGTCATACGGCTAGGGTATCCATAGAGCTGCTGAAAAATGTTTTTCCTGGAAAACTCATTTCGAAAAGGGGGGATATTGAATGGCCCCCACGTAGCTCCGATCTCTCTCCATGCGATTATTTTCTATGGGGCTACATCAAATCGGTAGTCTGCAAGAATAATCCGACCAATTTAGAGCAGTTGAAGAGGAACATTATTCAGGAAAGTAACAAAATACCGAGAACAACTTTTCAACGAGTTTTCCAAAATTTGCGACTTCGGTTCCAAGAGTGTCAAGCAGCCGAGGGAAGCCATTTGGACAACATTATTTTTAAGTCTTAAAAATTCCCATGCTTCTACTTTTTAAAAATACAAATATATTTTTTTTTATGTTTCGTAGTTTTTTTAATTGAATATTTAAATCGCCAACACCCTTATGGCCCACCCGTTACATTCCCGACTACTCACAGTTAACATTGGCAAAAAAAGTGGCGAGACATATAAAAATCAACTTTCATGAAATTTTAATGAAACCAATCAAAATAACCTCCAGCATATAATGACCTACAAATCCTTAACTCTTAATGTCCAATGTAATAAAATCCTTGTTTATTTAATAAATAAATTAACAAACAAAAACATAGAAGAAAAATGGTCGAGTAAAATGGTAACGAAATATGAGATTCTCTTTGACGAATCAAAGAGAAAAATATCAGCTAATGCTATCGCGAAAAAATAAAAAAAATCTTCGGCTTTTTTTCTGGCTGAAATGGTTCTAATGGTAGACATTCAATAGAGGAATCAAACGACCATTACATGTTTATGCCAACAAGACAAGCCGAACAATTGCCTTACTCACCCTCGTTTGTGTTCGAAAGTGCGTAACGTAAGAAATTCAAGCGAATTTCGTGTGCGTCTGTGCGTGTGGATGAGGCATCACAACCATTTCAAACATGCCAAACACATCAGCTGTTGATGACGGCTGTTGCTTTTGTTCCACGTGGTTGGTGATGTCGAAGCACTGTGGGCAAAATTTCAGAGTTAAATATTAAGTTTTTATACACTAGATATTCCTGTACGTTTGGAATTGAACAAATTTAAATTCCTTTCCGAAGTGACTTCATTGTTCTTGAGTTTTGTTGATGAACACAATAAGCCTATAAAAATTTTCGCCAAAATTGTGCCACTCAGAAGGAGACAAAGTAAAATACAATAAAAGGCATTTCCAAAACTAGCCGACCCAACAAAGAGGACATAAAAACGTTGGGAAACATTTTTCTTTACTTTTCAACATTATCTCCTTTTAGATTGATACACTTTTTTTAGCGATATTCAATAGCTTGTATACCCTGTTTAGAGTCAGAACTATCAAACTCCTTAAAATAGCCATTATCCGCAAACTCTACCTCTTTATTGTTGGCAAATCTTTTACCATCGAGCCATTTTTTTTTTTTTAAGTTTGGTAATGGAAAATAGTCCAAGGAAGCTAAATCCGGCGAATAAGATGCGTGATGAAGCAATTCGAACTTTAATTGATTAATTTTTGGCCATCGCAATAGTGGATGTGTGGACTAGAGCTTTGTCTTGATAAAACAACAATTCTTTTCGTCAAATGCCTAAATGCATAACTTCATCACCTAAACGCTGCAGTAAATTGTTTTTCCTTTCTGAAGGTGATCAGTAAAAAGTATCCTGTGTGCATCTCAAAAAACAGACGCCATGATCTTGTCTGCAGATGGAACCATTTTCGCGTCCTTCGGACACTATTCTCCCATTCTGGTCCACTGCATTGATTGCTCCTTTGTCTCAAGTGTGAAGTGGTGGACTCGTGTCTCATCCACGGTTATAAATCGATGCAAAATTTGGCTTTATTGCGGTGAAGCATTTGTCAAACTCTAGCCTACTGAAAAATCTTCACAACGCTGTTTTTGCTTTATTGAAAGCAAGCGCGGCATCCATTTCGTGCACAGCTTTTTCATCTTCAAATCTTCGGTTAATATACGACATACAGTACTTTTCCAAATACCTATAATTTTAGCTAACTCACGCACCTTTGGAAAATTCAAGGAATCATCCTACACCATTTTGTCAATTTTTTTTAAATTGTGTCTGTCGTGGGCACCTCAATTAGTCGAGCACTACGGTGTTGGTCTTGGCAGCTCGTACGGCCCTGTGTAAATTCTGCTACCCAATATTTTTTGCAGTCGTAAACTAAGGAGCAGACTCCCCTAGAGTAGAATCAGCTCGGTTTTAATATTGTTTTTGCTAAGACCTTTTAAATAGAAATATTGAATTACATAACGGTGACTAATTTTTTTCATGTTTACAAATTCACTAAGATCGTTTACTTTTAATGGCTCAAATGAAAATATTAAACAACCTGATGCTTTGAAACTTAAAACATATGTTTCTAACACATATGGCAACATTTATATGCCGCCAGTTTTAGAACCGTCCTATGGCACAGCTTAATATTTTGCTAGATAGTAGCTGGGGATTGCAGCAGGATTGTATCGACTCACTCCTTCTGCCACCACCCATACAAGTTGACTGATTTTTCAAAATTAAATTTTTTCCTGTGATTTCCAATTCTTAAATTGCAGTAACTTAAGTTTTTGTCCAGTTTGGGTAGATTTGAAAACAAAAACCAGATATATTAACCACACCCCTTTAGGCTGCACTAAATTTAGTCAAATTTGGCATACGTTGCCAAAGTAAGATCTCACAATGAAAACAAAAGTTTTTCTACATACCTTCTGGCACCCCCCCCAAAACAAATGACTGATTGAACTCATATACTGTGTAGTTCATATTTTCGGTTCCAATTCTACTAAGTTCAAAATAAATATTAATTCAGAGCATTCTTTTTATAATAATTTAGCAATTGACCATGCCATATCGGTACTCCCACACATGGAAAACAATTTTCATCTAGAAAAATCTTATGGTTGACAATTTTCAAATAGAAAAATATTATGGAGGAACACTTTTCTTATAGATACATATCGTGGAGAACATTTTTCGTATAGAAAAATTTCATCGATAATAATTTTCTTACAGAAAAGTTTCATGGATGAAAGTTTGCATATAGAAAGATATCAAGGGTTTGCAATTTTCTTATAGACACATATCATGGAGAACACTTTTCTTACAGAAAATATAATTATTATATCGATAACAATTTTTATATAGAAAAGTCCAATGGATGACAATTTTTATACAGAAAGATATCAAGGAGGGACTCTTTTCTTTTAGACAAATTTCATGGAAATATAATGGAGGACACTTTTTGTGTAGAAAAATTTCGCCAATAATGCTTTTCACATAGAAAAACCTCATGGATGACAATTTTCATGTAGAAAGACATCAAGAGGGGACACTTTTCTTTTAAACAAATTTCATGGGGGGCATATTTTCAGTTACAGAAAAATATAATGGAGAACACTTTTCATATAGAAAAGTCTAATGGATGATAATTTTTATACAGAAAGGAGGGATACTTTTCTTTTGGACAAATTTCATGGAAATATAATGGAATATATTTTTCGTATAGAAAAATTTCATCGGTAATACTTTTCATGTAGAAAAGTCTCATGGATGACAGCTTTCATATAAAAAAATACCAAGGGGAAACACTTTTCTTTTAAACAAATTCTATGGAAATATAATGCAGGACATTTTTCGTATAGAAAAATTTCATCGGTAATACTTTTCATGTAGAAAAGTCTCATAGATGACAGTTTTCATATAAAAAAATATCAAGGGGAAACACTTTTCTTTTTAACAACTTCTATGGAAATATAATGCAGGACATTTTTCGTATAGAAAAATTTCATCGATAATACTTTTCATATAGAAAAGTCTCATGGATGAGAATTTTGATATAGAAAGATATCAACGGTGGACACATTTCTTTCAGACAAATTTGATGGAAATATAATGGAAGACATTTTTCGTATAGAAAAATTGCATTGACAATACTTTTCATATAGAAAAATCTGATGAATGGCAATTTTCATATAAAAAAATATTAAGGGGGAACACTTTTTTTTTAAACAAATTTCGTAGAGGACAAATTTTTTTGTTACAAAAAATTATAACAGAGGTCACTTTTTGCATAGAAACATCTCATCGATAATACTTTTCATACAGAAAAGTCTTATGGATGATAATTTTTATTTAAAAGGATATCAAGGGGGATACTTTTATTTTAGACAAATTCCATGGAGGACACATTTTCGTTACAGAAAATTATAATGGAAATTTGGACATTTTTCTCTTAGAAAAATTCCCTCGGTAATACCTTTCATGTAGGAAAGTGCCATGGAACATAATTTGTTTTTATAGAAAACTGTCATGGGGACAATTTTCTTATAGAAAGTGTCGTCAACAGTACTTTTTCTGTAGAAAAATGTCATGAAGGGTACTTTTTCTTATAGAAAAATTTCATGGAGCCCACTTTTCCTATAGAAAGATGTCACAGAGGGCACTTTTCTTTCAGAAAATTGCCATGGAAGCCACTTTTCTATGGAACATTGTCCCTATGGACGATTTTCGTGGAAAATCGTCACGAATGATAATTTTCTTATAGAAAAATGTCTTAGAACAAGAAGTTATTATTATAGGAAAATGTCATGGTGTTAAAATTTTTATGGAAAAAAATATCATGAAAGTTAATTTTCTTATAGAAAAATGCCATGCAAATCACTTTTCATATGAAATAGTTTCATGGAAGACACTTTTTTTATGGAAAATTAAAAAAAAAAAAACACAAATTTGCATTAAGCGTGTTTAGTTTATTTTAAAAATAAATGAATTTTAAAGATCAAACAGCGCATTAGATGATTTATTTGCAACATATTTGTTCATTACTGTTAAGAAGATTGAAGCGGTTATTGCCTCAATTACCATACGAACGGTATTACTTTAAATGATCCCAATTTAGTTATATTTGTTTAGAAAACTTTCTGTTTGAGTTAGTCCCATAATAATAAAATTGGTTACTATAAGACCTTAGGGAGCCAGAATATAAAAAAATTTAAGAAACTTTTATGTTTTTGATAGTGAGGAAGACTATCTAAACTTTCTCCTTGCCTAATTTATGAAAGGCCATAAAATATAACAATTCTCTACTCTGAGATGATGACATTTTTGGAAAAGAATATAAAATTATGCTGGAGGGAAACATATTTTTAGAAGAGATAAGGAAGGTAAATTTGTCGAGCAAAAGGTAGAAAAGAATGTTGCCTTCTTTGCTAGAAAAAAAAACGCTTTAGGCTATAACTTTCCAAGAACATATAAACGATGTAAGTCCACTGTTTCTCGCACTGTCTTTACCGTTTAGAAAACTTTCTGTTTGCATTAGTCCCACAAGAAAAGAATTGTCTACAGTAAGATCTTGGAGGCTTAGAAAATGAAAGAGTTTAAGAAAGTTTTATGTTTTCTGTAAAGAGACAGATCATCTAAATTTTGCTCAGTGCCTAATCGGAGGACCATCAAATATAACAATTCTCTACTCTGAGATGATGACACTTTCGGAAATGGACACAGAATCGTGCTAAAAGGAAACACATTTTTAGTAGAGATCACAAAAGTGAATACGAGTACATATGTCGAGCAAAAGGCAGAAGGAAATGTTGCTGGAAAAGAATGTCTTTGTATCAGTATCTAAATTTTTTGTACAGAGTATCTAAATTTTGCTCAGTGCCTAATTCATCGGAGGACCATCAAATATAACAATTCTCCACTCTGAGATGATGACTCTTTCGGAAATGGACACAAAATCATGCTAAAAGCAAACACATTTTTAGTAAAGAAAACAAAGGTGAATACGAGTTCGTATGTCGAGCAAAAGGTAGAAAAAAATGTTGCCTTCTTTGCTGGAAAATAAAACACTTTAGGGCATAACTTTCCAAGGACATCAAAACGTCGTAAGTCCACTGTTTCTTGCACTGTCTTTGCTGGTGATTATCTTGACATATCTATAAATATACATATATTATAAAACATATGTATCAGCATGTACATCACACTCATAGACAATAAAGATATTGTAATATAGCTGCTTTATATATGTAAAAATAACCACAAAAGCACACACGCACACAATGCAATCATTTATTCAACTCACACATAGGGGGCACAAAGACAGTTGCTGGTAAACATTACAGGCATTCATTCATTAGTTATCATATGAACAACATTATAATCATCATCATTATCATCATTATTACATATTGATTGCGTTACAATGCTATACAACTAAAAGACTTAAAAGGACAACAGGACCACAAAATATGCTACAAACGTTTCTATGTGTGAATGTGTTTTTGGAAGTGAATGAATATATGCATGAATGTCTGTATATGTGGCGATTAGGTTAGGTTTATTTTGATTCGGACGGTTACGAGTAAGAATGTTTGAGCAACAAATTTGAGGGTTAAATAAGACAATCAAAAAAAAAGAAAAAAAAAAAAAAAGAATAGACCATACCAGACTACGGTCTTAACAAGTCGTAAAACATGAACATAAAATGATGCTGTTGTTCGTGAGGGAGAGCAGTGAAACGGAAATACCCTCAATCATATGCTCAGTTACAGGCACACTTCTCCTTACACATACGAAGATGGTCCCAAAACTAGCCGATCTGGCGTATAGATGATGCTGGTACTATAAAACAAATGATTTTGGTGAAAAGTTTTAACCTTATAAAACATATGTTATAAGTTTCAAGGCTCCACGTTATTTAGTATTTTCATTTGAACCATCAAAAGTGAACGACCTCAGTGAATTTGTAAACATGGGAAAAATTGCTCACCGTTATGTAATTCAATATTTCCATTTGAAAGGTCTCAGTCCAACCAATATTAAAACCGAGCTAGATTCTGCTAGCTGGGGGGAGTCTGCTTCTTTGTTTACGACTGTAAAATATTAGCTAGCTGAGTTTAAACAAGCCCGTACGAGCTAACAATATGATCACCGTTGTGGTTGACCAATTAAGGTGTCCACGTTGGACACGTTTAAGAAAATCCACAAAATGGTATTGGATGTTCATCCACTAAAGATGCGTGAGCTAGCTGAAATGATAGGCATTTCAAAAAGTGGTATACATCGCATATTGAGCGAAAATTTGAACATGAGAAAGCTGTGCGCAAGATGGGTGCCGCGCTTACTTTCAATAGAGCAAAAACAGCGTAGTAAAGACGTTTCAGTAGAGTTTGATTGATTTGGCGATACCTCACCGCAATAAAGCGGAATTTTTACGTTAATTTATAACCACAGATGAGACATCGAACCATCACTTCATAACTGAGACAAAGCATTTAAAGCAGTGGACTGGAATGGGAAAATCATGTCGAAAGAAGGCAAAGAAGGTTCTATCTGCAAGAAAGGTCATGGTGTCTGTTTGGGATGGTTATGGAATTAGTTTTATTTATTATCTTCAGAAAGGAAAAACCATTAACCAAGGATGAGGCATGAGTCCACCAATTCACACCTGAGACAAAGGAACAACCAATGCAGTGGACTAGAATGGGAGAATCGTGTCCAAAGGACGCGAATACGATTCCATCTGCAGACAAGATCATGGCGTCGGTTTTTTGGGGAGCTTAAATTATTTTTACTAATTATCTTCAGAAAGGAAAATCCATCAACGACCAATATTATGCTATATTATTGCAACGTTTAGGTGATGAAATTATGGGGAAAAGGCCAAATTTGGTGAAAAAAGAGTTGTTGTTTCATCAAGACAATGCTCCAGTTCACTCGTCCACTATGGCAATGATCAAAATTATTGAATTAAACTTTGAACGGCTTCATCACGCACCGTATTTGCAAACTTTAGCTCCCTCGGATTATTTTCCAATTCCAAACTTGAATTGAATTGAATTGAGAATCGTGTCGAAAGAAGGCAAAGACAGTTCTATATGCAGATAAGATTATGATGTCCGTTTTTTGGGATGCGCATTGATTATATTCAAAAAGAAAAAACATCGACAACTCAACGCAGAATATTATGCTACATTATTGCAAAGTTTAGGTAATGAAATTATGGGCAACAGGCCGCATTTTGCAAAAAGAAAGTGTTGTTTCATCAAGACAATGCTCCAGTTCACTTATCCACTATTGCGATGGCCAAAATTAATGAATTAAACTTTGAATGACTTCATCACGCATCATATTCGCAAAATTTAGCTCCCTCGAATTATTTTCTATTTCTAAACTTGAAAATTTGAATTGGTGGTTAAAGATTTTCCAACAATGAAGAGGTGGGATTTGGAGTTGATGGCTATTTTAAGAAGTTTGACAGTTCTTACTATAAACAGGGTATAGAAGCTTTTGAATATCAATGGTGAATAGTATATCGAGCTAAAAGGAGATTTTGTTGGGTCTCACTTTTGTCTTCTTTGTTGGGTGGTTTTGTGTAGTTCTGGGACGGCCCTCGTATTGTTATAGTATATAGAGCTAAAAGGCGATTATGTTGAAAAATAAAGAAAATTGTTCTTAACTTTTTTGTGTCTTCTTAGTGAGTTCGTTTAGTTTTGGCACCACCCTCATATTATTAAAATATGGCATCACGTTTTTTTGAATGTTATCCCTTTTCCTATCACTATGTGTCCTTTTCTGTTAAACCAATACATTTCCGCATAATCAAATAAACATTTAATGCGATTTTGTGTATGGATTGTTCTACAAATATCCTTCTCATAAGCTTTACGTGTGAGCTGGAATAAGTTGGCTGGTGTTTTCCGTTTACTTTTCAAAGTAAACCAAATGCTGTAATCTTAAGAGAATCTTTTTTGTTTTATTTTAAGTTTAATGATGATGATGAAGGATATTGTGCTAAAAGGACTTTTAGCGCCTGTCTTTTTAAAATGCTATAATATTAACACTTAAGTTTGAATTGTCCCCTGTCACTTCTTTAGTTGGTTTTTAGTTTCTTTTAAACGATGTTGGCAGTACTGGCATTGAATTGGAGAAAAACTTGAAGAGATGTTCGGTATAGATTGCGAAATGTTAGTGGTTTCTTAAAAGAAATGCTCAGCAGAGATTAAACAAATGGATAGCAGCAAAATCGCTTAGCTGTTAAAAATTCCACCAGGCAGAAGTTTAAAGCGCTCTATCTAACAAGTTACGTATGTCAGTTTTTAATCTAGATTACGTAGTTTTTTTTTTAATTCCAACAGACATCTTTGTGAAAAAATGTCACTTTACAGGTGTCCTTAATGTTTGAGCTGTGCTTGGTTTTGTGCGACAGGAAAAGGCATTTCGACAAATTTTGCAATACGTTAATTTATTGAACAAAAAACTCTGTTGCGGGGACATATTAAAAGTTATAGAAAGCCTTCGGTCAACAGAGAACGGAAAGAAATGTTTACAAGTGGCATAAACAGTTCAAGGAAAGCCTAGAATGAGTTAAGAACGAGTTAATTCAGATTACTGCAACTGGACGATATGTGGTTTCAACAAGACGGTGCCACGAGTTTCCAGAAAGCCTAATTTTTCGTTTTGGCGACGCCATTTGGCCACCAAATTAGTGCGATTTGATTGATTTTTTAATAGAATGGAAAAAGAGTCTAATTTATCGTTTTGGCGACATCAATTGGCCACCAAATTGGTGCGATTTGGTTGATTTTTAATAGAATAGAAAAATAGCTTAATTTCTCGTTTTAGCGACGTCGATTGGCCACCAAATTAGAGCGATTTAATAGATTTTTTAATATAATAGCAAAATAGCCTAATTTCTCGTTTTGGCGACGTCAATTGGCCGCCAAATTAGTGCGATTTGATAAATTGTTTATATCAGAATAGAAAAATAGCATAATTTATCGTTTTGGCGACGTCAACGGGCCACCAAATTACTGCAATTTGATAGATTTTATAATAGAATTTAAAAATAGCCTAAATTCTCGTTTTGGCGACTTCAATGGGCCGATTTGATAGATTTTATAATAGAATTGAAAAATACCCTAATTTCTCGTTTTGGCGACGTAAATTAGTCACCAAATTAGTGTGATTTAATAGATTTTTTACATCAGAATAGAAAAACAGTCTAATTTCTCGTTTTGGCGACGTCAATTGACCACCACATTAGTGTGATTAGATAGATTTTTTAATAGAGCCACATCAAAGACTGTGTTTACCCAGATAATTCCCTAACGTTGGAGTATTTGAAACCCAACATTCGTCAAGTTATCTTCGAGATACCGCCCGGAATGTGCAATAAAGTAGTGGAGAGCGATCTCAAAAGGATCCGCTGCTATTTTTCATACATACTGACAAGGTCGAAGCCTTATAGTGAAATGAAAATTTCACCGAAATCACAGCTTTATATTTTTTTATTTAACTAACAACGAGTAAGTCGTGAGTTAAAACATCAGTCATGCAGTCGTGAAAACTTAAACACATCACGAAGTGAAGTAAGTAAGTCGTGAGTTAAAACATCAGTCATGCAGTCGTGAAACACATCACGAAGTAAATTAAGTAAGTCATGAGTCAAAACATCAATCAAGCAGTCGTGAATACTTAAACACATCACGAAGTAAATTAAGTAAGTCATGAGTCAAAACATCAATCAAGCAGTCGTGAATACTTAAACACATCACGAAGTGAAGTAAATAAGTCGTGAGTTAAAACATCAGTCATGCAGTCGTAAATGAAAAATGTAGCATATCAAGAAGTAACAATTAAAATAGAATATGCCAGATTAGCGAGCGAATTAGCGAGCCTTTTTACACCAAACAAGGATTTATGCAGGGCGACAGTCTATCGTGCGACCTCTTCAACATGCTGTTGGAGATGATTATGAGGAAAGCTGCAGTTAACACGACTGGTACCATCTTTATTAAAACGCCATATGTTACTTGCATATGCAAATGACATAGATATTATTGGCCGAAAACTGCGAGATGTTACTGCAGTCTTCTCAAGCATCGAGGAGGAAGTCGCGAAAATGGCTTAGGTGGTAAACGAGGACAAAACAAAGTTAATGGTTTCAACGAACAAAGAGCCCACTCGTTTGGGACGGTGTGTGAATATTGACAACTATAATTTTATAGTGGTGGAAGAATTCATTTACCGTGGTCCCGCTGTAAACAAAACGAATGATGTCAGCATGAAGATAAAGAGGAGGGTATTGCTTGCTAACAGATGTTACTATGGGCTAAGCAAGCGATTCAATGATAAAGCCCACTCTCGACAAACAAAAATCCGACTGTACCAGACGTTGGTTCTACCTGTTTTGTTATATGGCGCAGAAACCTGGGGTATAACGCAAGCGGATGAATCAGTACCGGCAGTTTTTGAGAGGAAAACACTCCAGAAGATATGTGAACCCATCCTCGTTAACGAAGAGTATCGGCGTCATATGAACAATGACCTGTATGAGCTATATGCCGACATCGACGTGGTCAAACGTATTAATACTCGTATACAGCGATTGCGTTGACTGGGTCATGTTGGACAGATGGATCCAAATACTCCTGCATGTAGAGATGGCAAAAAAAATTAATCGATTAATTAATCATATGAGTAATTGCAGAAGTAAAATAATTGATTGCAATTAATTGCAATTAATACGAATTAATCGATTAATTGCCGATTTATAAAAAAAAATTAATAATTAAAAGCAATTTACTTGAAAAATTTTTATTTTTTATTCAGCCATGTTTGTAAAAATAATAATTTTGACAACCTTTTAGTTGTTAGTCGGTTTCTTTTTAATGTTGCGGTAGATCCAGCCTTGGAAAACAACCGTTCCGCAGGCACCGATGTTCCAATCAAGTGGCAATAATTTTGAGAGACTTCATAGAGCTTGGGATAAACTGTTTTCATGTCATCCCAAGCATCTACTACGTTTGATTTAAGTGGCAAAACTTGGGAGTTTAAATATAAAGTGAGCTCGTCTTCAGGTTGTACATCGTCACATGTTTTTTTTTTTTTTTGTGCGCGAGAGATTTGTGTGGAGCCCAGAAATCAAAATCATGTTCTGATTCAACCGATGACTCACTTGCCGTTTCCATATTGACATCTTTTTCGGTTATTTCAGCACGAATATATCTTAAGACCGACGACACGGCCAATGGATCCTTAAAATTAACACTTTTAAATCTGGGATCCAAGATAGTGGGTGCAGCTAAGAGGAAAGACTGTTCTATGGTCGCAAATCTTTTATCAATCACCCACCAAATAGACGCAAGCAAAAAGTCATAGTATAAACATATCGTAACTTACGAGGAGTGAGCAAAAAAGAATTTCATGACTTTGATGTGCGAAAAAGTCACAATGTAAAGTCACTAACTCTAAAAGTCACTAACAAGAATGTTAGTGATGTAAGAAAGAACAAAGAAACAATGCTGTCAAGCACAGATAAAAACATGTGCTCGATATAAAAAAATCGAAAAAAAATTAATAAAATACCAAAAGTATTAAAAAAAATAACGATTATTTTGCCAACTAATCGATTAAAATTGCAATTAATTGAAAGCAAGTCTACGATACAATTAAATCATTAATTGGCCAAAATTAATCGATTAATTTAATCTTTGCGATTAATCTTGCCATCTCTACCTGCATGTAAAGTTTTTGGCAACGAACTCGATAGACGGTACAGAAGAGCGCGACCAAAACCAGTTGGATAGACCAGGCTTTTGTAATACTATCGAAACTTGGTGTGACGAATTGAAGGAGAAGCACAGAAGATCGAAGCGCTTGGAAATATTTTCTACGGGCAGCGAATATTACCTATAGATAAGTATATCTATTCCAGTCGCCATCTAAAAAGAACTTTTCAGAAAATTATAATAGTTAAAGTCATTTAAATTTGAGAGTCATAGACAATCCGAAATACATATTTATAATGTTTGACGTGGAAAACGATAGGCAAAATCCTTGCTCTCGCCTGGCATTTTATGTAATTTTAAAACGAATGTTGTCTGGATAGGACATCGTTCTCAAAAATATGGGTGGTAGAAGGCATTTAAATTATAAATTCATGTAGTGATAGGACAACGTCAAATACACAGTTGACGCAAAAGGATGAGTTAATATTTATTAATATTTTTATTTGTACACATCTCGTACGATGATCAATGAAGTGCGTCGAAATATTGTCGAAATATTAATCGTATTGAATAATATATTAAAAATAAATCAAAATCTCTGTTTTTGTAATCGATGACCTCAAGCAGAGCAGCAAAACCATAAAATAAAATCATCAACCGACAGACACCCACCCACATGCCATAAAAAATATACAAAAAAAAAAAAAACTCGACTGAGTTGATCTGACGTAAATCCTTATTTAGGCTGTCATCTATTATGTTGTTTATTTTCATAATATAATAAAATAATAAAGCAATAAAACAACCCACTGTTTCACTGACATGACACTACACCCACTTATTTCCGTTGACAATTCAAATTCATTTCAAAAATACACCCATTTTTTGGAGATGTTTTTTTATACGAGTTAACCAGGTTCATGTTTTTCCGCCCCCCACTAATATCGGGTTGTTTGGAAAGTTCGTTTAGTTAATTCGTTAGTTCACCATACGTGACTTCTCATGATGTAGAATTCCTACAAAACACTTTCAAAACTTCCACCCACCCCTTCTTTCAAGTGTTTACTATTGTTTAATTGTGTTATCGTTCTAGTCGTGTGTGGTTATAGCGTTTAAAAAGCAAAAAAGTTTTAAAAAGTGGAAAAAATTAGCGAAAAAGAGCTGTATTATTTCCGAAAAGAGAAAACGGCTGCTGTAACCGGTCGAAAAATTAAGTCTATTTATGAAGAAAACGGACCAAATAAAAGAACTTGCCAGCATTGGTTTAACAGATTTTCTACAGGCAACTTCTCCGTAACAGACGCTCTCAGATCTGGACAACCAAAAGAAAGTGTTTCCGAGGAGATGAGAGATTTAATTATTGTTAATCCCCGTGCAACAGTTAGGGAAATAGCTGAAATAACCAATCTCAATCGTTCACGGGGTCATAAAAGAGCTTGGATTTGAGAGCAACTGCGAGGCCTCACCCAGGCTTCACACTGCCTTGCGAATGCGTCAGAGACTGTCACAGCTTGCGCGGGAGACGTTACCTCACTCACCGAACTCCATAGATCTCTCCCCGTCCGACAATCACCTATTTCGCAGTCTGAGCAACCACTTGAAGGATTTGAATTTCAATAACGACGTGGAAGTGAAAAATCGGATTGAATGCTTTGTTTCAGAAAAACTACGTGAGTTTTATGAGAAAGGAATTAAAAAGCTCCCAGAGAGGTGGGAAGAAGTTATTAAAACAGGGGGAGATTATATAATAGACTAGCCGACCCAGCAAACGTTGCTTTGCCTTCAAATTTTATTTTTATTGGAAATGTTTCATTAGCAGGAGCAGAAATAATTGCTTTTTAATTTGTGGTTTGTATAGGAGGTACCACTCCCCATTGTCCAATCCCGCCTATATTTGCAGTAGCACTTAAGATATGTACACCAAACCGATGTACCAAATTTTGTTCAAATACCGTAAACAAGAGCAGAAATATTGGATATTTAATTTATGGTTTGCATGGGAGGTACCACGCCCCATTGTCCAATCCCGCCTATATTTGCAGTAGTACTTAAGATATGTACATTAAACCTACGCACCAAATTTTGTTCAAATACCGTAAGCAGGAGCAGAAATAATTGATTTTTAATTTTTTTCTTGTATGGGAGGTACCACGCCCCTTTGTCTAATTGGACCGAATTGTAAATCTAAACCATCCCGGGCACCACCCAGACGCATATACAAAAATTTATGCAAAGCGGTCCAGCCGTTTAGGAGGAGTTCACTGACAACGCCCGTACAGTAGAATTATATATATAAAAAAGATTAAAAGTTGTATAAGCTATACACCAATTATAATTTCGACGTTAATACCTGACAATTAATGACAAGTCACGAGTATATGGTAGGAGTCAATATGTTGTTGTCAATGATTCATTGGCTTTTGGTCATTTTATAGTTAGACTTACTTATTGGGACCTACCATTTGAAAGATGATTATGTAGATTACATTTTGAGAAGCATTAACTAGACTTCTCTATTAATCGACTTCTCAAAATATTCGTCAAATACATCGGGGTGACCGACACTCAAGATGACGGTAACGAGGATCATGCGAACGATAGTTGCTTTTACTAACCATGCGTCACAGATGATTGATATAACTTGTAATTATTATAAATTAATAGTATTGTAATGTCTTTCGCTTAGAAATTATAAAGAAACCATTTAATTTTTATCAAAGCAAAAGAAAGTTATGAACCTAGGAAAATATGGGTTAAATTGGGTAATTTTTATTGCAATTATCAGAAAGGGCAGGATTATTATTTAGTGATAGGTTTGCCATTTATGAATACGAATCATTTAGCGAACGAAGA
The DNA here is from genome assembly GCA_019455685.1 of Philornis downsi. Classification (NCBI taxonomy): domain Eukaryota; kingdom Metazoa; phylum Arthropoda; class Insecta; order Diptera; family Muscidae; genus Philornis; species Philornis downsi. The sequence goes on along the minus strand of JAHXMU010000385.1, from coordinate 151,867 downwards.
AGGCGTAAAAATAGTTAAAAATTACTATAAAAGTGGTGATACAAATGTGTACTTTCAATCGAACAAAATTTTCTTCAACAATGGAGCCCATTTCTCACGCGGTAGTTACGTCAGCAAGCAAAATTGTCACATATCGGGCTCGGAGAAGTCAGAAGTGTTTATGGAAAAGTCATTGCATGCGGAAAAAAAAGTGATTGTTTGTTGCTCATTATGGTCTGGAAGTGTCATTGGCTTCATTGCATGAGAAGGTTAAGGAAAGCATAGTTTCCCACGTAGTTGCCTACCTTGGAATCACCACTTTTGTAGTAAATTTCAACTATTTTTACGAATTTTTCGGTTGTTAAACAATCCACATTCGTAAATGGCAAATCTTTCACTAAATAAGTAACACTTCAGAAGACAGGTAACTAACAGCTGACAGCCTTGCCAGACCGGCAGTTTTTTAAACCGCCTAATATTCCAACTTTTCTTTTGGTCATAACTTTAACTTCTGCGAAAAAAAGGTAGTATTATTTTCCATATTAATAAATAATTAAACACTTCCTTTATCCCTTCAACTCAGACTCCTTTGCAATCATTGCCTTTCAAGGTAACAATGCTCTTTAGTATTTGTAATTACGCAACAGTCGTAGGAGATCTAAGCTAAAACCCTTCCAAATTTTGGTTTATTGAAAAATAAAATCTCCTTAAATGTTTTGTAAAATTTAAAATACAAACAAACATGTTAGAAGGAAGTACTTCAACACTTTTGCCCTGCGGAAAAAAATGATTATGATTTTACTTTAACTTTTCTATACTCCATTGACGGTATACACTTTTTGGGTCAAACCACACCGAAACCTTCAAACTCCAATTCAAATATGAAATGCTTCAGCATGTTGTTTAAAGACACCGTTAGGCAAATTACTTATCTGTGTTATTGCACTTTTTACCACTGTGGCGGTGATGATGCTCAAAAAAAAAAAATCATCATGAAACGAAAACACCAAGATGAGTTTTCTGTATCAAATCCAAACGGTCCTGGCAGGTATCACTTTCCCTTCTCACCCAAAGCGTTCAATGAAGTTGTTCGTGCCATATCTAATCAAAACAAAACCTGATTTTCGGAAGTGGTATTTTAGGTTTTGTTGCCACAGAAAAAACAGAGAGAGTGAGGCGAAAACAACTATTAAATGGAAAGTAATGTAACGCCAACAAGTATGCTATGAACCGATATAACTGTCTCTTAAGCACAAACACAGGCACGTTAACAAAATTTCTATAAAAATCCTGTCTCTCTCATCCAACTACAATTCGCATAACCACACAAGAGTATTCGTGTATGTAGAAGGACGGTTATAAGGGATGGGGGGAGGGGGAAAACAGACATAAATTGTATCACCGGAAATTAAGTGTAAACTCGTTGTTTTCTTCTCATCTTCTCAACTGAGGATTGGACATCAAATTGCATATCTCCAACATTAAGTATCATGATTAATTTCTCTTGTTGACGGCAGTTAAAGCAGTGGCTAGAAAGCACCACATCAGAAGACAAATAATTGAAATTGAAATTAAATTTCAAGTACCTGGCCAAATTTACCCTGAATCAGATGGGCTAATACTTGTCTATGGTTTTTTGCTGAAATGGATTTCCTGTTTCCGTTTAGTAAAAACAAACTATCATTAAACTATACAATGATTTCCTTAAACAAATCTACAAAATAAACGTTTATTAGAAATTTACTTCGCTTTGATGGACACTTTCTGTAAAATTCAACAAATATTTTAATTTCCTTTAAATATTTCTTTCTCTATCTTTCATTGAATATACCATTTTGCAGTCATAGCCACGGCTACCATGTCCTTCATTACGTCTATGTCATTTGTAAATGGTATTGAACTAAAGGTCACATATATTTTGACAACCATAAATTCACAGGAAATATGCATACATATGTTCATTTCGCAAAAAAGGATAACATTTTGTGTTAGCAATTGACAAATTTTCCAAAAGGACATTCAATAAATTGGTATAATATTTGTCACTGAGATGCAGAGACATATGATTATGAAATGGCATATAAATTGTGGTTAGCATTCAGTGGGAGCAATAGAGAGAAGGAAACGCACATGGGGCTCCTGGTTATTTTAAAATAAGTCACAGTCAATATTGGGTCTGTCGGTCGTTACGGCACTTGACAAAATCTAAGAGTCCTGGAGGTCAATATGGAGGCCGTTCCACAAAGTATCAATAAACCTTTACCACTGAACAGTTCAGAGTTTGGAAATATCTGTTGTGAAATAAATGAATTGCTGTTGGAGGCACAAACCAGTGCTGCCAATTTAGCCTTTCTGCCCCCTAAATTTGGCTTTTTTCAACATGTTGAATGGGTAAAATTTTTATTATTTTCGGTTTTTTTCCATAAATATCTTACATAATTTTCAATTTATCTAAACAAGTGAACTATTTAGCGGTCAAAATTAGATTTTTTTTTTGCTTTAATTTTTTCCATAAATATCCCAGATAAATTTAAATTTATGCTTTTTTTCTGACTGTTTTGCGGGCAAAATTTGGACTTCTCTGTTTTTTTTTCGTAAATATCTTAAATAAATTTAAATTTATCCTTTTTCTCAACCTGTTTAATAAATATCTTAGATAATTTCAAATTAATTTTTCTCAACGTGTTTATCGGGCAAAATATAATATTTTTTCTGTTTTTTTTCCATAAATATCTAAGATAATTTTAAATGTATCTTTTTTCAACCTGTTTAACGAGTAAAATTTTATTTTATTTTTGTTTTTTTTTCGTTTTCTTTTATTTTTTCATAAATATCTATATAAATAAAAATCAAATGCCGTTCGTTGGTAAGGACATCAGTTGAGAACGGCTGGACCGAATTGAATAATTTTGTTTTTTAAATGACGAGACCAACTTAGGTTTTTATGGAAAGAAAAATTTACCACGCCCACTTTTTTCGATTTATCTAAAATTGTAAAACGGCTACACCGATTTGGCTAATTCTTTTTTTAAATGTTTGTAGTAAATGTTTCCAGTGCTGCTACAAATATGGGCGGGATTGGGCAATGGGACGTGGTACCTCCCATACAAACCATAAATTAAATATCCATTATTTCTGCTCCTGCTTACGGTATTTGAATAAAATTTGGTGCGTAGGTTTGATGTACATATATTAAGTGCTACTGCAAATATGGGCGGGATTGATATCCAATATTTCTGCTCCTGTTTACGGTATTTGAACAAAATTTGGTACATCGGTTTGGTGTACATATCTTAAGTGCTACTGCAAATAGGGACGGGATTGGACAATGAGGCGTGGTACCTCCCTTACAAACCACAAATTAAAAATCCATTATTTCTGCTCCTGCTAACGGTATTTGAACAAAATTTGGTATATAAGTTTGGTGCACATATTGTAGCTTCTGCTGCAAATATGGGCGGGATTGGACGAAGGGGCGTGGTACCTCCCATACAAACCACAAATTAAAAATCCATTATTTCTGCTCCGGCTAACGGTATTTGAACAAAATTTGGTATATAAGTTTGGTTTACATGTTGTAAGTTCTGCTGCAAATATGGATTGGATTGGACAAATAGGCGTGATACCACCCGAAGAAATCAAAAATTAAAAAACCATTATTTCTGATCCTGTTATAGGAAAATTTAAGTTTTTCAAATACTGACTTTATTTCACTTCTCATTTTACTATGTTCCCCGATAGACAAACAAAGAACGTTGTGCATGTGAAAGCGTTGCAGTAATTTTAAGTCTCAATTAAATTGACTTAAATTAAATAATTTTTAAAAACTTTACAAAAAAAAGTATTAAAAGCATTCATTTAAATAACCAAACTTTTCTAACAAAAATTTAAATACAGAACCATCTATCCTGAAAATTGTAAATCATTAATTTGCCACCTTTGAAGGCAGAGCGAAGTTTGCCGGGTCCACTAGTTTTAAATAATTGTAAGTTTATCTTTATTTTTCAAGCTGTTTAGCGAGCAAGATTTGGATATTTTCTGTTTCAGTTTTTTCATAAAAATCTTAGATATTTTAAAAATTTATGTTCATTTTTCAACCTATTTAGCAAACAAAATTGTAATTTTTGTTTTCATAAGTAAGTTCATAAGTAAGACAAAATATCAATGTTGTCTCCGTTTTATTTTTTTCACAAATATCTTAGATAATTTTAAATTTATCTTCTTCTTTAGCCTGTTTAAGGAGCAAAATTTAGATTTTTTAGATTTTCCATAAATCTTAGATAATTTTAAATTTATCGTTTTTTCCACCTGTTTATCGAGCAAAATTTGAATATTTTTCTGTTTTCTTTTTTTTTTTTTTAATATATTGGATAAATTTAAATTTTTTTCTCAACCTGTTCAGTTTGCAAAATTTTAACTTTTTTTTTTAAATAAAAATCGTAGATAATTTTAAGTTTATCTTTTTTTTGAACTGTTTGGCGGGCAAAATTTGGACTTTTTTTGTTTTAGGTTTTTGATAAATATTTTAGATAATTTTAAATTTAACGTTTTTTGTTTTCTTGTTTTGCTATAAATATGTAAAATAAATTTATATTTATCTTTTTTTCAACCTCTTTAGCTAGAAAATTTTTGGATTTTTTTCTCTGTTTTATTTTATTCATGAATACCTTACATCATTTTTAAATTTATCTTATTTTTACTTATTTAGAGGGTAATATTTGAATTTTTTGATTTATTTTTTTTCCATAAATGTCTTAGATAATCTCAAATTTATCTTTTTTTCAAGTTGTTTAGCAAGCAAAATTTTAATTTATTTTTTGTTTTTTATTTTCATAAATAATTTAGATAATTTTAAATGTCTTTCTTCACCTATTTAGCGGGCAAAATTAGTATTTTTTCTGTTTTCTTGTTTTTATTTAATATCTTGAATAAATTTAAATTTGTCTATTTTTCAACTTGTTTAGCTGGCAACATTTGGGATTTTATTCATTGTTTAATTCTTTTGTCATAGATCATTTTAAATTTCAATTTTAATTTTATTTAATTTTTTGTTTCAAATTTTTAATTTTAATTTTAAATTTTCATCATGTTTAGCGGGTAAAATTTCAATTTTCTTTCTACGTTCTCATGAATATCTTAGATCACTTTAAATTTTTCTTTTTGTAATCATGTTTAGCCTGTAAAATTTGGATTTTCTTACTACTTTTTTCATAAATACTTTAGATTAATTTAAATTTATCTTTATCGAGCTGTTTAGTTAGAAAAATGTTGTTTTTGGTCTTAGTTTCTGTTTTTTTCTTTTCACAAATATCTTAAATAATTTCAAATTCATCTTATTTTCGATTTGTTTAGTGGGCAAAATGGGGATTTTTTGCTATTTTTTTATAAATATTTTGGATTATTTTAAATTTATTGTTTTTCTCAACCTATTTAGTGGTCAAAATTTGGACTTAGTTTTAGTTTTTTTTCACAAATATCTAAGCATTTAGCATTTTAGAAATTTTTTGCGAAAATTTTGAATATTTCAGGATTATTTTAGTTTACTTCAGATTACATTTCTTTTAAATTTTTAAGCTAAATTTGTTAAGGTTAAACATCATTCTTAGCTTCTGCATGCATTTTAAGTGACCTCTCAAATAAAATGCAATATGAGGGTGTCCCAACAAGAACGCAAGATTTAAAAAAACAGTCAATGGTGTTCGGTATCGTGAGATGATAACCAGTTTTTTCGTGCCTAGAATGGAAGAAATGAATGCGGAGGGCATGTGGTTTCAAGAAGACGGCGCCACATGTCATACAACCGGAGAAACAATTCAATTGCTGCATCAGTCATTTCCCGGTCGTGTCATTTCGCGTTTTGGAGACCAGAATTGGCCGCCTAGATCGTGCGATTTAACACCATTAGACTTTTGTCTTTGGGGTTTTTTGAAGTCGATGGTTTACGCAAATAAGCCGACGACGACTCAACTCTTAAAAGAGGAAATTGGACGCTGCATTAATGAAATACCGCAGCCATATTTTTTAACATTTTTATTTGAGGCATCCTTAGTAAACGATCTCAGTGTATTTTTGTAAACATGGAAAAAATTGATCACCGTTATGTACTTCAATATTCCCATTTGAAAGGACTCAGTCGAATCAATATTAAAGCCAAGCTATGTTCTACTTTGGTGGAGTCTGCTTCTTCGTTTACGACTGTAAAATATTCAGTAGCTGAGTTTAAACGAGGCCGTACGAGCTAACACAATATGAACACTGTAGTGGTCGACCAATTGAGGTGTCCATGCCAGATACGGTTAAGAAAATCCACAAAATGGTATTGGAAAAACGTCGACTGAAGGTACGTGAGCTAGCTGAAACGATAGACATTTCAAAAAAAGCTATACGAACACAACGTATATTGAGCGAAGATTTGAAGATGAGAAAGCTAGGTGCAAGATGGGTGCCGCGCTTGCTGTCAATAGAGCAAAAACAACATCGTGAAGATGTTTCAGAGTTGGGCGATGTTTCACCGCAATAAAACCGAGTTTTTACGTCGATTTATAATCATGGATGAAACATTGATCCAGCACTTTACACCTAAAATAAAGGAATAATGAAAGCAGTGAACTGGAATAGGAGAGTCGTGTCCAAAGAAGACGAAGACGGTTCCACGTGCTGGCTAGGTCATAGCGTCTGTTTTTTTTTTTTGGGATGTGCATGGGATTATTTTTATTGATTATCTTTAGAAAGGAAAAACGAAAACGACGGATCAACGGCGAATATTATGCCAATTTATTGCAGCGTTTAGGTGATAAAATGATGGAAAAATGGCCGCATTTCGTGAAAAATAAAGTATTGTTTTATCAAGACAATGTTCCAGTTCACACATGACGATGGCCAAAATTAATTAATTAAAGTTCAAATTGCTTCATAATGCACCTTATTTGCCGGCTTTAGCTTCCTCGTACTATTTTCCATTTCGAAATTTGAAAAAATGGCTTGGTGGCCAAATATTTTCCAACAATAAAAAGGTGGAATCAGCGGTTGAAGGCCATTTTAAGGAGTTTGAGAATTCTTACTATAAACAGGGTATAGAAGCTACTGAATATCGCTGGAAAAGTGTATCAAGCAAAACAGAGATTATATTGAAAAATAAAGAAATTTTTTCCCAACTTTCTAATGTCTCCTTTGTTAGGTCGACTAGTTTTGGAAGCACTGTCGAACATAAGCCAACTATTCTGATGGGAAATTATCTAATACTCCCCCTGTGTGATATTTATATTTTCTCTAAATCTTTAAACTAAGTATTTTCAATTTTCTTTTTCTAATTATATTCTATTATGCAGTCCCTGTCTGCTCACCATCCTGTTTAAACTATTACGATATTTGTTTAAACCACAGCACATAGACAAACAATTATTATCAATGTCATCGGGTATAAATATGAGCTTATATGCATGTCTGTGGTAGCCCTTCCATAAACACAACTCCTGCTCTGTTTGTGTGAATGGGCATGCGAGTGCATCCGGTTCCGATTCTAGTCTTCCTTCCATATACTTTACAAACTCTTTTTATATGTGTGTGTGTGCTCGTGTATTTCTTTCTTCTAAATTCAAAAAGGGGGAAGCATCTGTGAACGTGTAAACTCAATTGTTAAAACGTGCATAAATTAACAAGTACTTTTTCACCATCACCCGCTCCCTCTCTTACGCCTGTGCTTTTTCACAGTTTACTGTAAACTATCGGCTAGTATGAAAGTGTATAATGGAACTGAAGTGTAAATTTAAACGAGTCGAAATGACCGGTTTTAATAAATTAAGTGAAAGGACGTGCGGAGAAATTGTGTGAAAACTTAAACGAGAAAGAGTTAGAAATAAATTCGCACAAAGTACTAAAAGAGAACTTTATTTTTTGTTTTGCAAAGTCTTAAGTCGTTCAATTTTAATGTGTCGAAATTAATAAGTGAATAACTTTTGGGGTTGAAATAATGTGGAGAATGGATGAACCTGAACTTATTTAATGTCTTTTTGCATCACTGCAAAAATTTGCTGGACACCAGAAGAGCACAGGTGGATTCTTATCAAATATTAATTTGAATTAATGGACAATAAAATAAGGAATATTATTACTTATTGAAGACTTCTGCTGGGATATTAAAGAGGAACCATTGTTTGAGATCTTTTTATTTCTTTTTATTTTTATTTCTTTCTAGTCTTTCACTCACGGAATCGATCTAAATTAATGAACCATTTATTACATATTGAAGACTTCTGCTTAGAAATTATAGAGCAACCAGTATTTGGAATCTCTTCAATTCTTTTAACTAGAATTCACGTTTCAATCCACCCAATGAAATTGATCTGAATTAATGAACAAATTATTACATATTGAAGACTTCTGCTTGAATATTACAGAGGAAGCATTCCTGGGAATCATGTTATTCCCCTCCAGTGGAATTGACGTTTCAATTGACCTAAATTAATGAACCATTTATTACATATTGACGACTTCTGCTTCGAAATTATAGAGGAACCATTGTTTGGGATCCCTTCAATTCTTTTAACTGGAATTCGCGTTTCAATTCACTCAACAAAATTGATCTGAATTAATTAACAAATTGTTACATATTGAAGACTTCAGCTTAGAAATTATAGAGGAACGATTGATTGGAATCTTTTTATTTCCTATCATTGGAACCCAGGTTTCAATTCACTCTATGGAATTTGAATTAACGAAATTGATATGAATTGATGATCGATAAAAGAAAGAACCACTGTTTGTGATTCGTTTTCATTTCCTTCCATTGGAATTCAGGTTTCAATTCACTTTATGGAATTTAAATTAACGGAATTGATCTGAATTAATGAACAATAAAAGAAAGAAAATGATCACTTATTGAGGCCTTCCATTTAAAAATTATAGAGGAAGCTTTGTTTGGAGTCCCCTCAGTTCTTTTAATTGGAATTCACGTTTCAATTCACTCAACGAAATTAGAAATTATACGAAAACCACTTTTTATATTTGTTTATATTTCCTTTTAGTGGAATTCAGATTTCAATTTACTCTACGAAATTTGAATTAGCGAAATTGATCTGAATTAATGAATAATAAAATAAAGGAAAATTATTACTTATTAAAGCCTTCAGCTTAGAAATTATAGAGAAAACACTTTTTATATTTTTTAATTCTTTCAAGTGGAATTCAGATTTTAATTTACTCTACGAAATTTGAATTAACGGATTTAATCTAAATTAATGAATAATAAAAGAAAGAAAATGCTTACTTATCGAGGCCTTCCATTTAAAAATTATAGAGTAATAATTGTTTGGAATCTTTTTATTTCCTTCTAATGGAAGGATGGATTCAATTCACTGTACGAAATTTGAATTAACGAAATTGATCTAAATTAATGAATAATAAAATAAAGGAAAATTTTTACTTAATAAAGCCTTCCGTTTAGAAACTATAGAGAAACCACTGCTTATAAATTTTTATATTTCCTTCCAGTGGAATTCAGATTTCAATTTACTCTACGAAATTTGAATTAACGAAATTGATCTGAATTAATGAACAATAAAAGAAAAATGATGATTACTTATTGGTCTCAACATCCATTTAAAAATTATAAAGTGATCATTGTTTGGAATCTTTTTATTTCCTTCTAATGGAAGGATGGATTCAATTCACTGTACGGAATTTGAATTTACGGAATTGATATGAATTGATGATCGATAAAAGAAAGAAAATTATTACTTATTAAAGCCTTCAGCTTAGAAATTTTAGAGAAATCACTGTTAGTAATTAATGAATAATAATATAAAGGAAAATTATTACTTATTAAAGCGTTCTGCTTAAAAATTATAGAGGAACCAATGTTTGTAATTCTTTTTTATTTCCTTCCAGTGGAATTTAGATTTCAATTTACTCTATGGATTTTGAATTAACGGAATTGATCTAAATTAACAGACAATGAATAGAACAAAATTATTCGATACATAGACTTTCTGCTTAATAAATATAGAGCAACCGTTGTTTTTAGTCTTTTCATTTCCTTTCAGTGGAACTCAGGTTTCAATTCACTCTACAGAATTGATTTGAATTAATGGACTATAAAAGAAAGAAAATGTGGAACTCAGGATTCAATTCACTCACCGAAATTTGAACTAAACTTAGACTCAATTAAGGGTTTACAATCCATACTTCCTGGCTTTTCTTTCTTTCACAGTTCAATATGGTGGCTTTTGCACAATCAAAAAAAAGTTAATTTTCAAATTAATTCAATTCAAAGTTCAGTTCACTGAACTTTCAGTTTCGTTTCGGTTTTGATATTGTAAATTTATTTGAAGTACACTTTAAATTTATTTCTGAATTTAATTCAAAACAACAATGCGGTTCATAAATTTATTCGTTTTTGTTTTGCCGAAATGGAATTAACAACTTACTTTCATTCTGTTTTTCTTTAAAACACTGTGAAACAGATACCCTTCAGTCGAGAACATGAGACGAAGTTATTGGTTTATGCAATTTCGTTTGTTAATCTGTTTCAGAACTACAACCAAATAAAGTTTCTTTCGTTTCTTGGCAGAGAAAAATGCCACTGGCGCCAACAAACTGCGATAGGAAAAAATCGTTCAAATATTTTCTGAATTTAAGATACCAGGCTCTCAGATATTTTAGCAGCTATTCAAGAATTTTATTTGTTTTTTGAATTAAAAAAAAATATTTTAAATGAATTACAAACAGAAGGTTATGTGGAATCAGAAACAAAAATGTTTCGTACTTCTAATTTCGAGTGTAAGAATCTGAAGACGAAGATGCGAAATTTAATGTAATTTTGATTCGGTTGTCGGAATCAGAACAAAAACTCTGAGCTGTATTAATAATTATTTATGGAATATTTGAAGAACGTTTTTGCTATGAAAATTTTGATTTATAATATAAATCTTCAATAAATATTTATGAATGACGGGTTTTGGTTTATATTCTAGAAACTGAAACAAATCGAAACTGTCTTCGAATTTAAATTTAAAATACCATTTTAAATTTAAAATACCATCGCTTTATAATGATTGGTAAAATGTGTAAAAATCGACAGATGACCACGCCCTTTCAATATATCCCACACAAATTACCTGCATATTCTACATCTACATATATATTCCTAGATCCACATCACTCATCTAATTGCACTGAATTCTGTATAATTCATGAAAATGGGTGGAATTGTCACATACCTTATGGCGCCACACATAAAAATTGGCCAACTTGGTAGTGGCCTCATTATATATTCCTTAACGGAAGACTTCAGAAAGTTACAAATTTTGTTTCTCTTATGGCATTTTGGTACAGGGTACTTATTGATAATAACTTAGCAATTTCTACCTCTCGTTTGGGCTCACCGAACACTTCTGTACTAACGTAAAAGAAGGTTGAGTAAAAGTATAGTTAAGTTAGTTCATCTAACAAAAATTGCTCTTTCAGTCGTAGTGTAACTATTAATTCGTAGGCTGCAATAACCTAAAATATTATTCTTCATCATACAGCTTTATAATGCCTGGCAAAATTTGAGAAAAATCGATCAAGTACATAATCAAGTCCTTTCTGATGGCTCCCATGCAAGTGATCGGTTTAACCTACACATTCTACGTTTCACATCTTTCAAGCAGTTGCATTGAATTCAGTCAAATTTCCACATATTATTCATTTAATAAACTTTGTACTGAGAATGAAAATGAAAGCACTGGCATCTCCTATACAATATATAAATTTGGTCCATGTGCATTACAAGGGAATGCTTGGTATTATTTCTGGTTTCTCCCACACAAATTACATAATGTCATTCATATACTAAAGGGTGGCGCATAAGTAACGTTAAAGGCGACTGTATTGAATGCATTCTTGTGCATCATTTGGTGTTAATTCGTGAACCAATTGCATCTTATATAGGAAAAGATGTAACGTATGTAAAATTCTTTGCAAAGACCGCCTAGACATCTCTAACTGCTGAGAACTTCGCCTGGTGAAAGTTTCGGAGTTTTCCTCAATACTTGCTTGCACTCGAGCAATGGTCACTTCATTTCGAAATGCACGAGGTCTTCCACACGCGGAAGATCACAGATAGCCCCTTCTTCTTGTTGCCTAAAACGCTGAATCAATCGCTAAATTGTTGGAGCGCTAGGAGCATTTCGAACATGAAGAAAATTTTGATATGATCTGAATAATCGAATACTGACTTTCAAAGTAAAATTGAACAACTTTAGTTCTTTGTTCTGTGCTGAGCCTTTCCATCCTAAATTTCCCAAATATTATTTAGATAATTCTGTAAAGAGACGAAAAAAAAGACTTAAACAAAAAATTTATTCACTGATCAAATCTTAACGGTGCTTATGCGCCACCCTATACAAGGTTCATATCCATTCATTCAATTTTTCTAAATTATGTTGTTGTGATTTATAATTTAATAGACTCCATTTAATCTCTACGCAAAGAATAGTAAGCTATAACTAAGTTTTAATAACTATGAAAACAAAAACACACTGTGAATATCATTAGCCTTAGTTTGCGCCTAAAACTATACCTCCGAAAGCAAACGATTAGAGTTAGGGTTCATAAGATTACAGAATTACCTCGAAAAGGCTATAGCAATTATGACAAATAGCCGTGAGGCAAAAAGGGAATCAATCCTCTATATTCATTGTCAGTTAGCGTAATGAAAAAAGTTCAATGAATCAAAAGCTGGACGTTTTTTGGTGACATCTATCATGCACATATGGCATAATTTGCTTGTAATTCGATTTGTATACAACTGATGATGTACCAACATGATCGATTCAGTCACAAAGTGATGTGAAGATGGTCTCGTCAGGGAGTTTGAAAAGCATCATTCTTGTGGGTGTTTACTGAATTGTGTGTGATTACTGCTATTCCAACCAAGTACCAGGTAAAACATTTTTTATTTGGAAATGTCTACTTTGAACTCACAGCTAATTTGGTAGTGTACATTCTTCTGTACACTGTCAAATCAAGAAAATCACTGTTAACCCGTAGTACAAAAGCGGTCCCAAAACTAAACGACCTAACAAAGAAGTCACAACAAATTTGGAAAAAATGCTTTTTATTTTCTCAACAAAATCTCCATTTACTTCGATACACTTTTTCCAGCTATATTCAGTAGCTTCGACACCCTGTTTATAGTATGAATTGTCAAACTCCTTAAATGTGGCCATCAACCGCATATTCCAATTCTTCATTGTTGGAAAATCTTTTACCACTGAGCCATTTCTTCGATTCTGGAAATAAAGAATAGTCCAAGAGAGCTTAAACCTGGCGAATAAGTTGCGTGATGAAACAATTCGAACTTTAGTTCATAAATTTTGACCATCGCAATAGTGGATGTGTGAACTGGAGCATTGTCTTGATGGAACAAGAGTTTCTCTTGCACCAAATTTGGTCATTTTTCCATAATTTTATCACCTAAATGCTGCAATAAATTAGCACAATATTAACATTTGATGGTTTTTTTTCCCCCTTTCTTAAGATAATCAATAAAAATAATTCTATAAGCATCCCAAGAATCAGGCGCCGTAACTTTGTCTAAAGATAGAACTGTCTTTGCCTTTTTGGACACTATTCTCTTATTCCAGTTCACTGCCTCGACTGTTCCTTTGCCCCAGGCGTGAAGTGCTGTCTCATCCATGGTTATAAATCGATGCAAAAATTCGGCTTAATTGCAAAGAAACATCGTCAAACCTACTAAACTCTAATGAAACATCTTCATGACGCTATTTTTCTTCTATTGAAAGCAAACACGGCACCCATCTTGCGCACAGCTTTCTCATCTTCAAATCTTCGGTCAATATACGGAGCATAAAACTATTTGAAATGTCTATCATTTCAGCAAGCTCACGCACCTTCAGCCGACGATTATCCAATACAATTTTGTGTATTTTATTAACCGTGTCTGCCGAGGACATTTTCGTCCTGTTATTTCGTACGGCCCCGCCTAAACTCAGCTACTCAATACTTTATACTTGTGAACGAAGGAATAGATCGCCCCAGAGTAGAATCTACATCGGTTTTAATATTGGTTATACATAGACCTTTCAACTGGAAATATTGGATTTCATAACAGTGACCAATAACATTTTGTGAATTTTTTTACAGTGTCCGGTGCTTACACGTTCGTGCTGTTAGCTCGTACGACCTCACTTAAACTCTGCTAGCCAATACTTTACAGATGTGAACGAAGAGGCAAATCGCTTCAGAGTAGAATCAACCTAAACTTTAATATTGGTTGGACTGCGACATTTCAAATGGAAATATTGAATTACATAACGGTGACAAATTCTTTCCATGTTAACAAATTGACTGAAATCATTTACTTTTGGTGGCTCAAATAAAAATACTAAACAACGTGACGCCTTGAAGCTTAAACCATAAGTTTTATGAGGTTGTCACTTGGCATCATCTATACGTTATGTTAGCTAGTTCTGGGACCGCCCCCGCATAATAATTAAGTTCAATTAGTTATAATGTTGTTGGTAAGAACTAAGTAATTTTTCAAGTCTCTTTTGTCAACCTGATCGCTTTTGCATCGACGTGAAAGGACTTTTGATGAAGATGTATGCATGTCAATTCACCTGACTGAAATTTCTGTAATGCTTCTACATTTCGACAACTGATTTTATATTCCTACAATTACGCAGTAGTGAAATTTTCCCAATTTTTGTATCAGCGTGAAAGGACTTTTGATGAAGATGTATGCAAGTCAATTCACCTGGCTGAAATTTCTGTAATGATTCTACATTTCGACAACTGATTTTATATTCCTACAATTCCACTGTGGTGAAATTTTCCCAAGCCTGATTTTAAAAATGTGAACAAAATTATACCCAGTTGGAATAATATTCTTCGTAAATTGCAATCGATACTATTGTTAATATTAATTGTCCTCTTTAATTTCTATCACCATTCAAGTCTATTAATCATATTAATTTCTTTCATTCGATTCTTCTTTCAGATTATTGTTGAAGACAACCTTCTAAAGGACTTTAAAATTATCTAAAGGTAATGGCCATAGAAATTTTATATTTTATCTTTAGAAATTTGATTAATTTTCACCAAGTCAAGTGTAACGTATTCACTTTACTCACTTTTTAATATTCACACACAATAATGAGGTGCGAAGAACGAACCACAAAGGATAATTAATTGAAAAATTCTCACACCCTGATAAAAAAAAGAGTATGTAGACAATTGCAAGGATTAAATACCTTAAATAATCGATGTTATGCCATTACAGCATTAAATCCAATTATTTATACATTTTTCCTCCACTTTTTTATGGGTAAATACTTGTGTGTAGTTATGCATACAAACTCATTAGCAAGCATATGAGCATTTCTGCGTATGTACTCGTATGAGTATTAAAGTCTGCACATGAAGGTTGGTTGAAGGTTCATATACCTGTGTGTGTGTGTGTGTGTGTGTGAAAGCATCGATCGTTATATTATTGCTATTAAATGGTTGAACCAACAAAAATCGTTTCGTCTATGTGCAGTGCATTGATGGTCACCGCAGTGTCATTATCAATTAAGCTTAAAGGTCTTTCAGGACAATAGAATTGTCAGAATTGCATAAAATTTTATGTGTAAATGAGTTGAGAGATTGCCAGCAAATACGGCTAAGGATTTCGAATGGTTGAGAGAGTTTTTTTTTATCTTCGTTAACGTGTTTAATTTTGGTTTGAAGTGCTTTATTTAAAAACTACTCAAGTTTATTTATAGAGACATCATTAATTCATGGACGCAAGTGAAACCATATAGTGAGGATGGGTTACACAAACTCAGGACGCAAAATTTTGTTCGCTACTAAAATTTCTATAATTATAAGACTTAATTTTGTAAGTCTTAAGTTTTTTTGTTACCTCTAATGTCACTAACAAATATCTAACACACATATTATAGTCTATTCATCAGTTCAGCCCATTAGGATGAGAGGAATTTTCTATGACCTAAATCAACGAGCAGCGTATCGTATCGAAGGCCTTTGATAGATTAAAATTCTCTCACGTGACCTTTTTTGTGTAAAATCTGGAATAGTCGTCTCAAAAATAATACTGTTCGGTATTATCATATTATAGCCTTTGTGGCCTCCATAATGATTTGTGGCCAATGAGAAGTGCAGAGTAAGGCTGGGGAGTAACAGTGTAAGGATATGGATCTGTAAGCTTCTCTCCTGCTGAGAGAATGCGAGTAATGTTTTCTATATATGTCTAGAGAGAGACATAATCTTGCTTAGTTGCCTTTTATTATGTTAAGACTTATCCTTGAATCTAGCAATAGGCTGAGTAAACTGATGTACCGAGATATCAGGTTGCTTGAATACCAAAATCAAGTCTCACTTAACGCTAATTGATTGTCCATGATGTGATTGTTGGTACACTCGACTATTGTTAGCATGATCATGGGTTCAATCCCTGATATAGCCACCTATCATTATTTGAGTGCCTGTCATCTCAATATGTTTGATAAACATTTCGAGTAGTCGAGAGCAAGCGTCAAGTCTTGTAAGTGGTTTTCAAACTTCGAAATCGTCGGTGACTTGAAGGTACCTTTGAATGAGTCTCCAAATAGTATTACGTGTAAGCTTACTGAATGTGAATAGTTCTGCCATGACTCAGTCTAACTTTTCGGCTGAGTATACTGATGTACCGAGACATCAGGTTGCTTGAATACCAAATTCAAGTCTCACTTAACACTAATTAATTGTCCATGATGCGATTGTTGGTACACCCGACTATCGTTGGCATGATCATGGGTTCAATCCCTGATACAGCCACCTATCATTATTTGATTGCCTGTCATCTCAATATGTTTGACAAACACTTCGAGTAGTCGAGAGCAAGCGTCAAGTCTTGTAATACTTCTCAAACTTCGAAATCAAAGTCGTTAACTTGAAGGTCCCTTTAAGTGAGTCTCCAAATAGAATTGCGTGTAAGCTTGCTGAATGTGTATAGCTCTCCATGAGACATGTCTAACTTGTCGATTGTTCGACTATTAGTGTTATATATAGGTAGTGTTTGTCAAACACATCGAAATTACCGCCGCTCAAATAATGGTAGATGGATGTGTGCGGGATTGAACTCACGATCATGTGAACAATAGTCGTGTGTACCAACTATCGTGCCACGGACGATTCCAGCAGAATTTAGAGATTTTTAAAATCGGAGAGAGATTCATAAAAGCTTGAGTATACGAAAAGATGTCCCGTATCGAATTGAAAGGAATTATTTTTCGGCGTAATTCTGCGAAGAAAAACTCTTTTAAGATCTTTAAATAACATTTTAATACCTAAATTTTCCAACTTCTCTGTACCTTTATATTCCAGAAATAAGCAGTTGCTAATCCAAGGTTCAATGGCCTCTATTCAAAACCTAACGAAATTCGTACGAAATTGATCAAAATGAAAACTTTATGTCGGAAAATATTTGTTAATAATTTCTTTCTTCAACAACACAAAAAACTTTCTCAGCCTTTATGTCCTTAAATGTAAACCTATAATCAAATATTCCTTAAAAACTCCATGCGTTACATTAAATATTAACTACAAAGAGTTAAAAAATCTAGGATTATTTAAGAATTCTATATTTTTGCATCTGTTCTGCTTTATTTATTATTTGTTACGTTTTGTTTTCTTACCATTTGTAAAAATAAAAGTTTTCTTTCCTATAAGGACTCCGTTTTCCGGTTCTGAAAAGGGGGAAAAGAAAACATTGACATTTTTTGTGTGCGCGTGTGTGTGTGTGTGTGTATGCCTTTTACATATGCACAACACTTGATGAACAACAAGTATTTCTTTGAATTCCATGTTAACAGAGGGCAAAAAATCAGGCTTCCGAAAGGATAAAGGATACAATATATGCAGCAGGCATGTGTTGCAACGTATTGCCCATATATATGTATATACAAGAATAACATTTAAACTTCCGGCTTATCATCCACTACACTTTTTTATTCAAACATGCCTGCACTTAGTAACTTAGTAACTCTTCATACATTCACTCATACGTTCCAACACTTATCCTTTTGTTGCAACTCATGTTCTGCTGTGGAAGAGGAGTTGTCGCTTTTTGCGCAAATCATAACTTTAAACGTCGTTTGCATTATACTCGCATGCTGCATTGGCTTAGAGTGCATTCAGGAATGTTCATATGAAACATCAGATCATATGAACCGGCAATTTTTACTGTACAGAAAAGACAGTTGTACTAAGCGCAATTATCAACATTGTGGGATAGAGATCTGAGACCTGAGACCATCCATCAGGTCTCAGGTCTCAGATCACCTCGATTATCAATCAATCACCTCGATGAGCGCAGCGCTAAGTCGAGAAATTCTCAATCTACTAAAATCTTTTTAAACTTATGATCGAAGTTATTATTAACCAGAAGGTCTCTTTCAGTGAGCCAAATACAGGCTGGCTGGCACATCAATTGCGCTACAATAAGATATGCACATAACTTATAATGGGTGGCGCAATAGAACGTGCATATTTAAAAAATAGATTAAAAAATAAATACAAAAGGTATAGTCAAAATAAATCTAAGGCATTGTAGAGTTAATAAATGGAGTTTATTTTTTAAAAAAAATAACATCATCTAAATGGAGATCCTCTCTACGACGGCACTCCTCTAACCGCAAACGAAAATTGTTGAAAACTTTCTTCAGTAATACTGGTGTAATGGCTGACATTTCACCACGGATATTCTCCTTGAGCTGAACGATGTTTCTTGGATTATCACTGTAGACTTTGTGTTTGAGGTATCCCCACAAAAAAAAGTCAAGAGGCGTCAAGTCTGGACTACGTGGGTGCCATGGGATATCACCTCTTTTCGAAATCAGTCTGCCAGGGAACATCTGCTTCACCACCGCCATGGAGTCATTTGATGTGTGACAGGTAGCTCGATCTTGTTGGAACCAAGTTCTGGAATTCACTATTCTTGAACTTTCAATTTCTGAAGCCAAAAATCCGTCCAACATCTCAACATAGCGTGCCGTATTAACCGTGACGTTTTGGCCCTGCGCATTTTCGAAGAAAAAAGGACCAATTATTCCTCTGCCAGAGATTGCTGCTCCATCTTGTTGGAACCAAGTTCTGGAATTCACTATTCTTGAACTTTCAATTTCTGGAGCCAAAAATCCGTCCAATATCTCAACATAGCGTTCCGTATTAACAGTGACGTTTTGGCCCCGCGCATTTTCGAAGAAAAAAAGGAACAATTATTCCTCTGCCAGAGAACGGTTTACGAACCCGTTCATAAGGAAATGAGCCTCGTCAGAGAGAAGGATATTGTCAAAATTGGAAAATCGATTAAGCATTTCATTAGCAAATGCGAGCCTTGCTATGAAGTCAGACTCTTTCAATTCTGGTGTTAATTGCAGCTTATATGGATGCAGTTTAAGATCCAATGTTAAAATTCGTTGCAAACTTCGTCGCGATAATTGTAAGACAGACGATCTCTTGCGAGTCGACATTTGTGGATTTCCTCGTACTGACTCCATAACTCTCTCAACATTGTCTTCGGTCCTACATGTTCTTGGACGACTATTTGCTTGTGGTTTAAATGTTGAACCGGTCTCTTCAAAACGCTTTACCCATATTTTAATTAAATTAGCACTCGAAGCTTCACTAATTCGCCGTAGTCCATATTCAGCCCAGTAGCAGCATATGAACGAGAGTTCTTGTAAAATGCGCGCACGCAAAATTCGCAACGCTTTCCGTCGAAGTGGTTCACAACGACTAAAACTCCATGAGCCCGCCAACCCAATGATGTAGGGTTTTACCGCGCAAAAAAAGATGATGCAATATCCACGTTCTACTGCGCCACCCTGTATTTTTATCAATGTGCTCGTATTTCATTTATTTTTTCTTTTTATTTTTTGTACAGAAAATTCGATATTACTTTAAAAATTAGGTGTGCAACTAAGTTCTTGCCACTTTTTTTATAAAAATGCAACTTTATTATCAAAAAATTTTAAAAAATGATTCATTGAAAGTATTGCCCATCGCTAGCTACTACCTTTTCTGAGGTTTCTGGCAAAGCTCGAATTCCGTCATGGTGAAACTGTTCATCTTTTGAGGCTAGATTCGTAGCCATTCCTTGATATCATCATATGACTAGAACTGCTAGCCAGCTAGACCATGTGTCATCAAACGGAACAAGTGATAATTGGACGTCGCTGTATCTGGAGAATATGGCGGATGGGTTAAAACTTTCCATTTCAGCGTTTTCCAGGTAGGCTTTAACGGACTTGGCCACGAGAAGCCGAACGTTGTCATGCTGAAAAATCACTTTTTCTTACCTCTCCACGTATTGTGGGCGTTTCTCGAGCAAAGCTCGGCTCAATCGCATTAATTGAAGTCGATACCGCTCCTCAGTTATGGTTTCACTTGGTTTCAACAGCTCTTAATTAATAACACCGACCTGGTCCCACCAAATACAGAGCATAACCTAAGCAGCATGAATATTCGGCCGCGACGACGACGTAGAAACATGACTGAGCAGTCCCATGACTTTCTTTTCTTGAAATTTCTGTGATAAATCAATTCTTATCACTCGTTACAATACAATGCAGAAAACCCTTTACTTTTTTGTTGCAGAAGCAGTTGTTCACAGGCGAAAAAAAGACGCCCAACGTCCCTTGGCTTCAGCTCATAAGGAACCCAAGTTCCTTGCTTGTGAATTATTCCCAACACATGCAGTCACTTGGAAATGTCTTGGCAGGTAACTCCTAATACTGAAGCAAGCTCTATCTGCGTTTGACACGAATCCCCATCAAGCAAAGCCGTTAATTCAGTATCTTCAAAGGTTTTTGGTCTTCCTTCACGCAAACGGTCATCAACATCAAAATCACCATCTTTAAAGAGATGAAAGCCATCTCGACACATTATTTCACTTAAAGCAGCATCTTTGTAAACGTTTTGAAGCTCTCGATGAGCTTTAACCGCCGTTTTCTTCGATTGAAAGAAGAAAATCAATACTTCCCGCATATGACGATTATTTGCCACAAAATCATAAATATTCATTCAACCAAAAGGAATATGACGACATAAGAAAATCACTATTGTGTCAAAGCGGTATGTTTACCATATGCCTAAGCTTGGCTCATGCCGTTTAGGTTATGGCAGAATCGACTAGGGCTTACAGCTGGCGCCATCTGTTGGCAAACAGCGGGAACTTAGTTCTTCTTTTCCTTAGGTGGCGATTGGAATAGACATCTTTATCTATTATACGCCGTCCGTAGAAAATAATTCCAAGTGCTTCGGTCTTCTGCGCTTCCCCCAAAATTCGCCACACCAAGCTTCGGCAGTATTTCAAAAACCTGGTCCTTTCAACGGAGTTTTAGTCGCCCGCTTCTGCGCCGTCTATCGAGTTCGTTGCCGAAAACTTTTCGTGCCGGAGCATTTGGGTCCATCCGCACAACATGACAATGCAAACGCTGTATATTAAGGCGTTTGACCACGTCGATGTCGGCATACGATATAACTTATACAGCTCATTGTTTATGCGATGCCGATACTGTCTGTCAACGATGAAGAGTCCATATATTTTCCGGAGTATTTTCATTTCGAAAACTGCCAATACTGATTCATCCGCTTGTGTCATAACCCAGGATTCTGCGCCATATAACAAAATGGGTGGAACCAACCTCTGGTACAGTCGGATTTTGGTTTGTCGAGAGAGGGCTTTATCATTGAATCGCTTCCTTAGCCCATAGTAGCATCTGTTAGCACGCAATACTCTCCTATAAGGGAACTTAGTTGCGCACCTAATAACTAATTGGTTTTGAAGATGATAGACCGTAAATGACCTCCATGGTACTCATTTACGCATATGCGACACCTGATCAGAAAATTATTCATTACGGCCTGAAGGTCTGCAGACGTCATCGCCTCAGTTATAGTCTAAATGAACTGCTCAAATTCCTTGGTTTCGTTATGTGCACCTTGCTTGCTTGACGCAACATCATAAAAATAAAGTATGATACAGTCAAAACAGGTGGCCTCGGGGCCAGCGGAAAATGGATTTCCTAAATATTAATTTGTTTGGAAATTTTCGTTGCTGCCCCGCAATTTGCAATTTGCAAACTGGAGCAGCAAAACTTTCACCATTTTGGTAAAACAATTTCACAATGAGAATGCGTTGTTCATTCGTGTAGCGCTATATTTTTACTAACCTCGTACCTTCTACTAGCAAACAATAACAATTGTTCAAATGTCAAACAATGACACTTCGAGTGGCGCCAAATTTAAATCTTGTGTTCTTGTTGGGACAGCCTTTAAAACTAAGGAAAGCATTGTTTTGAAAGCATTACTTTTTTTATTAAAATTTGTGGGAATATTAAACAAAAACATAAACAAGCAAAGTTGCCGTATATGGATTAGATTCACTAATCCTGAAATACTCTATCAGACGGAACTGCTTCTAAAACGAGTCACTGTGTAGTGCGTAGTTTCATCAAGGTGAATTGTTGGGCCACACTTCTTTAAAGAAAACGGTGTAACAATAACTGTCAATGGGGATAGTTAGGTGAACATATTGAAGAAGTTTTTTTTACCAAGAACTGCGCTAAAGACGTATCTGTTTCAATAGCATTTAATGCAATATGCTCCAAAAGAGTCAACTGTGAAGAGACTAATGGATAAATTTGCCAAAACTGGGTCTGTTAGTGATGTCAAGACAACAACGCGCCTACCACCAGATCCATCGACCGAAAATGTCGCAGCTGTACGTGATGATGTCGCTCAAACTCCATCCACCTCAATTTGACACCGAGATCAGCAAATTGGTGTCTCCAAGTCCACTATGTAGCGAATTTTGACAAAAGATTTTCATTTTCATGCATACAAAGTTCAATTGACTCAGAAACTGAAGCCAGCTGACCATGGACAGCGAAAAGAGTTTGTTAATTAGGTATTGGAGAGACAACATGGAAATGCTGATTTTGCTGATAAAATCATCTTCAGTGATGAGGCCCATTTCCATCTTGATGGCTTCGTCAATAGGCAGAATAGTCGCATTTGGGGTTAGGAAAATCCTCGACTGATTCACAAGAAGCAAATGCATCCTCAACGTGTTACTGTGTGGTGTGGATTTTGGGCTGGAGGAATCATTGGACCTTTTTTTCTATGAAAATGAGGCATGTCAAGCGCAGTGATCGGTATCGTGAAATGATAACCAGTTTTTTCGTGCCTAGAATTGAAGAAATGAATGTGGAGGGCATGTGGTTTCAACAAGACGGCGCCACATGTCATACAGCCAGAGAAACAATTCAATTGCTGCATCAGTCATTTAAATCTTGCATTCTTGTTTGGACACCCAAACTCTTCTAAATAATTTTTTGTTTAATTCACAATTTAATTTACAGAGAAATCTAAATTTATGGACTATATGAAATGCCATCGCATCATTTGTCACATGTTGTTACAACATCATAGATTACACTAGACAAACTCAAAATGTGATCCTATCTTTTTTTAATCCTGAGTGAAGGCAAGGATATGCAGTATGTGAATTGGATGTCATCTCTCAAACGAAGCTAACGTATTGTGTAATTAGTATAATATTTAAAATGTATATTTTCATATCAATATGAAAATGTGTGTTGTGTCTATATATAGGGTTATCCACTTTTCGCTTTTAAATGTAAAGTTAAATAAAACATGCCTAAAACTATGATTTAGAACTTTTATTTCATTATAATGTTTGATATTTGCCATTATGCACGAAATATAATAAATATAGTTAAATGAACGCCTCTGGATTGGTTGCAGCAGTGGATACTATTGAGGTAATTTTGACCAGTTTCGACCACATCTTGACGAGATCTTGATAAATGTTGATTTTCAAATGCTCCAACGTTTAGGAATTATCCACGTAAACATGATGTTTGACATAGCCCTACAAAAAAAAAGTCTAACGACGTCCAATCCATGATCTTGGTGGCCAATTGGCATCGCTAAAACGTGAAATGACGCTTTCTAGAAACTTCTCAAAGTCAAGTCAAAATCGGCCGTTTTGTGTGGCTCATGACACGTCTTGTCACAATCACATATCGTCCAGTTCACAATCTTCAATTACAGGTTAAAAACAAAAACGATTATCATACGGCCATAGTGCTCTAATTTGGAATTCGGGTTATCCGCCATAACTTCACTAATATTAGGTGGCGCATAAGTAACATTAATGGCAAGTAAAGGGTATCCCAACAAGAACGCAAGATTTGAGTTTTAAATAAAACAATTGAATTGTTTCTCTGGCTGTATGACATGTGGCGCCGTCTTGTTGAAACCACATGCCCTCTACATTCATTTCTTCAATTCTAGGCACGAAAAAACTGATTATCATTTCACGATACCGATACCGATACATCATTGACTGTTTGCGCCTGACATGCCTCATTTTCATGAAAAAAAGGTCCAATGATTCCTCCAGCCCAAAATCCACACCACACAGTGACACGTTGAGGATGCATCTGCTTCTCGTGAATCACTCGAGGATTTTCCTCACCCCAAATGCGACAATTCTGCCTACTGACGAAGCCATCAAGATGGAAATGGGCCTCGTCACTGAAGATGATTTTATCGGCAAAATCAGCATTTTCATGTTGTCTCTCCAATACCCAGTTAACGAACTCCCTTCGCTGTCCATGGTCAGCTGGCTTCAGTTCCTGAGTCAATTAAACTTTATATGCATGAAGATGCAAATCTTTCGTCAAAATTCGCTGCATAGTGGATTTGGAGACATCAATTTGCTGAGCTCGGTGTCGAGTTGAGGTGGATGGAGTTTGAGTGACATCATCACATACAGCTGTAACATTTTCGGCCGATCGACCTGGTCGAAAGCCCATTGTTGTCTTTACATCACTAACAGACTCAGTTTTGGCAAATTTATCCATTAGTCTCTTTACAGTTGACTCTTTCGAAGCATTATCGTGACCCCAAATTGATCGCAATTTGCGAACTGTAGCCGCAAAACTGTCACCATTTTGGTAAAACAATTTCAGAATGAGAATGCGTTGTTCATTCGTGTAGCGCTATATTTTTACTAACCTCGTACCTTCTACTAGCAAACAATAACAATTGTTCAAATGTCAAACAATGACACTTCGAATGGCGCTAAATTTAAATCTTGCGTTCTTGGTGGGACACCCTTTATATTAGTTGCGTTCTTGTGCATCATTTGGTTTTAACTCGTGAACCAATTGCATCTTATATGGGAAAAGATGTAAAATTCTTTGCAAAGACCGTCTAGATATCTCTAACCGCTGAGAACATCGCCTAGTGGAAGTTTCGGGGTTTTCCTCAATACTTGCTTGCACTCGAGCAACGGTCACTTCATTTCGATCTGCACGGAATCTTCCAGCACACGGAAGATCACAGACAGTCCCTTGTTGCCCAAAGCGCTGAACCAATCGGTAAATTGTTAGAGCGCTAAGAGCTTTTCGAACATGAAGAAAATTTTGATATGATCTGAATAATCGAATAAATTGTAAAAGCATTTTGAACATGAAAGAAATTTCGATATGATCTGAATAATCGTATGCTGACTTTCAAAGTAAAATTGAACAACTTTAGTTTTTTTGTTCTGTGTTCTAAATAATACTTGAGAAATTTATGATGGAAAGGCTTAGCCATCATAAATTTCCCAAGTATTATTTAGTTAGTTTTGTAAAGAGACGGGGAAAAAAAGACTTAAACAAAAAATGTATTCACTGATCAAATCTTAATGTTGCTTATGCGCCACCATATAGAAGCGATATCTTTGGCAGTGCGTACATTGCAATGACGCACAGGCCTGTAACGCTTTCAGACTCTTCAAATTTCTTTCTAATCTTACCAATTCCTTGCACAGTAGATCGATTATAGCGACCATAATCACCTTATAATGCACGAAAAGTGCCCACGTTTGAATCGCCACTTTTGTAGTAGGTTTTAACTACTTTTATGCTTTCTTTGTTAAATAATCTATATTCGCAAATGGTAAACCTATCATTTAATAACTAACACTTTAAATGACAGGTATTTAACAGCTGACAGCCTTGCCAGACCGACAGTTTCGAAACCACTATATGTATAACCCTGCATATGGAAAGTATCGTATTAGGTAATTTTTCATATTCAGATAAAAAAACAATACGCACACACACACAAACACACATGCACAAATCATCCCATATCTGCACAAAGTAATTTCCTTATTACGTAAAAGAGCTTACAGAACATATGATGGATTATAACTATACATATGTATAGGTTTCTTAAACCTCTTAAATTTCAAAAACAATTTATAATTGTAATTATTTTTGTAATACACATTGGGGAATATCATTCTAATGTTTTCACATTTGTTAATTAATATGATATTTTATATTCTATCAAATTGCTTTTCTATTGATTTTTCCTCATTTTTTCATGCATTTATTACATATTACGACTCTGTACTCTTTGTCAATTCATAAACAATGGCGCCGGTGGTCGATGGGGTTCGGGAGTAGAGTCACCCACATATCAATTTTGACTTCTACCAACATTTTTATTGATTGATATTTTTATATGGTTGATATTTTTCTATTAGCATTCTGTTGCCTGCTGTATTGACATACAATTATTTCATTCGCTGTAAATTATTTATGCATAACAAAGGTTATTGACAGTAATAATAATAATTACAAACAATAAAAAATCAAACAGTAATGAAATAAATATCTCAGGGTAATTATTATGAATCAGTTTATAAATATAAATCCACATTCACTAACAATATATTGTAATTGAAATCACAAAATAGCTAACTATACTAGCCTAGACAAGCCGTTACAAACAACACCAAATATACTCTACCAAAACATCTTTACGACACTGCTTTCGTTCTGTTAAAAGCAAACGCGGCACCCATCTTGCGCACAGCTTTCTCAGTTTTCTCACTTTTTGAAATGAAAGAAAATAAATTTCTTAACTGTCATCCAAAAATAACAAAAATAACAAAATAACAAAAATAACGCAACTTAACTTTAATTAAAAAATGACAAATTGTTATAAATAAAGAGTTCCTAATAGTTCCCTCTGAAAGTATGGAGAACTGTTGATTGTGTGTACAGTTTAACTTATCTTGAGTTACAAGAACAGACCCAAACCTGGCCGACTTAGCGTATGGATGGTACCAGTAGTTTAAACAAATTATTTTAGTGAAAAGTGGCAGCCTTATAAAAGGTGTCCCAACAAGAACGCAAGATTTACATTTTAAATAAAACACAGATATTTAAAAAAAAAAAAATTTGAAATTTTATTATATCGTAAAGTAGACAGAATGAGGTTATGTATGGAACAACACATCGAGCAGATGGCCGCCTCGGCTTTGCTGGCACACACGCGATCTTTTAATGAAATTTTCAATGACCGTTTTGCATAAATGCTGCGGTATTTCATTAATGCAGCGTACAATTTCCTCTTTTAAGACTTGAGTCGTCGTCGGCTTATTCGCGTAAACCATCGACTTCAAAAAACCCCAAAGTAAAAAGTCTAATGGTGTTAAATCTCACGATCTAGGCGGCCAATTCTGGTCTCCAAAACGCGAAATAACACGACCGGGAAATGACTGATGCAGCAATTGAATTGTTTCTTTGGTTGTATGACATATGGCGCCGTCTTGTTGAAACCACATGCCCTCCACATTCATTTCTTCAATTCTAGGCACGAAAAA
This sequence comes from Philornis downsi, assembly GCA_019455685.1. Classification (NCBI taxonomy): domain Eukaryota; kingdom Metazoa; phylum Arthropoda; class Insecta; order Diptera; family Muscidae; genus Philornis; species Philornis downsi. The sequence goes on along the minus strand of JAHXMU010000385.1, from coordinate 124,143 downwards.
ACTAGTTATCATTTCACGATACCGAACACCATTGACTGTCTGGCGTTTAAACACTTTTTTAAGTTTCAAGGCGCCACGGTTTGTTGTTTGTGGTGGTTTGTTATTTTTATCTGAACCGTCAAAATTAAACGATCACAGAGAATTTGTAAACATGGCAAAAATTGGTCACGATTATGTAATTCAATATTTTCATTTGAAAGGTCTCAGTCAAACCAATATTAAAGCCGAGCTAGATTCTACTCTGGAGAAGTCTGCTCCTTCCTTTATGACTGTAAAATATTGGGCAGCAGAGTTTAAACGAAGCCGTACAAGCTGCCGAAACAAACACCGTAGTGGTCTACTAAATGAGGTGTCCACGCCAGACACGGTTAAGAAAATTCACATAATGGTATTAGATGATCGAACGAATCGGCTGAAGGTGCGTGAGTTAGCACAAATGATGGGCATTTCAATTAGTGGATTAGTAGATGAGAAAGCTGTGTGCAAGATGACTGCCACGCTTGCTTTCAATAGAGCAAAAACCGTGTCGTGCAGATGTTTCAGTAGAGCTTATTTGGTTTGGCGATGTTTCACCGCAATAATGTTAAATTTTTGCATCGATTTATAACTATGAATGAGACATGGACCCCCAGTTTCACACATGAGACAAAGGAACGGCCAAAGCAGTGACCTGGAATAGAAGAATCGTGTCCAAAGAAGGCAAAGACGGTACCCATTTGCAGACGAGGTTATGGCACTTGATTCTTGATTATTTTTATTGATTACCTTTAGAAAGGAAAAACCATCAACGGCGAATATTATGTTAATTTATTGCAGCGTTTAGGTGATAAAATTATGGCAAAAAGGCCGCATTTGGCGGTAAAGAAAGTGTTGTTTCAACAAGATAATGCTAAAGCTCACACAACTACTATTACGATAACCGAAATTTATGAGTTAAAATTCGAATTGCTTCATCACACATTATACGCCAGATTTAGCTCCACCAGACTATTTTGTATTTCCAAATTTTGAAAAAAAATGTCTCGGTGGCAAAAGATTTGCCAACAATGAAGAGGTGGAGTCTGCTTTTGATGGCAATTTTAGAGATTTTGACTGTTTTTACTACAAAAAAGGGTATGAAAGCTATTGAATATTGCTGGGAAAAGAAGAACGATCCAAAAGAAAATTAGGTAAAGAAAATTTTTCCTAATTTTTTTCTTTTTTGTTGTGTATTCTTTGTTAGGTCGCCTAGTTTCTGCATCGCCCTGGCAGGTAAATTTCAGACGGGGATCCTTATAGTCCAAAAGGAAGTTTACAAATATAATTAAAAGCAAATAACGATGAATTCTTCACAATGCAATTGCGGCAGAAGAATATAAACAAATCGGACAGCAGCCTATTTTATATTTTAAAGGGTCCGATTGCATGTTTCATTCCAAGAATTTCCGATAGCGATCCGCAAGTTTACTGTGCAACGAAACTCAATTCAATTCTCACATGTTGTTCAAGACCCCTTGCAAATACTATCATAAAAGTGCATCTTAGTATCAAAATTTTTAGTCAGAAAAATGTTCATACACATTTGATAATATTCAAATAGAAGAAGTAGGTGGTCATTTCTTCGTTGAATGCCTATTTGAAATAAATTGAAAACTGAAACAATTAGCATCACTTGTACGCCTTGTCTTAACACCGTTTTTAAAGTTCCACCAAATTAAATCACAAAAACACAGATAATTCAAAAATAAGCATTCGTTTCGTTTACATCTTCATGCACTGATTGATGTTTGACATTGTCATCTGTGTCGTCCGTCTTTTTCAAACTAACTACTTTTTTGCTTTAACTCACTTTGATATTAAAACGGAAATTTTGTGTCAAGTGGGTTGCAACAACGCAACAATGTAGACGCGTGTGCGTTCAGAGTCCATCGAATGTCATATATCATAGTATGTAGTTGTCACACACAGTGTTCATAAATCATGGTCAATCTTTTCTTTTGTGGCTTATTTTTCTGATCACTGATGTGATGGCTCAACCAAAAGCAATTGTTGTGGTTACCTTCGCACACAACACCTTCGTACTGGCCACATAAATCTATATTTGTCTGTGATAAATCAAGTGATTATGGGACATTTTGCGTTTTGTAATTAAAAAGGAATTAACGTTTCATACCTTTTACAATTTATGAAGGCACGATGTGGACCGACCACCCTTAAAAGGCTTAGGTAATTGAAAATTTTTCAAGGAGAAAAGGAGCATGTAGTACCATGGTAAGCCAATCAGTGGTACAACTATTTCGAATAGATGATGTAGTAGAATTACCCCTTATTACAACCCAGTCAAAACAAAATGTAAAAGTTATTCAAAAAGAATAACACTTTCACCAATTCTAAAGATCCAACTCGTGTACTTGTATGTTTACCGCTTCCAATGAAATGCTTTAAAATTACTTCCAAAACAACGGTGAAGAAGTGCTTAAAAGCATTGCTTCGCTTCCCACTTATAAGTCCTAATAATTAAGAACTAAAAATGTTAGTATAAAATACTCCAAAATCTATTCCTTAGAGTACATATTATGCTTCGCAGACATAATTTTTGATAACCGATGTAAAGAAGCTCAATTTAAATTTGTTTTTATGAAATGCATTGGTTTATCCTCCTTTATAGGATGGCGGGATACTAAATTTATCAATTCATTTGCCAAAACTACAAGCACTCAATATTTGCCATAAGAAACGATGTCACTAATGTCCGTCCCCAATATTGTGTACTGCAATCAATGACTTCGACCCTACGGAACATTAGCTGCGTTTCCAATTCAGAGCCTGTCTACTGATTTTTTACGGAAAGTATGAAATCCATCAGAATCTGCGGGCAGATTTTGTATTCAAAACAAACTTTAAGGATGCTTTTTCATAAACAATTTCAGAGGAATTATTTATATTGGTAAAATACTTTTCAATGGAATTTTTCTAATGACATATTCTGAAAAAAGATTTTTTGGAACAAAAAGCTCTTCTTCTAAATAATGAAAAACTGCTACCACAAATTTGATTTTTCATCATGCCTACATCACTCATAAATGTATGAAGAAGACGCATCATAAAAGAGTACTTCTCTCCTAACTTCATTGATGATCACGCAACTATTCACTTCTCAAGTTGATTTTCTGATCTGATGATGTTTTTAAAGTCCTTTCATATCTTCAGATTAAGCTTTCCTTACAGATACTTTCGTCAAAAAAAAAAAAAGAATCAATGAAACTCAACTCTACTCATTAGATATTTTTATTTGCAGTAATTATAATATATTTATATTATTAATATTATTTTTAATATTATTCATACGTAATCTATACCAATCGCTGGTTTAAATTAATAATGCTAATACGCCTATCCGTAAATTATAAAATATGTAACAAAGTACGTTCGATAGTCCAACAGTTCTTCTGGCTTTACACCTTTCTCTGTTCACCTGTTTTGTTCATTAATAATATGCCCAAATGTAATAGTGCCAATTTTAATTTCAAACTACTATTAATCATACGCATGAATGACAACCTGCTAATATTTATGCTCAAAGTGTGACAGTCTCTAATTTAAATTAATAATGCTAATAAGCCTATTTGTAAATGCCAAGATAAGTAATCACGTACATTTCATGTCCCAGTAGGCCTTTTGCTGTTTATTTTCGTTAAACGGAGCATCTTAATGAGGGTTTTTTTTAAATCGATGTTAATCATATGCATGGATGACCTACTACTTATAAATTGTTAACCTTTTCGCTGCTGAACTTCTAATTGATATTGATAACATGCACCATTTTGCTGTAATTAACCAACATATTACGTAGAATTTATCAATAGTTGAAACAAGTCTTGGACGACTTCATGAGAACCTGCTATTGTGCACAAGAAAAAATTCGCTCTTTGCATTATTTTCATATAAAAAAAAAACTTGGATTTAAAATAAGTTTATACATTCATAATATTGCATCAATATTGTCTAGTTAACAAGAAAATTTCAATTGCAAGCTTTTGCCTTATAAATTAAGACATTTACTGAAATAATTTGTACTGAGCGAAAACATTTATTTTTACTCAATTCTGTATTGGAAAAATTTATAATACAAATACTATAATACTACTATATAAGGAAAAATGCTATATAATACACTACGTATGAGTAATATGTATACAGTAATAGATAGCTAACAGATAGCTTTCGTGATGTATATCTCACGTTGTATAAGTACGATAGATATCGTTTGAAAGGTAACGTTTCATACTTAAAAAAGTACTCAGACGATTTTGATACTGATTCCGTATCGCTTAAACGCGGATTAAAAGTGGACACCGAATACGAAAGCCAAACAAAATTTTATGTCATCGATTCCGTTCTGGTAATTTTTCATTATACATCATGCTCTGAAAGATCAAGTATCGAAAATGGAAATCGTCTTATTTGACCATCATATAAAGTTTTCGGAAATAAAGACGTTTGGAACCACTGGAATAAGGTTAGGTACAAAAAGAAGGTCAATATTTGAGTGTCAAGCAAGTTAACGCAAAAAAAAAAATCCCGAAAACCACAGTTCCATTAGCAAATTCCTGCTTAATCCTAAAAATTTCGATCCATTCTAAAGCGAATGATGACTGGCGATGAAAAGTGTGTCACTTAAAACAACATCAAGTGGAAAATGTAGTCGTTACATCGAAGTGAAGCGGATCAAACGATGGTAAACCCATGATTGATAGTCAAGAGGATTCTGCATGTGTTTTTACTGGGGTTGGCAAGAAATTATCTAACATGAGCAACTTGCTAACGACCAAATTCTTAATTCAGATCTGTAATGTGAAGAACTGGACCATTTGATGGAAGCAATAGCTCAGAAGCGGCTGACTTTGATCAATAGAAGGGGAATTGTCTTCAATAAGGAAAGCGCTAAGCCCACATACTTCAACGAGGTTATACCTATGGGAGGACCTTTTGCATACAACTTATAATTCTGACCTGACACCACATGATTAGCACTTGTTTTTATCTATATCAAGTGATTTAGCTTGCAAAAAGTTCGCCCCTAGAGAAGCTTGTAAGAATCGACTATCCCATTTCTTATTTATCTTTTTTTTATTTTTTGCAATACAGATGAGAACAAAACAGATTTATCAACAAGTTATTGGAAAAAAAACAAGTTATTGAACAACAAGCAAAATTTAGAGTCTGAACCTAGCACTAAGTGATTACCCAATGTTTCTGTCTGAGTCGAATAATTAAGCTGATTAAAAAAATCGCATTAAGAAGAGCTTCCTGGAATCGATTGTCCTAGTGTTCTACCAGTGGGGATGATGGTTTCTATGGGAGAGGCATATTGGAATTGCCTTCATAAAGACAACAAGTTATTGAACAAAATGCTGCACATTTGAACTAAATCGGATCATTCTAACTAGACTTAAGAAAGCCTTCAATGTCACTCGCCAATACAGGATTTCTTTCGAATATACGTTTTTTAATACGTTACACTTAATTCTGTTTGGAAATATTATAATACGTGTGAACAATATTAACATATTGCACTTGTGTTTTGTAACGTATGACCACTGTGAATTTGAATATATTCCACTTATGTTTTTAACGTATGAGTAATGTGTATTTGAATATATTCCACTTATGTTTTTAACGTATGAGCAATGTGAATTCTCTTACCTGCCCCATACAATTCTGCTTCAAAATACCCTACTCCGTATAAGTAATATTAATCCATCCCAACCACAATAAAAGTTTGTCGCTATGTGGCGACCTTTCAGAAACTTGTTATCCGTCATTTCACGAATCTTCATCACTCCGTAGATTTTTCCGCACTGCTCACCACAACATATGTAATCTAATCCGGTTAAAGCAGATTAGTTCGAGAAATTCACAATAGAATGAACAAAAATCCAACCCAGACTACGAGTATTTCGAAGTTGTGACCTAATATTATCAATCAACACACAGTCAATAGGACGAAAAACACAAAACAAATATCCTACAGTTTTCAAACTTTAGAACTGCAAGGAAGAGACTCTGCCTGAGGCGTACAAAACCTAAACAAAAGAACAAATTGTAGGTTACAGACTGTTTTGTGCTCTGCACTAAGTGTGAAAAAGGTCGTTTGGTCAACGCTGAGTGTGATAATTAGAGAATCACTTTAACGAGGACGACAAACAAATCAAAGCTGTCGCATTTTATTTTGATAAAAGTTTAAAAAGTGAAATCTGATACAGGCAGCGATGGGATAAAGATTAAGTTTTGTTTGGTATGGAAGTGGTTTATATGACGTTGTGTACAAAAATACGTGGTAAGGAAATTTTTATTATTGTAGGCAACAAATAGTAAATAGCAAAATGCGTTGAAATGTCTACTTTATTCAAAAAAAAAAAAAAAACACCTTTGCCTTATTATCGTTTCGTAGGGATGACTATTGACTAGGACTAAATTATTCAGAATTAATACCGATAACCAGTAAACCAGTTTTTTTATTCAAAACCGTACGCCGATTTTGTAAAAAACATCATGGTCGAATAACCAGTTTAATTGGTAACCATAATCGCCCCATAATGCACGAAAAGTGCCCACGTTTGAATCATCACTTTTGTAGTAAGTTTTAACAATTTTTACGCATTCTTCGGTTATTAAGCGATCCATATTCATAATGGCTAAATACATAACGCTTCAGATGACGCTTCAGAGGTATTTAACAGCTGACAGCCTTGACAGTTCGTCGCTTTTTAAATACTAAATGGATAACTATTTATTAGAACAGGGTCCACTATTAATTCTGGTACAAAGTGAACATAAGAAATAAACAGTTAGCTCAAAATATTTTATTATTTTGGATTTCTTAACGTTGAAATCTATAAATATAATGACAACTATGCAGCAAAACTTACATTATCTTTATTAGTTCTTCGCAGAGTTTCATTGAGCTAATATTTATAAAAGGTGTCCCAACAAGAACGCAAGATTTAAATGACTGATGCAGCAATTGAATTGTTTATCTGACTGTATGACATATGGTGCCGTCTTGTTGAAACCACATGCCCTCCACATTCATTTCTTTAATTCTAGGCTCGAAAAAACTGGTTATCATCACACGATACCGAACACCATTGACTATTTACGCTTGACATGCCTCATTTTCATAAAAAAAGGTCCAATGATTCCTCCAGCCCAAAATTCACACCACACAGTGACACGTTGAGGATGCATTTGCTTCTTGTGAATCACTCGAGGATTTTCCTCACCTCAAATGCGGCAATTCTGCCTATTGACGAAGCCATCAAGATGGGAATGGGCCTCGTCACTGAAGATGATTTTATCGGCAAAATCAGCATTTTCATGTTGTCTCTTCAATAACCAGTTAACGAACTCCCTTCGCTGTCCATGGTCAGCTAGGTTCAATTCCTGAGTCAATTAAACTTTGTATGCATGAAGATGAAAATCTTTTGTCAAAATTCACTGCATAGTGGATTTGGTGGCACCAATTTGCTGAGCTCGGTCTCGAATTGAGGTGGATGGAGTTTGAGCGACATCATCACGTACAGCTGCGACATTTTCGGTCGATTGACCTGGCCGAAGGCTCGCTGTTGTCTTTACATGACTAGCAAACCCAGTTTTGGCAAATTTATCCATTAATCTCTTTACAGTTGACTCTTTTGGAGCATTATTGTGACCCCAAATTGATCGCAATTTGCGAACTGTAACCGCAAAACTTTCACCATTTTGGTAAAACAATTTCAGAATGAGAATGCGTTGTTCATTCGTGTAGCGCTCCATTTTTACTAACCTCGTACCTTCTACTAGCAAACAGTAACAATTGTTCAAATGTCAAACAATGACACTTCGAATGGCGCCAAATTTAAATCTTGCGTTATTGTTGGGACTCCCTTTATAAAAAGAAGATTTCACCTCAATGAGACATATTGAGTCTAATGACCCATTTCTTTGATTTTTGTTTTTTTTTTTTTTTGTTTTTTGTGGTTAATCAAATATTTGGTTTTGCATGAACAATTTTACAGGAAACCTACTTTTATTTTCCCCGAAAAAAACTTCAAATTAAAGACCTTTTTCCTAAATATCGTACGTTCCGGATGATTTCTTGCCACACAATTGAACTGAAATTAAGGTAAATCTAAAAATAGGCATTTAAAATTGCCTTAATCATTGTGGCAAACATTCAAATTTATGTGTTTTGTGTGACTTTTCCTTAACGATTTGAAGAATATGCAGTCACACAACGAAGAGGAAATAAAATGCTGTATCTGTTGCTTAAATATCGTTATCTCAAACCATCGATTATTTGATTTAATTTTCTGTTAACATGTTAGCCACAAAATTTTATTTTCTATATATTGCTGTCGTATCATTCGGGGGAAACTGATGAAGCCTTACACTGATGACAGCGCATTTCCACACAGTTCTAATGAGGATTTGTCCGTCCTGCCAAAGGAGAGACACAATACTATACTATAATATCAGATATGGTCATGCTGCGGCGGTGGGCAAGGAAACTAGACTATGGAGTCAACATGAAGGAGAATTGTAAATACGGGGGTATATAGATGTGTGTGTGTGTGT
>JAHXMU010000385.1:76648-114435 GCA_019455685.1 Philornis downsi | reverse complement strand
AAAATTATATTATATTTACGTGAAAAAATTTGAGCAGATTTTTTCACAAACATCTCTTTTTTTGTAGCAGTTTTGTAAAATCAAGAAAATATTTTTTAATGTTTGAAAAGCATTTAATTAATGCTTGAAAAGTCTGGATTATAGACAGGTGCGATAGAACTTTCCATCAAAGTTCTTGGAGCGACTAAAGCGTCGTTAAGGATGTGTGCAGTCTAGCTATTTTGGTTAATCCTATATAACAATTTTCTTCTTAAGATTATTCGCGAAAAGAATGGTTCAAAATGGTTTTCTAGTTAATCTTTTGTTCTTAAATAAAGGCGTAATTGCTTATATATTAGTGGAACTCAACGATTTTGTCGATATTTATGACGGATGGGCTACCAGGACATTCCACATCTTCGACGTCAATATTATTAGAATGAAACCGTGAAATTATCACTTCGTAATTGCATTTGGTACTACTTGGTTGAAGAAGCAGCACTAATTTTTTTGAACGCCTGATTAAAGCCATAGAAGCCTTGGGGTTTAAACGATCTTAACCTATTCTCAAACTTTAAATGGGTACGAACCTCACCTTTCAAGATATGAAGGTGGTGATTGTAATATAATGTGCCCAGTGGGCCACATCTGGTAAGCAGAGTTAGCGCAGTGAGGTGAACCTAACGTAATGTTACAGTGCCTAAAGAGACCTAATGTAGAAAGGTACTATTCTTTTTTTTTAACGCCTGATTAAATCACAGTTAGAAGCCTTAGTGGCGAAAAGATCTTAACCTATTCTCAAACTTTAATTGGGTAAGAACCTCACCTTTGATGATATGAAGGTGGTGGCTGTAATATAATGTGCCCAGTGGGCCACTTTTGATAAGCAGAGTTAGCGCAATGGGATGAACCAAACATAACGTTACGATATCCAAACTGCTATGTTTACATTATGAAACAGGGCCCATTGAAAAGACCTAATAAAGAACACTCAGAGAATCTCAAAGCAACTCCCGCATTGCCCTACATGGAATATGCAAAGAAAGCGATGAAGTACCCCAAGTAAAATAGAAATGTGATTGTGAGCTTCTTAGGGGCAGGAGCTTTTCAGTAAAATGCTAGTTTTAATAAATTACGTGCAATAAATATTCTGAGATGGTACCACAAAAATCTTGTTCACTGTTTTTTTACAGTAACGATGGTGATTATAATGATGATGATGGTAGTGATGATGATAAGTGAGATCATATTTAGCTAATATCAGTAACAACACCTATGAAATCACAGATATTGTTTGTGTTTCAGATTCTTATTTACAATTTAAACTCTCACACCAGGTTATCCCTGTCCTAAGTCCTGCAGTATCAATTTCATAAAAGCGAAAAAATATTCCTTCACATCCAACTGACACTGACGACCCTAAAGCATGTCATTAAGATTATATGTGGAGAGAGGGCATGAAGTCCTTTATAACAATTCCATGGCTGCCATGTAATGGTAATGACATGATATTATGAACAATTACAAAGAATAGGTAGGCATAGAGTGGATAGGTGAGCAGTGGATACAGCTAAATTATTGTACGATGGTACAATAGAATTTTTTGTTTAGACTGCCAGTAAGACAATATTTAAATATAACAATTAGCCTATTTAATTCATAGCAATATCATCGTTAGCTTGCTTGACGACGGAGCTGAGGTGGATAAATTGTCACTCCAAAGTTATTAGATGAAGTTCTCACTGTATTTTTTTATAAAAATTCAACTTTACTATGAATGTATGTTTACAAATGATTCATTGAAAGTATTGCCCATCGCCAGCTACTACTTTTTCCCATCATTCTGGCAAAGCTGATAAAAATGATCATCTTTTGAGGCTATCTATGAATCTGGCCTTTCCTTGATGTCGTCATATGAGTGGACCTGCAGATCAGACAGACCGTGTACCATCGAACGGAACAAGTGATAATTGGACTGCGCAATATCTGGAGAATATGGCGGATAGGATAAAACTTCCTATTTCATCGTTTTTACGAAGGTTTTAATAAGCTTGGCCACGTGATTCCGAGCGTTGCCATGCTGAAGAATCACTTTTTTGTGCCTCTCCGCGTAGTGTGGGCATTTCCCGCGCAGAGTTCGGCTTAATCGCATTAATTTAAGTCGATTTTAAGTCCTAGCGATGTTTTCGCTTAGTTTCAATAGCTCACAATAAATGACACCGACCTGGTCCCACCAAATACAGAGCATAACCTTCCCAGCGTGAATATTCGGCCGAGGCAATGATGTAGAAGCATGACCGGGCAGTTGCCTTGACTCTCTCTTTCTTTGGATTGCTGTAATGAATTCATTTTTCATTACCTGCTTCAAAACGATGAAGACTTTTTGTCGCTGAAACAGTTGTTCACAGGTGAAAAAACGACGCTTAACGTCCCTTGGCTTCAGCTCGTGAGGAACCCAAGTTCCTTGCTTTTGAATCATTCCCAACCTATGAAATCGCTTGGAAATGGTTTGGCGGATAACTCCTGATACTGAAGCTAGCTCTATCTAAGTTTGACACGGATCCCCATTAATCAATGCCGTTAATTCAGCGTCTTTGAAGGGTTTTCGTCTTCTTTAACGCAAACGGTCATCAACATTAAAATCAACGTCTTTAAAATGACGGAAGCTTCACTTAAAGCAGCATCTTCGTAAACGTTTTGAAGCTCTCGATGAGCTTCAGTCACCGTTTTCTTTGATTGAAACAGAAAATCAATACTTCCCCCATATGACGATTATTTGGCACAAAATGATACATATTCACACAATCAAAATACTATAGCGTCTAAAGAAAATCACTACTGTGTCGAGGCGGTATGTTTACCATATGTCTAAGCTTGCCTCATGATGTTTAGGTTATGGCAGAATCGACCAGCACTTACAGCTAGCGCCATCTATTGGCAAACATCTTAGTTGCGCACGTAATATATCCGTCAACTTTCAAGCAGCGTTACGAATGGGTAGATCTTTTTGTGTATCAAAACAAATACTTTGGTTTTGCCCCTTTTTCAAGGCTTGAGAAGGCAGCAATAATATTTCATAGTCTGTGCCCTAGGATGTCTTTTGTTAAAGATAGTTCAAATAGTTTTTACTGTGACTTTCCTCATTATCATTTTTAAAGTGTGTTGAAATGATCACGTAAAGAGCTGTCGCATTGTTTAAAACGTTGTTTGTATGTAAAATGGCTAATTTCTCAAGTACGAACCAGAAACCGAAAACCTATTCATGATATGGAGTCCAGAAGAGGAATATACGCCCAAGAAAGTAAAATAACGAAAACTATCAAAACATGTAATGTTAACGGTTCTATTTAATAGAGAGAAGACCGTAACTATCAACTAATTGCGAATTAGATAGATGAAAATAGATTCCAATGGTAAGGATTTCAAAGATGTGTGGGAAAATCCAAAAAAAATGGGGTACCCCCTCACTACTTTCAACCTGACAAGGCATCAGTACACAAAGCTGAGAAAAGAGAAAGAAATTGAAGAATTACTAATATTTTCGACTTAAATTCAATACCTAAGATAGGATCATAAATGCAGGATCAATCAAATAATTGATGATACAAAAAAGAATTAAGAGTAAATAAATCAGTAAATTTGAAGTTACCAGAAAGACTATAGCAGTGCCATCCATTTCCATTTTTGAAGCTTATCGACTTCAAAATCATGAAACTCAATTGGTCAAAATATAATTGGCAATTTAAATGTTTTCTTCTAGATATTACGTTTTTTGCCGTGTCAAATAATACAGACCTTGACTTCTTCAGTTGATGGTATCAGAATGGGAAATTCACTGTTTTTTTCTCGTGTATTTAATACTGGGTTATCTATTAAATGGTTTCAAAACCGCCGGTTTGATAAAGCTGTCATCTGTTAAATACGTGCCATCGTCGTTTAACAACCGAAAAACGCGTAAAAATATTAAAACTTGCTACAAAAGTGGTGATTCAAACGTGGGCTGTCAATCGAACACAATTTTCTTCAGCGATGAAGTTCATTTCTCACTCGGTGGTTACGTCAACAAGTAAAACTGTCGCATATGGGGCTCGAAGGACCCAGAAGTGATTGTGGAATAGCCATTGCATAAAAAAATAAAATGACAGTTTGCTGCGCATTAGGGTCTGGAGGTGTCATTGGAACGTCTTTTTTTGAAAATGGCGCAAGAGGAACCTCAAAAGGATCCACTGCTGCAACCAATCCAACGACGGTCATTTCAATAACATTGCATTTCGTCATTTCAATAACATAGCCATTATAATGAAATAAAAACTTTATCGAAATCATAGCTTCATACGAAAATGGAAAAACCTACATATACAGTACAGCTTTAAATGCTTTAATACTAAGTCATTAAATGGTATCGTCGGGTCAAAGCTGATATTAATTGCTTTGAAATATGTTTTTATAACAGAATAAGCTGGTGATTATTCCTGGAAGTTACCTAAATCATTTCACTTACGACATCGAAACCAACTTGCAACAGAAAAAATCTGTTTCCAAACATCGAATTCGTTCCACTTTCGCAACGATTGTTATTAACGAAATCATTTGCTGATTTGGCAACTGCAGAGCATTCCCAATTTCTGCTAATCAGCTGGCTTTTCGTTAGCAAAGTTGCAGCATAATTTGCATTTGCCATATCCTGATAAGGCAACCAAATGCACAATTAAGCATGGAATCATTTTAAAGCTTTACATCATACAATATCCTTTGTGTACCCAAACCAAACGTTGACATAAAAACTCTACTTAATTCCACATAATGTCAGCTATGCACTCGTATGTGCCTGCCACGTATACCAAGTGCACACAAGGTTAAAAAAAACTATACCAAGGCAGGAAACAAAACCGAGTGCATATCGCCAGGCAACCGGAACGCTTATGAAATACTCAGTTCCGTCAAAAAAAACACACACATCGGTAATGGTTTGTCATACAAACGTTCAATAAAATGATTTATCGTGACTCAAAAACCCTTTAGCAGTTGCAACAATATTTCACACACACACTCCTGCTTCGCCTCTCTCTCTCCTCCTCCTCCTGTCTCTTTGCTTCATTTGTCACTATATCGCAGTCAGGGACATCTTCAAATTTATCCTGTGCTGGTGTTAAGCGATTGTGCTACTGCCCTAGAAACCATAGAGATAAAACTAAGCAAACGCAGAGTAGTCCATCGCTCAGGCCTCACATGAATGATGGTTGTGATATTTTTAGCATGAGGCTAAAAGTTTGATAAAAATAGTAACAGAAAACACATCGAAAATAGGCATTGCATACAACTGCGCTCTAAGAACAGTAACAATTGGACAAAGCTAGCATCACTTTCATACATTGTGTTAATGACTTTTTGGTAACATTGTTTGGAAAGCAAATTGTGAGAGAAAAAGCCAAACCAGCTTAGTAAATATAAATTCAATTATCTTAAGGTCAACATGTGGTATGAGTAATATTAATCGAATTGATATCACTCATACGCCAAGGAGATTAATCAAAAATACTACCACCCTGGCTTAGTTTAAAGCATGGAATGGAAAATTGGGACTTAGAGTTTGCATACTTTCAATTCCTACTTTATGCTAGTCTTCTCTAAGATCGAGTACGAGTAATTATAATAAAATACCAAGTCTGGCATATACGAAGGCTGAAAAATGTTCTTTACTTTTCAACATATTCTTTTACTTCGATACACTTTTACCAGCGATATTCAATAGCTTCTATATTCTATTCATACAGGGTGTCAGTCAGGAAGGTACACTACTTTGTTTTGCCGCCATTTTGGTAAACATTAGTCTTGACAGTTCATATTTGACAGTCGTGAAGTGGAGACGTGGCAAATTTATTATGGAAAAAAATTCAATAAACTAACGTACTTTATCATCAATCATCATCATCAATTACTTTGACGATGAAAACGTTACGTGAAATTTTTGGGAGAAACAATGTGCCGACAAGGCGCTGTATTTATCGTGTAGTAAATGATTTCGAAAAAAGAGGGTCTGCAACTGATAGGGCCAAGCATGTAGTCAGAGCTGTTAAAGTCCTTAAAATACCCATCAACCGCAGACTCCAACTCTTCGTTGTTGGCAAATATTCTGCACCGAGCAATTTTTTTCCAAGTTTGAATATAGAAAACAGTCCGAGGGAGCTAAATTTCGCAAATAGGATGCGTTATAAAGCAATTAGAACTTTAATTCATTAATTTTGGCCATCGCCATAAAGGATGTGTGAACTAAAGCATTGTCTTAATGAAACAACACTTTCTCTTTCGTCAGATGCGGCCTTTTTCTATAATGTCATCACCCAAACGCTGCAATAAATTAGCATAATATTTGCAGTTGATAGTTTTTCTTATCTAAAGACAATAAAAAAAAAAAATAATCACATGCGCATCCTAAAAAAACAGATGCCTTGACTTCGCCTGCAGTTGGAACCGTCTTTGCCTTCTTTGAACACGATTCTCCCATACCGCTTCACAGCTTTGACTATTCCTTTGCTTCAGGTATAAAGCAGTGGATCCATATCTCATCCATAGTTATAAACCGACACAAAAATTTGACTTCATCGCGGTGAACCATTTGCGCACGCGGCACCCATTGTGCGCACAGTTTTCTCATCTTCAAATCTTCGAACTTATCTAGGCTAGTCTAGTTAGCTACTTTGTGATTTCAATTAATAATAATTTGAAACAATAAATAATAACATAATAACTACCTCGAGATATTTATCTCTTTACTATTTGTTTGATGATTCAAGCGTGGGCACTTTTCGCCATAATCGATCTACTGTTCAAGGAATTAGCAAGATTATGAATCAATTTAAATACTAGCGTTTCAAGATCATTTATAATAATATTAAGAACTCATAATATAATGTTAATATTATGAACTTTTATTTATATAATATTAATGAACTTTTTTCAACACCGCGATGTCAATCTGTAATTAAGCTATTTCCGAAACAATAAATTAAAAACTAATTAAATTTCTTTGTTGTTCCCAAAACAACAACTGTCTATTAATCTGCCAAAACGATTACCTTAGACGCTTCAAAGACCTCCATTTTGCATGGATCTTCAATCATGTTCAATTAAAACAAAATCAATAAAAGTTGTTTTTCAATTACAGGCCACAATAACATGTGTTTATGAATGATTAATATTAATTAAATACTCAACACTCATACGCTTGAGAGAGCCCGCTTTGCTAATTATCCTAATAACATTTCCATAGACATCTTCTTTTGTTTGATAGCTGAAGATTTATATTAAATGAAAATACGATAAGTGTATAAACTTATAAGTTTATTTACCAAATAAATGAATTGATGACATTTATATTGACAATGTAATTTGCTGGATAAGTATTGCTAAGCGTCTACCTCTTACAAACCCTATTAATATTACTCATACTCCAAGATATGTAGCAGTTCAAATTGGTACATTTGAAAAGCATTTGTGGATTTTCTGGGTTAGAAAAGAATAGAAAGGCTATGGAAACAAACACCTTATAAGAAAAAAAAAACATTTTACAATACGTCCATGCTTTAGGCTGTTTCTACAAGAAATTAGCAAGATTATAAATAAATAATAAATAAAATAATAATAATAAATAAATAAAGAAATATTGAAATTATTTTCTACGGGTGGCGTATAATAGATAAGGATGTTCATTCCAGTCGCCGCCTCAGAAGAAAAAGAAAACGTGGTTAGGCCTGCGATGATGCAATGTACGCACTGCCGAAAATATCGCTTTTTCAAAAATGATGCTGGAGGGACCATTACCATCAATTCAAAGCGGTATGGCCGCATGATAGCCGACTTTTTTTGGCCTGCAATTAAAGATTATTATCTGGACGATATCCGGTTTTAACAAGACGGTACCCCGATCTACACAACATAACCGATTCGGGCTTTATTGCATAAGGTTTCCAGGAAGCGTAATTGCATGTTTTAGCAATGTCAATTGGCCACCAAGATCATTCGAATTGAAGCCATTAGACTTTTTTATAGATCCGTTTTTATGCGGATAATTCTCAAACGTTGGAGCATTTGAACACCAACATTCGTCAAGATATCGCCGAGATACCGCCCGAAATAAGCAAAAAAGTGGTCGAGAATGTCCTCAAAAGGATCCACTGTTGCAACCAATCCAGAGGGGGTCATTTGAATGACCTTATCTTACGTACATAATGGCAATGTTTAAGCATTATAATGAAATAAAAGTTTCATCGAAATCATAGCTTTATGTGTGTTTTATTTAACTTTACTTTTGAAACCGTAAAGCTGATAACCCGGTACGAAAGCTGTTTCAAATTTCCGTCAGAAACAGATTTTTAAGACATTTGGATTACCAAGGATGAAATGAAACTGAGTTTTCGTGAAGACCTCTGATTGATAGCACATAAAATTTTCATTTTCAAAAGTACTTTTCTGCGAATTTGGAATAGCCTTTTATTAATAAAGTTTCCATCAAAAAAAAAAAAAAAAAACAACTTAAAACTCATATGAAATTTCAAACATAAATTTCACTCTAAATATTTTCAGTATCCCCAGTTGTTTAGGACATTTTCTCTGTTGAAATTCTGTTTTTGACGGTTTGTCTTATAAATCAACCAACAATTTATGGTTACGACGTTTAAGGATAACTTTGATATGGGTGATATTATTTAGCATGAAACGGCCCATGTGTTCTCTGTTAATCTTAAAATGATCCAATAATAATTTATAGCATACGAGTGGCCAAAAATGCCACAGACAATGTTCCTGTGAAATTCAACAGGAGATTGAAATTAAAGGCCTTAGTGGCAAACCAATTATCCGGTCAATTAGCATTTGTGCTCTGCATAACAAATAAACCAATTATTGGCATTTACTTCCCCAAACAACTAACCTTTTAATGCAATGGAATTCCATTTCATTTCATGACTTTTGTGTTCTGTTTTCTATCTGTCCAAATATTTATTCAGCCATTAGTTGGCTATAAATTATCAGACACCTAAAGCCATATTTAAAATACAAAGAGTGAATGAGCGAAAAACAAAAAGTTGGATTTATTTGTTTAATTCTTGTAGCCTAACAAAAATCCACCAATTTGCAAATAATAAATGACACATTATCGATTCAAAAGCATAAAACAAAATACAAACATTTAGATTTAAATAGATATAAATGCAGGTATTGGAAAAATATTTTTGGGAGGGAAAAAATTTTGATTTCACAAACATAAATATTGAAAATGATTGTAGTGGTAAACAGATTATAACGAATTATAAATGCTGTTGGTGGAGTTTATTAAATTCCTTTGAGAATATGTAAATGCCAGGAAATAAAATGCAATTTTTGAAAAAATATTTCAGGGAACTAAATTCTTTTCATTTCGTATTACAGAAAATTGTTTATAGCGTAGAAGTGCTATTGATTGAAATATATACACCAATAACCCAGTTTGTGTCGCTAATTGAAACCGGAGAAATGCGACACAAATCGAAAGGACGCAAACCGAAGCACGATTTTTCATACATTTGTATTGATTTTCATTTAATTGGTTCTTTGGTTTATAATTTTAGATGAAAAGTAGATTTTTCAATAAAAAATTCTAGCTTTTTTATTTTTTGGAAAATATTTTTTTTATTAAAATAAAAATATAACAGCAAAAATTCATGAGAAAACTTCAAAAAAACATAACAAAAATGTTAAGATTAAAATAAACCACCATAAACCATGAAAGCAAAAATTTATATGAATTTATTGATTTTTTTATTCTGAGCTTTAATCATCTAAATCGATTACATACCATCTCAATGGTTGGAGTTGTCAATCTTACTGATTTTTGTAAGAAATTATCTAAAGTTTGTTGGATTGTAAGTAGTTTTTTTTTAAATAAATTTTCTTACGACAACTAATAGCATCGGTAACATTTCTAGACATCTTTATCTACAACTTGAAGTTAGATATAACGCTTTGATCCATTGATTGTATCACAGATGTGGTATTTGAAGGCATAAAAATAACTTCAATGTTTTCCGAATAGTCGTCTGAAAAAACCAGATGACCTGGTGCGTTGTCAGGTAACAACAGCGCTTTAAACTGAATACTTTTTGAAGAACAATAAGTCTTTAGCTCAGGGATAGCACGATTTTCACACCAATCTTTAAATAATGATGCAGTCATTCATGCTTTTTTATTTCCACGCCATTGAACAGAAAGCTCGCTCTTGTTTGATACAATTTTTAAAAGCTCTCGGGTTTTCAGAGTAGTAGATTAAGAATAGCTTAGGTTCAAAATCTCCCGCAGCATTTCCTCCCAAAAGAAGCGTAAGGCTGTCTTTACTAGATTTATAACCAGGCGAAGACTTTTCGTATTTGGAAATGTACGTTCTTTCTGGGAAATGCTTCCAAAAAAGTTCCGTTTCATCAGCGTTTAAAACTTATTGTGCCGAATACCCACCTTTTTCAATAATGGCTTTTAATTCAAGTTTGTACTTTTCTGCAGCTGAATTATCTGAACTAGCAGATTCTCCTTTTAATGCAGTGCTATGTAAATTTCTGCGGGTCTTAAAACGGTGAAACCAACCTTTGCTTGCTTCAAATTCTTCCGCACTTTTGGCACTTAATAATGGATGATTTTCCTTCAGATCTTCAAATAAAGCTGGAGCTATCTTTTGAATAACCCTTTGCTTTAATGGCATTCTTCGCTGATTTTGATCTTTTATTCAAATGCCAAGAAGTGACTCCACTTTTTCCATTAAAAGACTTCTCACTTTTGTAACCTGTCTATGTTGTTTTTAATTTTAACAGAATCTCTGGAACAAATAGATTTTATTGTAGGATAGGCTAGTTCAAGGATTTTGTCCGATATAAACAGCCTTTTCCCCCGATTTAAATCGTTTAAAAATTTCCAATTTTTGATCTAAGCTTATTTGCTTTCTTTTTTGACTCATTGCCGAAAAATATGTAAATTAAACTTCACTTCAGCAAATGTAATTTGGTTACTACTAACGGCCTTCAACTAGCAAACAGCAGACAATCTTGACATAATTAATTACATTAGATTTAAACGGGGAATCCCCTTCTTTTATTTTAACTTTGTACAAATATTATCATATTAGCGACTCCAATTGAAGCACTAACGACGCAACTTCGAAGCCATGCGACGCAAACTGAAGCAGAAACGATGCAACTTCGAAACAATCGATTTTTTTAAAAAGGCGCAACTTCGAAACGCCGCAGACCGAAGCGACGCAAACCGGGGTATTGGTGTATTTGTATTCACAATATATTTTCATACAAAAATTCCAGTTCGAACATGCAATAATAACATATTTAGCAATTTCATCTAGCAATAGCAAAGTAATCCCACAAAGCATTTCCGCATAAAATCTTATCATCAATATTATGATGTGGCGTCCAACCTATTTAAGACGATGGCATAATGCATGTCATGTCATAATTACATTCTAATCTAAAAATGCTTTAATGTTGATTACAAGGAGTTTATTAAAAAATATTACCTTCAAAAGACTTCGACTTAGAAAATAAAATTTTCTATTAACGACAATAAGAACACCACTTAGTTTGAGTCTACCTGGCAAACTTGAAAAACTTTGAGCGGGACACCAATAATACAGTTAAGTGGTCCCAGAAACAGGTGATAATCTCTTGAATCCAGATCCTTACTATAAAAAGAATATTTAAAAACCTTCAAACCAAGCACACGAAGTAACCGGTATGCCATAATAAAGAGTGTCCCAACAAGAACGCAAAATTTAAATTTTAAATAAAACACAGATATTTAACAAAATTAGTGCAACTTTATTATATCGTAAAGTAGACAGAATGAGGTTATGTGTGGAACAATACGTCCGGCAGATGGCCGCCGCGGCTTTGCTGGTACACACGCGATCTTTTAATAAAATTTTCAATGACCGTTTTGCATAAATGCTGCGGTATTTTATTAACGCAGCATCCAATTTCCTCTTTTAAGATTTGAGTCGTCGTTGGCCTATTCGCGTAAACCATCGACTTCAAAACACCCCAAAGAAAAAAGTCTAATGGTGTTAAATCGCACGATCTAGGCGGCCAATTCTGGTCTCCAAAACGCCAAATAACACGACCGGGAAATGACTGATGCAGCAATTGAATTGTTTCTGTGGCAGTATGACATATGGCACCGTCTTGTTGAAACCACCTGCGCTCCACATTCATTTTTTCAATTCTAGGCACGAAAAAACTGGTTATCATTTCACGACACCGAACACCATTGACTGTTTGCGCTTGACATGCCTCATTTTCATAAAAAAAAGGTCCAATGATTCCTCCAGCCCAAAATCCACACCACACAGTAACACGTTGAGGATGCATTTGCTTCTCGTGAATCACTCGAGGATTTTCCTCACCCCAAATGCGAAAATTCTGCCTATTGACGAAGCCATCAAGATGGAGCCATCATTAAAGATGATTTTATCGGCAAAATTAACATTTTCATGTTGTCCCTCCAATTCCCAATTAATGAACTCCCTTTGCTGTCCATGGTCAACTGGCTTCAGTTCCTGAGTCAATTAAACTTTGTATGCATGAAGATGCAAATCTTTCGTCAAAATTCGCTGCATAGTGGATTTGGAGACACTAATTTGCTGAGCTCAGTGTCGAATTGAGGTGGATGGAGTTTGAGCGACATCATCACATACAGCTGCGATCGATCGACCTGATCGAAGGCGCGTTGTTGCCTTTACATCACTAACAGACCCAGTTTTGGCAAATTTATCCATTAATCTCTTTACAGTTGACTCTTTTGGAGCATTACTGTGACCCCCAAATTGATCGCAATTTGCGAACTGGAGCAGCAAAACTTTCACCATTTTGGTAAAACAATTTCACAATGAGAATGCGTTGTTCATTCGTGTAGCGCTCCATTTTTACTAACCTCGTACCTTCTACTAGCAAACAATAACAATTGTTCAAACGTCAAAAAATTACACTTCGAATGGCGCCAAATTTAAATCTTGCGTTCTTGTTGGGACACCCTTTAGATGAATTTGTCTTAGCGTTGTCCTGATGGAATACAATTCCCCTCGTACAGACCAGAACTGGCCGCTCCTGGGCGATTGGCTCCTTCACAAGGTCCGCTTGTTGCAAGTAGCGGACCGAATCAAGAGTTTGCCAATAGGGGAGCAACACATAGTAAATGATTCATTGTCAATCCCATCGAATACGAGGCAAACCCCTCTTAATCATCAATCCAGGCTTGGCCACCCTTTAATCCAGCTCACCGCGACTCGATTGTGCCCATTTTGCTTGATGTTAATGTAAGTGATCCACTTTTAATCACCAGTCATCATACGCTTCAGGAAAGGACCAACTATACTGTAACTCTGCAGCGATTCGGAGATGGAAATTCGATCTCCCATACAACGAACTTTTTTTTGTACTCAGCCTTATTGCGAATGATTTTTAGTGCATTATTTAGCTACTGGGTAATCGAAATAGTGCTTACATGATGATCGAACTAGACGGATTCCATTATTGTATCGACAAAGCATCTCTGACAACAAAATTACAAAATTACTGAAACCAAAATTACTCATAATTTGAAATTATATAAATATCACAAATATGAACCATAAAAATGTGATTTATGATAGTTGTTTTTAACGTTTCTTATAAACAAAATATACTGATAACATGGCAGCAAGGATAGCAGGGTAGAAAGTAGAATAAGTTATATGAGAAAGTTTATAAGCATATAGAAAAACACTTAAAAAGATTGACCCACTGTGAGACATGAGTGATATTAATTAAATTATGTTGTTCGCTTTGAAATAATATAAATACTCATTTTAATCTCATTTATAATAATATTAAGAACTCATAATATAATGTTAATATTATGAACTTTTATTTACTTTATTTAGCTTTATTGAATATTAATGAAGTTTTTGCAACGCCGCTATGTTAATCTGTAATTAAGCTATCTCCTAATCAATAAATTAAAAACTAAATAAATTTCTTTCTTGTCGCCACAACAACAACTGTCTATCAATCTGCCAAAACAAATAGCTTAGACGCTTCAAAGACCTCCATTTTGCATAAGTCTTCCATCATGTTCTATTAAAACAAAATCAATAAAAGTTGTTTTTCAATTAAAGGCCACAATAACATGTGTTTATGAATGATTAATATTAATTAAACACACATCACTCATACGCTTGAGAGCCTCCGCTTTGCTTATTGTCCTAATAACATTTCCATAGACATTTTCTTTTGTTTAATAGCTGAAGATTGGGATGAAAATGAAAATACGATAAATGTATAATGTGATAAGTTTATTTACCAAATAATGAATTGATAACATTTATATTGACAATGTAATTTGCTGGGTAAGCATTGCTAACCATCTACCCCTTACAAACCCTATTAATATGACTCATACTCCAAGAGAAATAGCAGTTCAAATTAGTACATTTAAAAAGTATTTGTGGATTTTCTGGGTTAGAAAAGAATAGAAAGGCTATGAAAACAAACACTTCACAAGAAAAAAAAAACATTTTACAAAATATCTATGCTTTAGGCTGTTTCGTGCAAAGTCATACGAACTTGAAATTTCACAAGCAAACAAAAATACAAATCCGGAAATGTCACGCAATGCTGCGAAGACTCAAGCTCAAACTTCCTATTATTATTCGTACAATGGCTAATATTTATACAGGAATAATAGGCACATATTGAGTGATTTTGATATCACATTGAAATATTTTCCCACAATTGCCATCACGCACTTAAAAGCTTATGAAATTGGAAATCCTTGAAGATGAGAATTGTTTATTCTTATAGGTGTTAAGTTTTTCCATATATCCCTCAAAACATGCCGAATTTTTTCAATCAGAAAAATTATGACGAAACAATTCGATAATATAATATGGATTTCCATAAAATAAGGTACGGTCCATAGATGCTGTATATACGTTTAGAGATATACGTTTTTGAGAAGCTAATATTTGAACAAGTCACAGCATACCTCGATGTAAATAAAATTGTCTTTGAAATGGAAATGCAGTTGTTAATGTTGTACATTGTATTTATAGTAGTTAGGATGCGAGATACAGATGTGTTGCCGATATGTTTTACGATTTGTCAAAAGCTTTTGATCTGGCTGATCATCATATATTGATCAGAAAACTTGAAATTTTTGGAATTTCTCGTGAAACACAGCGATGGTTTCAAAACTATCTAAAAAAATAGACAGCATTTCGTGCAGGTTGGACAGAGTCAAAGCAAAAAAACCTGTTGTAATTTATGGTGTTCCGCAAGGTTAGTAAACTACAATTATTATTTAAATTATATGTTGATGATTTGTCAAAATTAGGTTTTAAAGGCAAATTATACATGTTTATAGACGACTTATAATGTTTAATTTATAATTATAATTATCCTTTAGTACTACAAACACAAATAGAACATGATTTCATGTGAATATCTACTGGTGAATAAACTAGCTTTGAATGCTAGCAAAACTAAAGTCGTCAGTTTTAGACCAAAACTTTCTATTAATGTTAGAAATAGGATCCTGCATGTTGATGGTAACGTGATAGAAGAATCGGAAAGCTTGCGTTAACTATAATCTGTCATGGGATAAACACATCATGGACTTAAATTCCAAAACATCGTCAGAATCTGGAATTTTCTACAAATTTAAGAACAAATTAAATTTAAATGTAAAGCTAAAGCTAATGCTATATCAGTCTCTGATGCACTCTGATTTGAAGTATCTTCCTTTCGCGCATGCATGTAAGTCCACCAGCTGTCTAAAAGCTCTACAATCGGCATAGAACAAATCTTTAAAAACTGTTTTTAATCTACCTATGAGATTCAGTACATCTTCTTTATATAAAGATTATACCACAAATGTTTTACCTGTTAAGGGATTATACAAACAACAACTTCTGTTCTATGTCCACAAATCAATAAATGGAATTGGAGTGTTTACAACATCCTTTCATTGAAATATATCGTACACCCAAAGATTAACCCCTCAAGCAGTGGATTCAAATGTCGTGTTTTGTCGGTTAAAGTTGCCTAAGCAACGTGTTACATTTACTAGACCATTTGAGTATAATCAATTGCCAGTACACTTGAAAGAAGATAAACTTCACTTTTATCAGGTTTTAAAGTCCAATTAAGAAAATATTTGATAGATAACTTGGAATGTAAGCAGTGGGATGAGGTATGTAAACTATGAGATCTCCGGTTCGTTCACCAATGATCTGGAACTTAAGAAAGCCCCACAAGAACAAGTCCAAAGTAGTCAAACCACACTATCTTGATGGATCAGTGTTTACTTCAAACTACTGCAAAACCCAATCAAACGAAACACTACAGTTGTACATGGCAGTTTTTCATACGCACCAGATCCTAGAGTAGTTGGATTTTGTACTTATATAGGTCTAATTTGGGATGAAAACTTTCCCAAGTTAGTGTCTGAGAAAGGCCAAATTCTGGTGTTGAAATTGATTGCACAAGGTTTATCTACAAGTTCTCACGGACAGGGCAATATTTCCGATAGATATTGTTTTACGTTAAGGTAGGGTGTGGGCTGTTTACTGAACTAATCGACTCGAATTTGACAACCAAACTTCGAATAGGAAACTGAGAAATATGAGCAGCTCAATTGGGAAATTGTGCGAGCATTATTACCGGAAAATGGCAGCCATATTGATAACACAGTTCTATAATTTGCTCATGTGGCTTGATTTTATTAACGCCTATAGTGATTTGTCTTTATCATATCTTCGAATTATGTTTTGTTTTTGTGCCTTCTTACAATTCCCTCTCCAAAGAAAGCTATCACAGTTTATAATATTGTATTTATCAAAGTCAGTTTATATTTATTTGAAAGCAGATTACTTACTGCATTTAAACACCCTTTAAATTGAATACGTATGAGTATTATTAATGAAAGGCATGCAAACACTTCGACCGTCTAGGGTATCGTATGATTAATAATAATACAATTGGCATACAGAAAATGTTATGTCTTCGTATGAGTGATACTATTAGAACACTTGTGGATTGAAGGATATAAAATAACAGATATAAACAAAGTGGTGTCGTGTAGTCGCGTGAGTGGTGGTGTTCAAAATAGCGTATAGAAAAATAATAGTAGTAAAATAAATAGATACTTATGTGGCCACATAGGCATATAAGTGATTATAATTAAATAAGCATATATGCAATAACGTATTTAATCATACTCGTATAAGTAATATAAATACGATCATTTAAGTACTTAGTCGTATACGTGACATTAATGGAATATATAGCGTTCAACATGGTTTCATAGCTAATAAAACAAATCTACAATTACAAATAGATGACCTATAAAAAATTAACACGAGGTTGCTTGCATTCATTCACTAGATAGCATTGAATTTAATATGTTTTAAAAGATTATTATGTTAAACCAAAATCTTATATTCTATTGCGACGTTACACAAATTGCCCAGCTTTCATTAAAGTATTCCATCTGGAGTGCAAAAAGTGACAAGAAAAATAATCATCCCTATATTTGCAAGAACCATAACACAACGGCGGTCAATTAACGAAAAGGTGGTTCACATTTAAGACAAATTAACCAACATCGCCATTGAAACCAACCAAGCAAATTCTATAGAAATGACTTAAGGTGCTACAAAACAAGTTAATCACCAAATGCTGGCATCACCACAGGTTTAAAATAGACAATTTCCTTAAATATTTACATTTGCGATAGACATTCATTTGCACATTGCCAGCGGCTATTGTCGAATAAGCAATGTTTCGTTATTCTAAAATTTAATAGGCTACTACAATACAATTTACGGTACATTAACTTCAGCATTATCACAATATCCTTTTCAAATGTCCTTTTGAGCTTACTGAAAATCGTAAGAGAAATATCAATACATTGCCCTACATTATCCTTTACTTTGCAACGCTTAATTAAGAATAGGATATTAAATGCTCAACCGAAATGTGTTATAACGGCGTTACTTACGCTAAAAATACTTTCATTAAATGTTTCAAAGTTGAAGTAGAAACTTAGTTTAAATATAATATTATAGAAATTGATATTAATATTGGTTCAATGGAGCTTAGGTTAGGTTAGGTTTCTTTTACGTAATTTTTACATGTTTTACGTTTGGTTATACAAAAAAAGACGTCATTTACTAGCTTACTTAGATGGTGACTGGAAAATACATTCCTATCTATTATACGCTGCTCCTAGCAAGTACTAACAAGCGTTTTGTCCTTGTGTGCTCCACTTTAATTCGCCTTCCTAAATTTTGGCAGTATCTTAGAATTCAAATCATTCCGATGGAGTTTCAGTCACCCTTTATTGCACCGCCACCCAACATGTTGGCTCTCAAAGGCTTTTCGAAGTCGATCACTTAAATCTATCCGTTCAAAAGAAACTAGCCAATGCAACCGTTGTATTTTAATGCGCTTGATCACGTCGATGTCGATATACAGTTTATGGTTTATAAGGAGCCGATACTCTCCGTTAATGGCAATGGATCATTATAATTTTTGGATATTTTTTTCTAAAACCGCCTGTGTCATAACCTAAGTGGAAATAGTATCAAAAACTGCTCGATTTTTGTTCTTATGGCTTAGTCACAAATCGCTTGCAAAGCTTATAATAACCTCTGCTTGAAAGGAATGATACTCTTCTCCTAATCTCTAGGCTAAGATGATTAGTTTTATTCATCCACCGCTACAAAAGTATGGTTAGAGTTTATGAGCAAAGTTATAGTATCCAATTCGATCGTAAATATTCTAGAACTTCACAAATCAATCAATTCAAATAAGCTATCAATGGTCACTTCCATCGATATAATTTGGTTTGAATTGTTGTATAAGAACCACAAAATGGACAAAAAAGAAAGTACACAATTTAAACATGAAAACATAAAAAGTGCAGCATAATCGTAGGCGCACAGAGTTATCTAACCCATATATAGTGTAAATTCGCTCATTTATATTTTTGTACTTATGGTCAAATTATTTCATAGTGAATAAATATCTCTGAAATAGTGGAACTAGATGTTCTAAATGGCTTATAAAACGTATATGCTACTGCTATAGCATACTTTTAGGAAGCAAGTAATATTTTAAAAATTTCATAAACAAAATTGTATTATCTAATTCAATCATAAATAATTTAGAAAATTCCCAATAAATCGAAACCATAAACATATTACATAACAATTACATGCTCTACCGCAAAATTGTGGGCATACTCGTATATTATAAATTCTATTCTCCTATAAAATACTTAAAGCTATTAAAAATGTTTGCTAAACTATTTTCATGTGAAAAAGTCATGTTTTACACTGCACACAACTATCTCACCAACCTTTTGTGGTTGAATAAGGGGCCCATAGGTGTATTGACAGCGAGTGAAGTGGAAATGGCAAGGAATAACGACTATGGCTACACTGGCGTTAATGATGACATATCATGTTGCATGGCATAGGCTGTCGGTTTTCCCTGGTCACATAACTAAATTACGAAAATGTACCCATGACCACTGGTGCCCTTGCATGCATTTTGCAGTCTGGCTAGAGCTGCAGCCCTAAGCTCTTTTAAAACTGGCTGTGGCTCTGTTAGCCAGAGCTCATTCACCCCTTAATCATGTGTATGTGGCGGTTGTCACGAGTAACTAACTCATATTTAAGCATAATCACTCTGCTAGAACTGGCAATTTAACGGGAAAACTTTTACGTTGTCCTTGTTGTTGTTGTTGTTGCAGCTTTTGTGCAAATCGCGTTATCGCACACTTGGAGAAACACGAAAAAATGTTTTAAAACCTGTCACAAATAAAAAAAGGGGCCACCACACCAACACACTGCCCATATTCAGAGAAAACTATCACATTTCCTGTACACAAATGAGTAGGAGAGCACAAAGCAATGCTGAACACATTTGTGATTGTGTGTGTGTGCGTTAAAAGAAAGGGGTGGTGAAAATCAATACCAAGTCAAAACACTGAAGTAACACATTCATTCAAAGAGGGGCCGAAGGGAGAAGGAATACAAATAGTTTTGTATGTTTAAAAGACTGCTGTTGCATTCACATTCAAATTATAAAACGTTTTAACAACAATAATTACAAATTGTTTTGAGTCAACAAATGGTAGCTCCTTTACCTCCTTCTGCATCCCCAGCAATGAAGAACAAAGAAATAGCAAATATATAGTTTTTTATAATAATATAAATTTTGATTATACATATTTTCAGAGGCTAAAGACTAGACCAGAAATTGATTATTTTTCCACAACATTGAAAGCTTTATTTAGCATAGTTAGGATAATCCGATTTAGGTCAAATATGCACCATTTCTTGCGACATATTGCTGCCATTTTTAAAGTAATTCCATTAATTCCCTCTCATAATAACTCTTGTCCCTATTGGCAAAAAACCTGGGACAGTCGATATTCAAAAGCTTATTTTAAAACGAATTTTTTTTTATAGCAAAATCGTTCGCCATAGAGAGGAACAGCTGTTAATCGCTTGATTTCAAATCTAGACTATTAAGTGGAGAAAAAAAGATCGTCTCAACCACGCTGTCGAAACTTCTGGCCAGTCATAATCGATGTGTGTGTGACCTGACGTTATATTGATGAAGCATAATTCCTCTAATATTGACCAAAACTGGCCACGTCTGGGCGATTGTTTCCTTCAGATTTTTGATATATATTGGATCCAAATTGAAAGCTTAACCGTGAAGAAGCAGTTCATAGTAGATGATTCCCTGCCAATCCTGGACGATTCTTTCCTTCAGACAATAAAATTGTTGATATATATAGATCCAGATTGAAAGTGTAGCCGTAAAGAAGCAGCTCATAGTAGAAAATGCCATGCCAATCCTGGCCGATTGTTTCCTTCAGACCATAAAACTGTTAATATTAATAGATCCAAATTGAAAGCTTAGCCGTAAAGAAGCAGCTCGTAGTAGGTGATTCCCTGCCAATTCCCCCAATCCTAGAGTGAAACTTTCCTGACCATCAATATCGACTTGTCTACCGTTTGCGCAGCTTCATCGCGATTCGATAACGATCATTCTTACTTAAGGTTGTTGTAGATGACCCACTTTTCATCACCAGTCATCATACGCTTTAAAACTGAGCTAATTTTGAATAGAAATTCGCAATAATTCTTAGATGAAAATTCGGTCCATGAGGTTTTTTTGCGTTACCTCGCTCGGCGCCCATAAATCGCGCATTCTTTTGGTTATAACCCTATACAAGTGATTCCAAACAGTTTCTCGTGCAATGTTTATCTCATGAAGAATCGAACATAGTGGTTGGGCTTGATGATTTCCGTTATTCTATCGAGATTTTCGAAAATTAACCTTCCAGAGCGGGGTGCATCTTTTACATCAAAATTGCCTATAATCATAATTGTTTATAATTTTTTTTATTGTAGGAGTAGGGTCATAAATATTATCCACATTTTCAGTCTCTTAGCCTGCATTTTTGCCTTTATCAGAGACAAACTATAAAATATAACGCCTTGCTGAAACAATCAAGCAATCACAAAACTGTTAGAGTAGTTTTTTGAATACGAAATGTTATCTTTCCAGCGCCATCTATTGTAACCTGATAGTACTTATACAGTACGAGATGCAAGACGAGATTCTTCTTATTAGGTGGCATTTGGAGTAGACATTCTTTTCTATTATACGCTTCGATCTTCTGCGCTTCTCCTCCAATTCGTCATACAAAGCTTCGATAGTATTTCAAAAGTCTGAGCCTTCCAACGGATATTTGGTCACCCTCGTCATATCAATTCGTCATACTAAACTTCGATAGTATTTCAAAAGCCTGGGCCTTGCAACGGATTTCAAACGAATCACCCTCTTCTGTGCCGTCCATCGAGTTCGTTGCCAAAAACTTTCCATGCCAGAGCATTTAGGTCCATCCGCACAACATGACCCAGCTAACGCAACCGCTGTATACGAGTATTAATGAGTTTGACTACGCCGATGTCGGTATATAGCTCATGCAGCTGATTGTTCATGCGACGCCGATACTCCCCGTTAACGATGATGGATCCACATATTTTCCGGAGTATTTTCCTCTCGAATACTGTCAGTACTGATTCATCCGCTTGCGTGATAACCCGGGCTTCTGTGCCTTATAACAAGACAGGTAGAACCAACGTCTGGTACAGTTGGGTTTTTTGTCGGTAGAGGGCTTTATCATTGAATCGCTTGCTTAATACAGTAGTAACATCTGTTAGCAAGCAATACTCTCCTCTTTTTCTACATGCTGACATCGTTCGTTTTGTTTACAGCGGAACCGAGGTAGGTAAATTCTCCTACCACTTCAAAATACGAGATACCGATTGCTATTGGAAAAATGAACGACTTATTTGTGCATTTCTAACTATGCTGTTTTTAATTATATAACTACCGATACATCCCCCCGGGGAAAGTTTTTCGATGTCAACATTTGAAATTAATGTTAATTAAAACCACATTTTATGAAATTTGTGTTAATTTTAGTGTTTTCTTTAAACCACTTGTTTATATTTTATCATAATTAAAATGGTTTTACCATACTATTTAAACTCGTATTTATGTTTATATGTTTGATAATTTACAGCACTTAAGAGATTAATGGTTTATAATGTTAGTAAACACGCTAGGGTTGTTTAGAGAACGGCCTAAAGGGATTTGTTTTGAATTGTCATCACTGAATAAACAAACTTATGAATAAGCCTATAAATAGGCTATGGACAGAAACAATGATGGGGCAACTGCAGACAGTGTTATATTGCACAGATTGTAGAGATATCTTAGAGATTATTTTCCATAATCTTTAGGCAGTTTATGCAGTTTTGAGCAAGTAAATTTCCTACAATATTCGATGAAATGATGTAATTTCGCCTACAAATATGTTAAGCCTTTAGGCTAGCGGATCAGTGTTACCAGGAGCTGCCAAAAAAAACTAAGTGCTAATTAATCAAATAAAAGGCACAAAATTAAAGAAATGAGAGCTAAAAATGAACATCATTAGGTCTTAGGTCTTTTTGTATTACAACATTATTTTCTTACTAACTAAAAAGAAAACGAAGTGTTGAAAATATGCTAAAATTTGCAAACCAAAGATAAAGTAATTCTTCGTTCTTAATATAAAATTATTTGTATACCTTCACTTGAACGAATAATGATATTTATTACTTGATAAGCCAAAAATATAACATTCAGACGGAACCTTTTAAAGAACGAAGTACATTTTTACCAAAAATATTTCGTGTTTTTTAAGTCGATTAAACAATGGCGATCTGTTGGGCAGGTATACACGATAATTGTACAATATACTCATTGGAATCACCTACAAAATTGCATCTTTTCGACAGCACATATACAATAATCTGCTTAACCAGCTTAATGCGCTTATCGACTTCTACATTCAACACGAAAAGAGAAGACAGCATCAGATTCAAAACCACGCATATCGTCGTTATTCTGTCAACACTTTAATTGACAGAAAAAAGTTTCATCCTACAGAGTCTTACGTTTTCGAATGTATCAGATATGATTGTGTTAGTTTAACTCACACCACATTACCAATGATCCAGGGTTCCTGGATTACAGGCATGTCAATCACCTTACTAGTAAGGAATAAATACAGATTTGTCGCAGCAATTGAATATACACCACTCATAGCTCCTTTGTCAGATTTCTTGGAATTCATGACGGGATACTTGAATCGTACGATTGTCAATTCCACTTCAATGTCGCCCATTGAGAAACCAGCAGGCACAATAAGTTCGCATTAATGCCAGCCTGATGTTCGTATTCACATTGCTAGCTTTGGGGGGGAGGAAATCATCTCCTACTCTGTGCTATTGAAAGCTGGATTCTGTTTCCCCCGCAGATCGATGGCGAGTTCTGCCGACACAGCGTTTGGCAGAACTCCACTGTGAGGCTGTGGAAACAGAGGCAGGGAATTGTTTCTAATTTAGCTTCAGGTATAAGTTATATAAATCATTAATATTGAATTAGAGACATTTCGCTATATTCTTTATAGTCAACTGCTCAACTCCAACTGACATGACAAATTTTCCCATCACAGTCAGATTTGTCAATTACAGCTACAGCTGTGAAATTGTTCAATAAATTTAGTCCACAATTTAAGAATATGTCGTTCCTTGCTTTATAATTTTAAATTTCGAGCATCCCAAATCATTCAATTACTAATTACCAATTCATTACTAATTACTAAGTTAGAAAAACGTCGTTAGAGTTTTATATACAGTTTTAAATCAGCCTCTAACGTTAGACCAAAACTCTCCATACTGTCGATATTGTTCAATAAATTTAAACCACAATTTAATAATATTTCATTCCTTGCTTTATGATAATTTTAAATTTCGAGCATCCCAAAGAAGCTGTCTTATTAGAAGGCATCGAATTTATCACCCATCTCTCCATTACTAATAGGCTAGAAAAACGTCTTTAGATTTTCATATACAGTTTTAATTCAGCCTCCAACGTTACACCAAAACTCTCCATACCATCGATATTGTTCAATAAATTTAGTCCACAATTTAAAAATATGTCATTCCTTGCTTTATGATAATTTTAAATCTTGGACATCCCAAAGAAGCTGTCTTATTAGAAGGCACCGAATTTATTACTCATCTCTCCATTACTTATAAGCTAGAAAAACGTCTTTAGAATTTCATATACAGTTTTAAATCAGCCTATAACGTCATACCAAAACTCTCCATACCGTCGATATTGTTTAATAAATTTAAACCACAATTTAATAATATGTCATTCATTGCTTTGTGATAATTTTAAATTTCGAGCATTCCAAAGAAGCTGTCCTATTAGAAGGCATCGACCTAAACTCTACATACTGTCGATAGTTTCTTTGAGGAACATCACAGCCTCCTTTATTGTCATTTCCTTTTCACATAATTGGTTTTCTCCCCAAAGTCAGATCTATCAATTTTGTATGCGATTTAATTAAAAAGCATGCCCCTTGGATTCCATCATATCATGCCCCTTGGTCCTCTTATTCTTATTGGATAGGTCAATGGACATCGACTCTTGCAGTAGTTGGCTCATTTGTCTTCGAGCGGCTCCTGAGACCCCGTGTCTGGTTCGGCAGGAACGGGTTCACTTCTGACATATATTTACCTCAAAAGATTTATAAAAATATAAAAAGCGGGGATTAGCTTTCGCTTCCAAAGTTTATTATAGATTGTACCTTGAATCAAATACAGGATTATATGTGCAGCCAAACTTGCCTTACATGTATGGGGGGAGTATCAGAACTGACTTGAGCAAATCAAATAAATCCTCTAATAGCTCAGTCGACTTAAAGTTTACTCTAAATCACTCAATCTCATTACAATTGAGAACTTTACATGTAAACGTCTCAATTGCAGTGGAGATGATGAAGTTAGGATTTATATCTTAGAATTTGCAAACGTGGGTTCTGGGCATAAACACCCTGCTTTGCTAACTCAAGTTATTCAATAACTTTGAGTCAACAATACTCGTATAAAAATATTTTGTTTCTTATCTTATTTTAATTTTAAATTCCAAACCTCCCAAATAATCTGTTTCATTAGAAGACTATGAATTTATTACAAATTTTACCATTAGGAACAAAAATACACTACGAAGACGCTGAAGATATCCCTCCACAAACTCGCGAATACTGCATAGTTTTAGTTTAAAACTAATACCAAAAAATATGGTATATTTATAGGAGCATAATTTAAATTTAAATAAAAATTCTTTAAAGCTTATATACAGAACTTATATATGAATGTATTATATTCAAATGTGTACATACTCGTACTTTTCCTCAACTTTCTCTAAGATTCTTTACGAATTCTATGCCCAAGAAAATCCAAAAAGCTGTTGGCCTACTTTACGACCATCATTTAAACTGGCAATACGAGATGTATAAATAAACACTTACAACAAAACTATAGACT
Organism: Philornis downsi; assembly: GCA_019455685.1. Classification (NCBI taxonomy): domain Eukaryota; kingdom Metazoa; phylum Arthropoda; class Insecta; order Diptera; family Muscidae; genus Philornis; species Philornis downsi. Next base: position 88,418 of record JAHXMU010000385.1, on the reverse strand, counting down.
TATTTGGCATTTCACTTTCCACAACTTTTCTGTAAGCAATTCAATTACCCGCCCTGCACTCACTAGTGGACCCACAACATCTCGATGGGGTGCAGAAAATCCTCTTTCAATTATATACTTAAGCGAACACTTATAGCCGTTAATAAGTTTACAACTTGTACAAATTAATCGGCTATAGGAACACTCGAATTGCAATTACGGAGCACACAACTATGACAGAGAGAAGGCTCCATAAGATATGCTAACAATATTTGTGGCACCGTAAATCCATTGACTACTTTAAGGCATTTAAGTACAGCAAATTGAAAACTGGCAAGGGAACCAATCTTGGCAGCCAGAAAATATTTTTGAGTTAACGTTGAAAACACTTTTGAAATGCTGTAGCTGATGACAGTTGAGAAACTTAATTTCAGCTGGTGGTACTGGAAAGTATTTTTGCAAAAATGTGCGCAAAAGTTTTTCTTCTACAATTTCGTACGGCAGCGTGTGGCACGAGATAGGAAACATTTAATGTTGTACAATTTGTATGGACATTGGGATGGCTATCCAAAAGTTTTTCGCGAACCAACACACTCTAAGTCTATAGAACTTTCTTGTTTCGCCCTACTACTAACTAAAAACATTTGCTTTGTCTTTGGGTGCGTTAAAGGGAATTAGGGGGGAAAGTTAGTGGTGAGAGGATACAGTTTCAATATAAATACAGCTGCAAGGTTGAATCCAACTCGTCGTCGATGTCATCGTCATCATCACCATCATCTAACTGTTGCGCTGTGTTATCTGTACTATTTTTTTTTCCTTTTATAACGCGGCATATTTTCAGGCTTTGTTTATACAGAACATTATGACTGCTGTTTGTGGCGCACTAGCTACGGCTTCGTATACTTTGTTGTGTTTTTGCCTCTCAAATGTGTCATTTGATTTGTCATTTTTTGTAATACCCTACCCCACAAAGAAAAACAGTTAAATGTGTTCGGCTGCCAGAAATGTTTTGCAAAACTTGTATTTTCTTTAAATAGTTGTGAGAATGGGTGAATGAAGAACTTTTCACCAAAAACTTTGCAGTGATTTGTTCATCCGAATCATGTTTTACAGCCTACTTCTATTATCTGTTTTAAGATTGGTGGAGCAAACGTTTTCATTTCTTATTTGCAATTTTCTTTTGTTTGCAAAGTATAAGTGATGTTTTCTAAGTAATAAAACCTTTATCGCGCCTTCTTGAATAAGTTTAAAAGATTATTTAGATTAACTTTAATGAAACTTTCTGTTCAGTGTCGACAACTAAAATCCAATTTAATAAATACTTACGAGTACAGCAAAATGTTAATTAAATCAATTAGTGTGGAGTACAGCAAGGCATTAGGAGACAGGATGGAATTGATAAGTTACTCTTCCCTATCTGCTCAGATACATTACAACAGAAGTTTGTTAATCTAAAGATCCAAACTTAATCTTGGGACATTGACATTCTCAACCTAAGAACTTTGCAAAATAACTAATATTTGATACATTTATTTAAATGCGCCTAAAAGAATGCTGTGGCAATACATTCACAGATAATACATTCCATCTGCTTCTTAGACCTGACAAATGATGAATACTAAGGATTTGAACTAATTAGACATTTAAATCGCACGAAATATAATGAAATTGATTGAATCTACTATGATAAAGCCAAGTTAAGATATAAGAACTTGTACAAGTAATCTACAGCTCGATATATCCGAAAAAAATTTCCCTTTCTGCTCAGCTACATCACAACAGAATTCAATTAGTCTAAAGATCACAACAGAATTGTTAGTCTAAAGATCCTAACTCTATCTGCCATATTAACATTTCAAGGGAGAACTTATCAAAGTAGTTAATATTAGATACATTTATTTGGATGCGCCTAATACTGTGCTAATACAATCACAGATAATACATTCCGTCTGCTTATTGGCCCTGAAAAATGAAGAGTAGTGAGGATTTGAACTAATTAGACTTTTAAATCGCTCCAAATATAATAAAATTGCTGAAATCTACTATGATAAAACCAAGTTAAGATATAAGAACTTGTACAAGTAATCTATAGCTCGATATCTAGTTCAGAGATATATCAAAAATAGTTTAAGTTTAAATAAGTTTAGTAAGTTTTTCAAACTTACTCATATTTGAGAACTAGTGAACGATTTCAAATCGAATTCGTTCAATTAAACTATACATGCATACATAAATTGCCGTATGCGCGCCTTAAAAGAACTTGAATTAGTTTGAGAGTCTATTAATGCTGGATAACAACAATTAAAACCAAAGACTATAAAATTGAAAATTTTTTATAAAATTATTTATTGGTCAGTTAATTACTTACGATTAAATTAAGTAAATTTATTCCAATAATGTTTCCTTAAATCGTAGCATACAATTTCGATGGTGGGGTTAAACTTGTGTTTGTGTGTTCCATATCATCTTCCACACCCTTAACAAGATTAAGACAAAACTTTGCCAGAATATTTATAATGTATCAGCGACGTTTTCTATATATATATAATAGCAATTTCAGTGCGTGAAAATAATGTATGGAAAGATCATATAAAGAATAGAAGTTATAGAAAAAGCATATAAGAACAACAATTTCCAACGTATTAAACATAAACCGCAGCGAAAAATTTTAATTTACTAAAGAGGTTTACGGAATATTTTTCCTTAGAAGACAAGCAGTGGCTAACATCTAGTGCAGTTGAATTTTTGATCGTCGAGAGAAGGGTTCGTCATTAAACTGTTGCTTCATCTTTAATAACAATTGCTGGCAAACAATGATCGGGTTATGTTTGTGTATGTGTGTTTCATATTATCTTCAACACCCTTAACAAGATTAAGACAAACTTTGTTCATAATATATCAGCAATATTTTCTATATATATATATATATATATACGAGTATATAATAGCAATATCAATGCGTGGTAGTTTGAGTGAAAGGAATGTATAGGAAGATTATATATGTATAAAGAATAGAATGTATAGAAAAACCACATAATAACAACTCTTTCCACCGTATTCAACATAAACTGTAGCGAAAATTTTTAATTTAGTGAAGAGGTTTATGGAATATTTTTACTTACAAGACAACCAGTAACTAACGCCTGATGCCGTGGAGTTTTTGATCGTCCAGAGAAGAGTGCATCATTAAACCGTTGTTCCATCCTTAATAATAATAGCTGGCAAACGAACACATTCTCCAATTTTCCAGGTTGATGTTTATTTTATTGGGAAATATAGTTTTATTCATAACCCAAGACTTATAATAATTAGTGTTGACGCAGTAGCCTAAACTAGAAAATTCCTTGAAATATTCTGATTTTGCCCAAGTTCATCATCAAAATCATTTTTTTCTGACAGCGTTTTAGGATTTAAGGAAGTTGTAGTAACACGTTGCAGTTCTCGACCAAAATTGGTGACATCTTGCTAATGATATTGTTTTCCAAGGCTGAAAATAAATACCTAAAATACAGTCTAATCTAAAGAAAATTAAATTATTAAAATGCTTGAAAAAAATCTCCCGGACACTAACTTTTGTAATAAAATCCAATACTTTGTAAAAATCGCTGGTGTATAAATCTTTCCATGATCAAGAGGCAATGATAACTGAGCATGCTTAGCTTTGTTGAATGTAGAAAATCGCACGGGAACTATAAAAATATCCGATTATTCGCATTTCATTGAATAAAGGAGGCATTTTGTATACTCGGACCAGCGGAGGGTATCTGAGAGGAACCTCTAGCAGTTGTAAATACTCTGATTAGAGAAGGGACAATACAGAGATCTTAACTCTCATCTCAGATAACATAATAAACTCCAATATTAGGCGTAATTATTTATGTCACGCCCAAAAGTATGCTGTAATTTTCTCTTCAAAAATTTTTGATATAGATTTTATATATGTAGTTTATAAATGATAAATAGCATGGTCTAGAATCGAAATGATATTAAACAAAAAAAAAATGTATTTATATTTATATTATAAATATAATAATAATAAATATAATAATAATATTTATTATATTTATTTGGGTGTACCTGCCAAACATTTTGCAGCCCAGAGGAAATTGAAATCTAGAGCTAATTCTCTTCTACTATCAGACTATTTATAACTGATAGAGGCTTCTCTCAGATATTCAATAAAATGCACCGAAAATTGTAATAATTTTTCTGCTGCTACAAAGAGAAACTTGCCATGGTACGATTTAAAATCATCCGAAAAGTATGCTAACGCTTTCGAGTAACTTCAAACACATTTGATATAGTTTAATGGAATTTGCTAGCAGTTTTGGATACTATAAATTATTTGGCGATAGGCAATATGTGAAAATCACTGACAAAAATCACAGTAAGTTGTCAGCCTCAAATATATTATGCAATATTGGACAGCAAATTAATGCACATTTCTGTTTTGGACTCAACGAACAAAATGTACTAATTTTATGATGATTACGAAAGTCAGTTTCAAAAGTTTTTACTAGTTCTATCGACTACCCAGCTACTATAAATGTTCGTTTCATAGAGGAGAATAATATAGAGATTTCAACATTCTATGGGCTCCAAAAGATAAGATATTCGACTACAGTTTGACGCCATTTTGGTTGAAGTTCATGCTATGTACCACTTATTAATTACATAAAACTATTGCTCACAGTTTCTAGAGAATAGTTCAGTATGCTTTCAGGCGTAACCTGGATCATTGCCTCGAACCTAAAAGGAGTACCTGAGATGTGGAAACTAAAATATCTATATTATATTCGTTTACGGTTCGTGAGGATGCTAAGGTTGCCACCGCTCCAAGTAAGACATATGGTTGCACCGTAGCTAAAACCGAGTATTATGTATACGACAGTCGCGCACTCTAACTATGGTGTCACAATTACATAATATTGAGAATTCGAATTATGTTGACTGATTGTTGACAAATATTTCCGAAAATCACAGTTCCGATCATCCGATTTTAGCTTATGTTCTTATTTTGACAAATACATCCGAAAAATAGTTCCGATCACCCGAATTTGATCTACGTTCTTCAAGTTTGGGTAAAGTAAAATACAAACTTTAACGAAAAATTTTAAAACGTGGGACTTAAGAGCAAAACAAATATGTTTAGTTTTATATCTTATTGTTAAATTCTGGAGATCTTCTTCTGCCTAGCTTTTAAAACCCTCAATTTGTTTCTATCTCAATATTCCATAATACTTTATTAACCCTTAAAAACATTCGTATGTCTTCACTTGTGAGACCTTTGAACCGCAAACAAAAAACAAAATAGGAAAACAAATGTTTGACCTTTTTTCTTCCTTTCCTTCTTTAGTGTCAAAAAGATTTTTTCTATATCTCAATTTGCTTCATCCTCAAAGAGCCCAAAATGTTCTCCAAAGTATCATACACACATGTTGCAAATCAAGAAGAAAAATCAAGTGTTTTGTCCTTTTTGGGGCAATCGTCCCTTTTCATCGTTGTCCTGGAGGGCATTTAATACGCCAGCTTGGGAATTGGCAGCGGGTGAGCGACTGACCACTTGTTATTTTGGGCTATCAACGAAGGATTTAACTTCCTTTTTAGGTTAGTGCTTACCCCTGTTGTTTTTCTTGCAACTATGTATGTGTGTTAATCTTATTGGGTGTTAAGCCAAAGGACTAAGACCCTTTTGGTTAAGAATGTTCAGAATTTCGATTTATCCTACGGCTAGTGAGTGTGTTAGAGAGTTTTTATATAAATTTATGTATTTGTTTATTAGGATTTAGAATAACTTTTACTGCTTATGGTGTTGTCCCTTTGGTGGCAGGAACAAGGAATATACGGAATTTAAGTGTATTGCACGTTTAGGGATGGACATTTTAAATTTGTTTATAGTTTGTGTAAACAACAAATGACACTCCATAGGTGTTTATTATGTCCTTCACAAAAAAAAATATGTAAAACTTGTTTATGTTGCCCTTAAAGTAAAAAGTAAACATCATATATGTTGTATTAGACAATTATTTATTACAAGATTTGTTTTTGTTTTGGACGAAAATCGTAGCAAGCATTTGATGACACTATTTATACATTCTAATGGTCATCGATCAATGTTTACATAAATCCCTTTTTGTCAAAAGATATACTATTGCAAACAGAAAAACAATAAATCTTTTGATAAAAAAACAATTTAAATAATAAACTTATAGTAAAACAACACTCCGCCAACGCTATCTCAAATTTTCCGCCATGAATCATACTGCGCGAATGAGTCGTTCTCATAAGGAGGAATAATATAGAGATTCCAACTCGCTTACTTCTAATATTGTCCGTATACTCAAGCAAAGTAATTGTTTCCAATATATGATGGAATGATTTAAATTACGCCTGAAAGCATGCTATAGTAATATTCAACAGACTATTACGATTGGCTTTATATAGCTAGCAAAAGGTAAATACTGTGGACTTGAACCAAATTGTCATTAAACTTATTAAACAAGAGAAATCAGCTTAAATCTACTAGTCTAGCAATGTATCTTTTGAAGCCCAGAAGCCAGAATTAAAATCTCTATATTATTCCCTCCTCTACTTATACTCATATTTCGCTGCTACGAGTCGATGATCTCGAGACTTATAAGCAATTACTCATAAGGACTAGAGTTATAATTTAAAGCATTGCCATATACTGCTCCAAGGCACATCACTTCATACTTTCTATTTACTAGAAGATAACATATTTTTCTACGAAGGATCTACATATAGAAGTTTTTCCTCATTTCCTGAGGTTTGATATCATTTGGGTTCAAGTTCATGCATTTTGCCGTTTATAAGGCAAAAGAAAACAATTCCAGCATCTCCTTGCATAAATACATAAATACACATACGAGAGTGGTCCCAAAACTACCAGACTTCACGTATAGACGTTGCCAGTAGTTTGAAAAGCAATTATGTTGATGAAAAGTGTCAACCTTATAAAACATACGTTTGAAATTTCAAGGCGCCATATTGTTTACTATTTTTATTGGAGCCATCAAATATAAAGGATTTCATTGAATTTGTAAACATGGAAAACCTGGTCACCGTTATGTAATTCAATATTTCTTTTTGCATGGTCTCAGTCCTACCTACAATAAAGCCGAAAAAAATTCCACTCTGGGGCAGTCTGCTTCTTTGTTTACAACTGTAAAATATTGGGCAGCAGAGTTTAAACTAGGCCGTATGAGCTGTCAAGACGAACACCACAGTGATCGACCTATTGAGGTGTCCACGCCGACCACGGTTAGGAAAATCCACATAATGATATTAGCCGATCGTCTGAATCGGCTGAAGGTGCGTAAGATAGCAGAAATGATGGGCATTTCAAATAACGCTAAACATCGTGTATTGACCAAAGATTTAAAGATGAGAAGGCTGTGCACAAAATGGGTGCCGCGTTTGCTTTCAATAGAGCAAAAACAACATCGTAAAGATGTTTTAGTAGAATTTATTTGGCTTGGCGATATTTCACCACAATAAAGCCGAATTTTTGTGTCGATTTATAACCATGGATGAGGCATGGATCCACCACTTCATAAATGAGTCAAAAGAACAGTCAAGGCAGTGGACTGGAATTGGAAAATCGTATCCAAAGAAGGCGAAAACGGTTCCATTTACAGGCAAGATCATGGCGTTTGTTCTTTAGGGATGCTTATAGAATTATTTTTATAGATTATCTTCAGAAAGGAAAAACCATCAACGTCAAATATTATGCTAATTTGTTGCAGCATTTAGGTGATGAAATTGTGGAAATAAGGCCGGGTTTGGCGAAAAACAAAGTATTGGTCCTTCAAGTCGATGCTCCAATTCACACATTCACTATTGCGATGACCAAAATTAATAAATTCGAAGTTCAAATTGCTTCATCACACACCTTATTCGGCAGATTTAGCTCAATCAGACTATTTTCTATTTCCAAACTTGAAAAAATGGCCCAGTGGTAAAAGATTTGGTAACAATGAGGTGTGAGGAGGAGTCTGTGGTTGATGGCTATTTTAAGGAGTTTGACAGGATATAGAAGCTTTATGAATATTGCTGGAAAAAATGTCTCGAGCTAAATGAAAATTATGTTGAAAAATACAGAAAATGTTTGCCAATATTTTGTGTCGTCCCTGTTAGGTTGAGTAGTTTTGGCACCTTCCTCGTAATTTCGGGCGTAATATAAATTATTGCACCAAGCAAATGAACATATTTGGTCTTTTTGAACATACGTGGAGTGTGTGAGATGCTAGAAAAATTATAATAAGTCCCCACTTTATTCTCCTCTATGATTAAATATGTTATATTTGTCTTCCCTCTCATTTTACACAGTCCTGTAGTTTCAAGCGGAGACAGTGACAGTGGCATTGATTGATGAAACGCTTTCATTAGTCCGTGCATGCTATTCGTTTTATTAATTTGCGTATTTTTTTGGTTAACAAATAGAACTGGATAGCAAGAAATTAAACCAAACTGCGGCAATGATATTAAAAATTGCTCTAATCTATTGCAGTGCATTTTGCTGCGACCATACTTTTTTTGCGTTTTGGTAAAGAGAACAATATTAATAATCAAAATATCTGTAGTCAAGAACTTATTAGTTTTTATTTATCTATTTAGCTGAGACTACGTATTATAAGTCAATCGATGTTCTTAAGCTTTTGTGAAACAAGGCTGAGGCTCACAGAAATTAAAAAATTAAATTGATTATGTTTTGCTCTCAGTTTATGACTCTCGACGAAGGCCCGACAGTCTAATCTGTGTGTAAAAGACTTCAATTCACTCATCTTAGATACTTTCAAAGGTACGGGCGAACAAAGTATCTCCGTTATTTGATGCAATGATTTATGTTACGCCTGAAAGTCTGCTATGGTATTTGTATAAATCTCCAAGTTTATACTTACTTTTAAATTTAATCAATTAGCTTTGAATTTATAGACTAAATTAATTCAAAATGAATGAAATGAAATGAATTTAAATGAAATTTAAATATTATAAAAGATAACGCTCTTATTTAAGTTATCTAAAATTAATCTATGTATTTATCGATAAATATCCCAATGATTATTGTGAATTATTTACTGCAAGCTGAGGAAAATATGAAAAAAGGAAAATGGAAAATCCAATGTTATCAGCAAAGTTGCTGATTCAAAATCCTTATTCGGACTTTGCAGCACAACTCGCACGAAGAGCGTCTTAATCTTACGAAATAAATATATAGAACTAACTCTAATTCATTTGCATTTTTTTCTCTCTCTCCCACTTTTCATATATTTTATATACAGGGTGGGCCATAAGGGTGTTGGCGGTTTAAATATTCAATTAAAAAAAAACTACGAAACATAAAAAAATATATTTGTACTTTTAAAAAGTAGAAGCATGGGAATTTTGAAGACTTAAATATAATGTTGTCCAAATGGCTCCCTCGGCTGCTTGAGACTCTTGGAACCGAAGTCGCAAATTTTGGAAAACTCGTTGAAAAGTTGTTCTCGGTATTTTGTTACTTTCCTGAATAATGTTCCTCTTCAACTGCTCTAAATTGGTCGGATTATTCTCGTAGACTACCGATTTTAGGTAGCCCCATAGAAAATAATCGCATGGAGAGAGATCGGGGCTACGTGGGGGCCATTCAATATCCCTCCTTTTCGAAATGAGTTTTCCAGGAAAAACATTTTTCAGCAGCTCTATGGATACCCTAGCCGTATGACATGTGGCCTCATCCTGTTGAAACCACATCCTCGAGGTATTGCCTTGAAGTTCACGTTTCAAAATTCGTCGTAAAGTTGTTCTTTTGACATCCAAAGACTGACTTCTCTTACGTGTTGACTGTTGCGGATTTCGCTGAACTGAAACACGAACACGCTCCACAATGTCGGCTGATCTTGCAGAAACTGGGCGACCACGAACCGTAATTGGTACTGTTGAGCCGGTTGTTTCGAACATTCTGATCCATTTCCGTATCACATTGGCGCTTGGAACTTCACTTATATCGTGTAAACCGTGTTCATGCCGATACAAATGTCGTGCAGTGATCACTGATTTATTGTTTTCGTAATACGCTCGGACACAAAATGCACGCTGCACTCCCGTGTACGGCTCCATGGTGACTAAATTTCCAGAAAGCGGCGCAGCGAACAACATATCCCCCCGCCACCCCGCGCATCGCGTTACCGAAAAATTGAAAATTTAAATCGCCAACACTCATATATCCCACCCTGTATATTAAATGTTAAATTTAATTGTATAATTTCTCAACTGTGAGAAATTATGCAATTATTCTGGACCCGCAAATTTTTTAGCCCAGAACTTACTGCCCGGCATGTAAGAATTGGCCCTCAATTAATTAACTCCAAACCAATCCCATATACAGTCCACTATCTCTCTACTATGTTACAGCAGAACAACACCGCCAGAGATTAAATCTGGATTAATCTCTTATCAAAGCCATAGCAGTGATTTTCTACAGGGTATTGACATTAGTTTCTTATAACTACTAAATGGTATTAGCATGGACATTAACCAAAATGTCTTCAAACTTTATGAGAAAAGAAAAGTCAACTAGAGCCTACTAGTCGAACATTTTATCTTAATATTATTTCACTCCGGTTAGAAAGAACTTGAATTACGGTATACAAAACTGTTGCATATTTAAGTGGTTGCACTATGAGTATGTAAGCAGTAGACTTTTTCAAGTTCCTGAACTAATGAAAGAATTGAATTCAGCTTCAATCATTGGAGATGCTCACCCATAATGCTCATAAACATAATAACTAACATTTAAAAATTCATCATGCCTTCGCAATGGTCATCTATAATTAAGAAGCTATCATAGGCTTTGATTCAACTGTTGTTGGCAAGTTGTAGCCCTGTAGCCCAAACGACAAATATTATTTTATCGGGCAAATTTCCAAAGTTTGAGACCTTCTGATGCCGTTTCGGTTCAAGTTCGTGCGATTTACTATTTATTTTAATGTACTTTTACGTTTTCGTCGAACATTGGTGGCATTTGATATGCCTGTATCAATAGCGAACCTTAATTATTATTATGAACAGCAGGAGCAGTAAGAAAACACCTAGAAAAAACATCTAGAAAACACCAGATTTTCCCACAGAATCCTTTTTAACAAAACATCAGGGATATTCCTATGAGGGCTGTTGTTAAATGTGAATATGGAGGCTCATATTTAGATGAGGTCATTTGTTTTCTTATTACAATTTTATGGAAATCAGTAGCACTATTTGTATGATATACCAACTTGTCACCTGTGGAAAAGAGACACATTTTTTGCCTTCATAAAGGTGGACACAGTTTCGAGTTTATATAAAATTTGTGGAGTATATAATTTTGTTGAAGTCCCATAGGCTTATATTATAAATTGGAAACTGGCGCATATTTGGTATGCAATAAAAAACACATTTTCTAGCTTCCTATGAACAAACTTCACCCATTCAGTTAGCCTCACTTACTTAAATTACTTACTACTATAGACGACGATTCCGAACGTCAGTTTGAGAATCTTTTATTCCACTTTTGGGAGCAATTTTAGACTCTTCATACACATTAGAATTACTTACTACTGCATGATGACGATTCCAGAGATCAGTTTGAGAAGGTTTTATTCGACTTTTGAAAGCAATTTTAGACTCTTCAGACACATTAGAATTACTTACTACTGCATGATGGCGATTCCAAAGATCATTTAGAGAAGCTTTTATTCGACTTTTCAAAGCAATTACTAGACTCTTCAGACACGTTGGAATTACTTACTACTGC